>CM076569.1:610782508-611046603 GCA_034641835.2 Pinus albicaulis
CCAAAACGTCAAAAAAATTTGTGTGACGGGTAAAGAGAAATCCAAATTCCAACCCTACCTGCCACTTGTTGGTGAGTGGAGGTTATTCACTTTTCATTTACAGCTTACCAGGTTACTCATGTTACCAATATTTTCACATGGCTCACTTTTAGGTGACTACTTATTGTACTTATTCTTTATAAAGAAAAATTGGTAGATAATTGTATTATTTGAAATCTATAACAAATCCAGGCAACAAAATTACAACAAATAGAAAATTATGCAAAAAATTCACCAAGGCACTAATGTGTGGATACCCTATCATTTCTTAGATCCTCATAACTTACCAACACCTACTATATTGGTATACACATAATATGGCATTTACCTGAAGTATTTCATATGTATCTAGAAGTAAATAAGTTGTATGACAATTGTTATGGCAGATATAAGATGTATATTATAGTTTATATTTCAATTTTTCTTAAGTAGCATGCATGTGCGGTTCATATAGTGACTACAATTACCAAATATATTTCAGTGAAGATGTGAAGATGATCTCTCATTAGGTCCTAATTACTTAAAGCATCATTAATTAGCTTTCCAAATGAATAAAATATGTTAACAAATTAGTAAAAACTAGGAAAACAAATCATGCTTTTAAAAAATATGGCACAATGAGTCACACTCTTAGATTTATTTAATTACTCATCAAGTGTCGCTACAACATATATATGATCACCATTACCATAGAAATGGGACATGTGACCATCATTTTGGTTTCGCCAATGACATTCCACATCATATGCATTATTTAGGGTTGATTGTGTTGATTTTTTTAAACAAATCATTTATACATTTTATGGAAATTATAGACACAATTTATAATCACATTACAAGATCATGATGTATGGATATTCCTTATCATTTCTTAGATACTCACAACTTACCAACACCTAATATATTGATATACACATCATATGGAATTTACCCCTAGAATGCCACATGTATTCTAAAACAAATTAGTTGTATGGAAATTGTTGATTCAGGGGCATTAGGCTCAAAACAACCTTTGTCCATAAATAAATGTAAAGGGGGGTCTCATGTTTTATTTCCCCATGTATTTATTCATAGTTGAGTTATTTTTAGTTAATTAGAGAAGAAAATGTAACTGCCCGAATGATTAATGGGCACCTGAAGAGATAGTCAGTTTCAGAAGTTAAGCTAATTTTAGGAGTCCGTCTCTGTCTGTCAGAGGGTTAGTCTCAGAGTTAGAGATATGTAGAGTTTTGAGCATTAGAGGAGTTGAGTCGATTCAGGGTTTGTATAAAAATAAGCCTTATAGGCATAATAAGGCAGACCTGCATAGAGAACCGCATAGGCTGCATAGGACTGTCGTAGAGACAGAGTAGAGGAGAAGGGCCAAGTAATTCGAAGATCTAGTCAAGCCAAAGTTGTAAGTACTTCACTGCATAAATGTAGAATTATTTCAATGGTATTGTGCATTTGTCGAGTTAATTATGGCATGAATGGTTTCTGTGTCCCGATAATCAACTGTATAGTTTTCTGGAATACATACTCGATAATTGTGGTTTAATGGGGTCCTGTATGTTGAAATAGGAACCGAGTCCTTTCTGAATTAATAGCCTATGTGTGAGAGGTTCTAGCCTTTCCCGAACCCATTGGATATTAGTTTAACTCGGTGTAAGAATTTCCGGATGAATAAAGTTGTGTGATAACCCGTGTTAAGCGCCATGACAGTGGACGGTGTGGCATTGGACAGTGGTATGGCAATGTTGTGTTCGAGACTCATGTAATACAGTGGGAAATGCCATGGTAGAGAGGTTCCACAGGTCCAAATTATGGATCTCCCCATAGTGTAATAGAGAATTGTGCTCGAGCCTTCGATTCAAGGTTCGATCGGTGCTACCACGTACATAGAACCAGCATGTGAAGGAACCTCATGGAGTGTGAGTCCTTAATTGAAGAAAAAAAAACTAGTATAGGAAGATGTGAGTCAAAGGAGCGGAGGCGGAGTACAATGAAAGAAAGCTCGACGGAACTTGGAAGATAAGAGGCGGAACCGTGACCGAAGTGCACAGTAAAACCACCATTTGGAAAATCGGCGATATCGCGCACGTTTGGAGGTGGTAAGCAGAACTGGTGAAAAGGACACGACATATGTCTCTGTGAGACACGTGGCCAAGGGCGGAATTATAAAACCGTTCTCATCGCAGATTAACCCTTGGGCATGTTCGTTACGCGAGATTTCATTGTGTCCGTTGGATCCTCCAAATCGGCGCGATGCTCCATCGACCGTCGGATTGAGAGGTAAATTATTGTGGAGCCAAGAATGGTTTATGTATGATCGTGGAGTTATAGACCAAAGTCGATATTTGTTACGATCTTTGACGATTGGCGGAGATTATAATAAGGAGGATTGTATAATTATGTGAATAGCCGTGCGTTTGGTTGAAACCAAGTGACGGAGTTTGAATTGACAAGGTCGACATACATTAAACATCACGGTTGAAATAAGAGAGGGTCGAGCAGTTGATACATTCGAATATCAATTTGAATATGTAAAATGAGTGAGCCCAAGGTTTTGGGGTTTAATTCCTAAGTGGCTTGTATTTATTGGGGTATATATTAATGAGAGTAGGCTAGTCATTATATTCGGGGTGTGTAAAGAGCGGTTGAATATTGATAGGTATGATGGGGATTAGACCATAGAACGTGGGGACTTATAGTATGGTTTAGAACCATCAAGTGAAGAAGTTCCACATGCGAGAAGGCATGGCATAGGCCTTGGGGGTATTATGATCCTTGGAGGAAACTCCCACAGCTAGAAGAGTTGACAGAGAAAATTGGATCGAGTACAAAGGTGTGGCAGGTGGGTTTTACCCTGCACCAATTGTTATGGTTCATATATGATGTGTATTACAGTTTATCTTATAATTTTGTTGAAGTAGCATACAACAATTTACATAGTGATATGAGAACCACTCTCTAGAGTATACATCAATTTTGTACACATGGCTTTTCAGTTGCTTTTTAAGATATATCATTGGTGATGCTCACATGATTATATAATGAACCATTAAGTTGAACTATGAAATTATTCCTCACAACACACACACACATATTGATGAATTAATAATTTTTCTCATATAATTTTTTTAATCTATTTTGAAAAAAATAAAATTATATATAATTATTTCTAAGAAGAACAAGAGAGAATTCCTTACCATATCTTCGTAAAACATATAATAGCAAGAAAATTAATCTATTGAAATTTCATTTCCAAACATATTCATGGAGTAAAATTAAGATTAAAAGGAGATATTCATGGATTTACCTATAACATCACCTCATAATTAAGAATGTAAATGTACAATATTGATGATACATAGGTTAGGAGAAAATTAATCTATTGAAATTTCATTTACAAACATATTCATGGAGTAAAATGAGGATTAAAAAGAGATATTTATGAATTTACTTATAACATCACCTCATAAAAGTGTAAATGTACAATATTGATAAAATTGATTTATATATGATAAATAATAAACCTTTATCTCACATGTATCATATAATCTTATAAACAAACAATTGCACCGGGGGTGCAAGGGAACGCCGGAAGGAGGAGATGTGAATCATTTTGTGCTATATGAGGGGTAAAATGTGTAATAACTGAAGGAGCTGAATATTTGGTTCGTTTGTGACGATATGGAATATTGGATTTTATTTTTAATAAAAATAATAATTATTAATTTAATATTATTTAATTTTAATTTTATTTAATTTTATTTTTATTTAATTTATTTATTTTAATCTTTATTTTATTTTATTTCTATTTATTTATTTATTTTATTTTTATGTTTTAATTAAAAATTTTATTTTATTTGTATTTTTAATTTTATCTTTATTTTATTTTATTTCTATTTATTTATTTTATTTATTTATTTATTTTATCGAAATAGTGTTGAGTATTATTGGGAGCTTCTTGTCAAAGGCTCAACCTATGGTCTCAACCATAGTCAATTTCATTTCCCTTTTACACAAATGGTTATAAAACCATGCACCCAAGGTATACTGCTTGTGCGGGAGTGCTTTACCTTCACTATATGGTTATGAGCCCATACATATATAGTAAATCTACATATATCATTTAACCCGACATTCACCTTGTACTTATGGTCCACCAAGCTTTCGCCTTCAACTATGCAAATATATATATATATATATATATATATATATATATATTGGCCTAACGCATATACCATTTCTTGAAATTTAATCATACCATTCAACTTCATAAGCCTCGATTGTGATTAACCCCGAACCCTATATAATATTACTCGGCCCCACATATATTTCATATGGGCGCTAACTCTGCAAACGCATTGATATAGGCCTACCACCTTTATGTTTTCGATTTGAATTAAAATCACGACATATAAATGGATGCTCGGGCCCACGTTCATATAAACGCACCTTGCTTAAACGTCGAGTGGATCCAACGATCCATATGGCGTTGCTCCCTAAGTGTTAATCGGACGATCACTGAGAAATTTCGCGTTTTTTTTCTCACCGAGCGTTAATGCTCAGAAATAACGCGAAACTCACGGTTTTGAAAATCCGCTTAGGGACACGTGACATTTTCTTTGTGGTATCACGTTTTTTATTTCAATACATCTTACCACTAGTGGACCTGCGCGAAAACCATAACCCATTCCCGAATACCACCTTTATTGTTTATGCATCGCGGTTCTGTTTCATCTCCGCTTCGAGGTTCCGCTTTAAAGTTTCAATGCCAATTTGTTGGAATATTTGAAAATTCCACAACAACAATGGAGAGAGTAATACTCTCCTCTTCTAACACAGAGAAATAAAAATTTCTTGACACAGGAGACAGAGTTTTCACACTGAAAAACAACTTCTATTTCTTCAAAAAAAAACTATTACAATACTTCCTCACTGAGAGGGATTTACAAAAATAACAAGACTGTTGCAAAACATAGTGCTTTCAATTCTTCTCTGTCACTCTCTTAAACATACACTACTGTGTAAAATTTCTATGCTCTATCTCTGTAGAAATAAAACGCACTGTTGTGCACCAAAAAAAAATTACTCAGTCTTTTTCTGGGCCTTCTTACATTTATACCGCAGCATATCAAAAGCTATATGTTAAACTTTTAAATTAAAAACTAAAACAAAACTTTAAAACTAAACTAAAGTCTATTAAAAAAAAGACTTTGGGACCCACAATAACAATGCACATATGTATATATGTGAAAACATAATACACCAATAGTTTTTAAAAAAAACTTTGTTGCGCGTTATATAAACCATAACAAAACTTAATATAAAATGAAAAACATAAAACCAATAATGAAACCCTTTCGCAATCATCCGGACTTTAATCAGTGATAAGCCAAAATGCAATGATAGATTTCGCGTTCCAAAATGGGACGCTGACGTCGTCCTAATTTGTGACGCGAATTCTCAATCAAATGTGCCCTATAAAAATTCGGGTCTGAATTGGGCTCGGCATATGGAGGGAAAGTTGTGACGCGAATTTCTTATGAAATCCGCCCTAAAAAATTTCGGGTCCGAAATGAGGTTGATGACATCGGGGTCTTTTTTGACCCGAAAAACTTATACAATGTGCCTCATAAATATTTCGGGTCCGGTTTGAACCATTGCGAATCGGCCAAACAAAAAACCTGAACCAATATGCTTCTGCCATGTGTCCTGCACTGACTGGTGTGTGGTCGTGGTACCATGGACATTGACGTGGTCCGTGGGACCACTGTTCTTCACATAAAACACTCCCGTGTTCAACCAAAATCAACCGTTCAATTTTTGAGGTAAATATTGCAATAACGACGCTTTGTATCACAAGTACGCAATTTTTACACTTTTCTCTAAACGTCGGTATAGCGACGTTTGGCGACACTTAGACATTGTGTCACAATTGCGACGTTTGGAAGCAGTCGTCGCAATAGCGACGCGTTGGGGCATAGTGTCGCAATTGTGACGTCTTCCTTCAAACATCGCAATTGCGACACTTTGTCTAAGTTTCGGTATTGCGACACATTTCTCTAGACGTCGGTATAGCGATGGTTTTGGGAGGGATTGAAAAAATTTGGGGAAATTTCTGACATTTTGTCAAAAGTGTCGGAACCAAGTGTCAGAATTTTCGCCAAATGTACTAGTGATAGGAGCTCTACTGATCCTTAGGATTGTAGTCTCAGAGTTTGACTGGATTATGTACCTAGACGTTCACTCAACTGGAATTTCACACGGTAATATACGAAGGATATTCCATGTGTATTATGTATATTGCTTGTTGGAAAGCCTTGGGTTCTCCAACCATCAATCAGTCGCCCAAAAACTTTAAAGCATTTGATTGAAGAGGTTTTCATCCATATGGAATTCTAAATGATCTATCTATAGAGTTAGAAGGTAAAACAATTGCAGTTGAAGTTGAAGTTTTTGATGCTTAGCTTGATTATAAACTTTATTGGGACAAAGTTGGTCCTATGCTATGTCGACAGTAGTTTTTCCAATTTTTTGTATGATAATGTTTCCCCATAAGGGAAAAATTGTCAAAGTAGACCAATTTTCTTACTACACTTAAGACCCTAATTCTACAAGTAGTATACTCTTTGTTGGAAAATCAATTATTCTGTATGAAGATGTTGGGGTAGGTTTGCTTAAGGATTCATCTCTTATGGGAACTTTTTCACTCCCTCCACCCAGTTTTCCTCATAATATTGCCCAGGTTAATATGATTACATCAAGCACAATAAAATATTCTAATACTTGGATTGTGCATTCAGAGTTTTAATTGACCTTGTACGGCAGTGAGATGCCTTTGAGTCCATTTGAATTTTCTTATCAGACAGTTCAATACTTTTCCATCCCACCATCATCTGAAACTGATCAAGTGAATGTGATCACTGATGATTATTCTCATTTATCACATTTAGTACCAATATCATTCCTTCGATCCCTTCGATAAGGAGTTTCAGCCTAATGAAAGTATCATTGAAATTATGACTTTGGATGAAATGCCAAGGGAATATTAACATCATCATTCATCCTTTCTGCCTAAACTTGATAAAATTGAGAATGATTTTTCATCTATATTTTCATGTGATATTTTTTATAGTCCTTAATGTCCTATTTCAATCCTTCATTTGGATTCTTGAACAATTTGAGGAAACATATCTACAAAAGTACCCATCGACATCTCAGTTAAAACTGGAATTACCGAGAACATTCACATAGGTGCTTCATGCTCTCTTGATGAAATTGAGACACATAAATCCCTATTTCAGGAATTCTGAGACATTTTTTCCTGGTCCTATGAGGAAATGTGAGGAATTGACCCTAGCATTGTAATTCATGAAATTAAGACATACCCAGATGCCAAACCTATTAGACAAATATTACATCCAGTACATTAACAGAAAATTTTCTCTATCAAAGCTTAAGTTGAAAAATTACTTAGAACAAGTTTCATTGACCCTGTTCCCTTGAATAATTGGGTATTCAATATTGTTCTAGTGAACAAAAAGCAAGGGAATATTAGAGTATGTGTCGACTATAGGGATATGAAAAAATATTGTCCAAAGGACAATTATCCTACTCCTTATATTGATCAAATTGTTGATGATTGTGCCAGGAACGAGATTTTTTCATGTATGGATGGATTTCATAGATATAATCATATAAACATACTCACTGTCAATGATCCTAAGACTTTGTTCATTTTTCCATGGGGAACCTTTGCGTATCGCAAAATCCCATTTGGATTGAAGAATTTTGGCACAAATTTTCAAAGGGAAATGTCTTACACATATCACGATATCAAACATATTATGCAACCCTAATTAGATGACTTACCAGCTTATTCATTGAGATGGAAAGATCATCCAATGCATTTGAAATAAATTTTCATTCGATGTAGGAACTACAATATTTGTCTGAATCCTCACAAATGCATCTTTTGTGTACAATCTGCTCGATTGTTGGGATATTTCGTATCAAAGGAAGGCATTCATGTCGATCCACTCAAGGTAGAGGCTATTGTAAATTTTCCTCCAAATCTCCGCCAACTCCAAATTTTGCAAGGGAAAGAAAACCTTTTACATAGATTCATACCTAACTATGCCAAGCTAACTAAAGGTTTAACCGGATTGTTAAAAAAGGGAGTTCCATTTATTTGGGGCAAGCTTGCTCAAAAAGCTTCTGATGTATTGAAAAACGCATTGACCCATGCACTGTTACTGGATCCGCCTAATTATAATTGGGATTATTTTTTGTATTTAGCTGCATCTGATGCCACCATTGGCATGGTGCTAGTTCAGTAAGATGAATCTAACACTAAACAAAAACTAAAATCAAATATGCACATGAGGAGAAATTTTCCTTGGGAGCCATTCAAGTTGTCCAATGTTTCTGTCACTATATACTTTTAGGAAAAACAATCGTGATCTCTGGTTGTGACCCTATGATGTACATTCTTACCAAATAGTTTCTAGGGGGGAAATAATATAAATGTATTGTTATCGTGCAAGACTTCAATTTAGAATTCGAAAAATCTAAGCCTAAGAAGTCATTGGTATTTGTTGAGTTATTATGTGACCTTCCCTATACTGAGACTAAAACCATGGAAGAAGATTCTCTTCTAGACGAATCCCTATTTATTATCAGTAATTTAGATCCTCGGTATGGAGATATCATTATATATATTCAAACTCAGACTTTTTGACCAGATTTTTCTCGAACTGATCCTCATCGAATCTCGTACCAATCCCAACAATGCATTATTGTTGGCGACACACTTTATCGTCATGGTGTTGATCCCATATTTTGACGTTGTTTGACACGTGAAGAATATGAGAAGACATTAAATAACTTCCATGCTATTGGGGTTCCCATATATTGGCAGTTGTAGAGACCAATGAGTGAGACAACATCGAGAACCACTTCGGACCTCGGGATCTAGCCCTCTTGGGTCGGGGAGGGATCTCTCTATATAAGAAAAGGTTTTCTGTCTTTGAAGCTCAAAATTTAAGATGTTAGGCTAGTTATAAGGCTCGGAGTTTGTTTGTTTGATGTATGTTTGGTTGTTGGGAATCAGGGAAGAAAGGTTTGATATAAGACAAGGATGAGCAAAGAGGATTTTAGGCAAAGGAGAGATACTCCAGAGAACATTCAAGACCATTAGGAAAATGGAGTCAGGAAAGGGTTTACTTGCTATTCAACATGCAGGATTTCAGTTGGGCTAGTCATCTAAAGCATTGGATCTTAAAGATGATAGTGTGGTGTGGAAAAGCAAGAATGGATGGATTTTCTGAACAAAATCATATAAACATACTCGCTACCGATGATCCCATGATTGCGTTCATTTGTCCATCGAGTACCTTTTCCTATCAGAAACTACCAGTTGGATTGAAGAATATTGGCACAAATTTTCAAAGGGTCGTGTATTGCGCATTTCACAATATCAAACATATTGTGCAACCCTAACTAGATGACTTACCAACTCATTCACTGAGATGAAAAGATCATCCTATGCATTTGAAATCTATTTTCATTCGATGTAGGCACTACAATATTCGTTTGAATCCACACAAGTGCATATTTTGTGTACAATTGGGACGATTTTTGGGATTTTTCATTTCAAAGGAAGGCATTGATGTCGATCCACTCAAGGTAGAGGCTATTGTAAATTTTCCTCCAAATCTCCGCCAACTCCAAATTTTGCAAGGGAAAGAAAACCTTTTACATAGATTCATACCTAACTATGCCAAGCTAACTAAAGGTTTAACCGGATTGTTAAAAAAGGGAGTTCCATTTATTTGGGGCAAGCTTGCTCAAAAAGCTTCTGATGTATTGAAAAACGCATTGACCCATGCACTGTTACTGGATCCGCCTAATTATAATTGGGATTATTTTTTGTATTTAGCTGCATCTGATGCCACCATTGGCATGGTGCTAGTTCAGTAAGATGAATCTAACACTAAACAAAAACTAAAATCAAATATGCACATGAGGAGAAATTTTCCTTGGGAGCCATTCAAGTTGTCCAATGTTTCTGTCACTATATACTTTTAGGAAAAACAATCGTGATCTCTGGTTGTGACCCTATGATGTACATTCTTACCAAATAGTTTCTAGGGGGGAAATAATATAAATGTATTGTTATCGTGCAAGACTTCAATTTAGAATTCGAAAAATCTAAGCCTAAGAAGTCATTGGTATTTGTTGAGTTATTATGTGACCTTCCCTATACTGAGACTAAAACCATGGAAGAAGATTCTCTTCTAGACGAATCCCTATTTATTATCAGTAATTTAGATCCTCGGTATGGAGATATCATTATATATATTCAAACTCAGACTTTTTGACCAGATTTTTCTCGAACTGATCCTCATCGAATCTCGTACCAATCCCAACAATGCATTATTGTTGGCGACACACTTTATCGTCATGGTGTTGATCCCATATTTTGACGTTGTTTGACACGTGAAGAATATGAGAAGACATTAAATAACTTCCACTCTATTGGGGTTCCCATGTTTTGGCCAGATTGGCAAGACCAAAAGATGAGACAACATCAAAACCACTTTTAGACCTCAGGATCTAGCCCTCCTGGGTCCAGAGAGGGATCTCTCTATATAAGCAAGGTTTTATATCTTTGAAGCTCGAAACTAAGATGTTAGGCTAGTTATAAGGCTCGGAGTTTGTTTGTTTGATTGTTTGTTTGGTTGCTGGGAATCAGGAAAGAAGGGTTCAATATAAGACAAGGATGAGCAAAGAGGAAATTAGGCAAAGGAGAGATACTCCAGGGAACATTCAAGACCATTGGGCAATGGAGTCAGGAAAGGGTTTACTTGCTATTCAATGTGCGGGTTTTCAGTTGGGCTAGTCATCTAAAGCATTGGATCTTAAAGATGATTATGTGATATGAAATGGTAAGAGAGAAAAGGTGAAAGCAAGGAAACCTCCAAGGTGAGCTTTAGAAATTAGATCCAGGGACAGGGCATACCATTGACCACATGTGACTCTAAAATCCAAACGCTAACTCTTCAGACAAAGAACATTAAATATTTAGAACACAAAGTTAAAGACTTGAGATCAGAGAGAGACTTTCAACTCTCAATGCTTCGGCCTCTAGCTTGAGGGATCTTAGAAGGGTTCAATTAACTGAAAAGGATCCTAGAGAGAGAGAGACATGGTTCTAGACCTCCCAGTGTTCTCAATTAATTCAATTAAATCCTAACAAGAACATCTAAGAATAGATTCATTTAATTCATACATCAGCTAGCGGGCAATAACATCCACTATGCTGGTTAAATTAACTGAAATTAACTCTTAGATAACACATTTAGTAGAAAACATTGAAGGCAAGGAGAGCAGAAACATAGGGTACCTAACAAGGGTAAATCCTATGCCAGATTTACAGTGTGAGGCAGTAGACATGAAATTAAATGAGCGCAAGTTAAAACAAATACGAGAAAGAAAAACATCACCGCTACTTTAGATGGGATCAAAGAAATGTGCTTGTCATATTAAAGAGCAACACCGATTACGAGTAAAACATTACCAATAGCTTGATATTCGATCGAAAACATCTTCCTCGGCCTATCTTACAACTTTACAGAAGACTATGTCTCAAGTATCTTATCATTGCATTAGCAGTCAACAACCTTACAATGAGTTTCTTCATGAATTTTATAGCTGAAAGATGAGCAGAAGAGGTAGGTGAAAAACTAAATGAAGCATTAAAACTCAGAAAAGGAAGAGGGCCGAAGCCCATTTTGTTTTAAATTCTGTGCATTTATCTCTGGTACTCTTTGGGTGAAAGAGTGGTTTTCGTTAGACTTCCATTTACTCCAGGTATGTCTCTAATGTGCTTTGGCTGCAGTACTCCATAGTACTTCAGTGAACAAAAAAAAGGGCAAACGAATGACTGTGAGGCCCGCCATACTGCAAAAAAAATGCTCTGGTAGCATTAGGACTATTTTTAGGGCTGAAGTTTCATCAGGAACACAGTAAATAATGGAAACAATATGGGTGCTTTTTCCTTTCACAGGTAGGAACATTCTGCTGATGTTGACACCGAATATATATCATTTTCTATGCATTGGACCTTCTGAGTGATTTATGAGGTCTTCAATTTGGTACCTTGTCCTTAAAATACTGAATTAAGGCTTACATATTTTCAATGATGTGCCTTAGAACCCCTGAACTCTGTACTGATACTCTTTGCCACTTTGACTGTCTTTGTCAGTGAAATATCGAGCTTTGGTGGCACTAGAAGGGTTTTTGTATAGTCAAACTCTGTAGCTTTGATGGAAATCACGCTTCAGTACCTTCCCAGGTTCTTCTCTGTGCTATCGGGCTCTGAACCTTGTTTCACTGAGCTCTATGTTACTGTAACAGCGACTATGAATCATGGTGGTGTTTACTGCCTGCATCCTGCAAAACCCGCAACTGTGTTAAGAAATCCAATGCATGGGAGGGTGGACGGAGTGGAGAGTCATGAAGATGGCAGTGCAGCGGTGGTAAGAATGGTGGTTTCGGATGAAACAACGGTGGAGAAATGCATAACCTAATGTAAAACATTCAACCTTTAGTGTAAACTGCGGAAGTTTGGAATTAGGCGGAATGCAAAGAAATGCATGAAATGCAATGGAACTGACTGCACGTGGTGGGACCCGGTGTGGGTGGAGGGTGATTAGTTTTGGACCGTTAGATCTTGGGAGGAGATCAACAGCGGAGGTCGAAATATGGAGTTAATAAAGGCTTCGACGAAGACAAGCGGTGGAGGAAGCGATGCAATATGAGCCGTTGATCTTGGACCAACGGACGGATGTGATCAAATCGGAGGATTGCAATCAGGGGAAGCAGGGGTGACACATTAAAAAAGTTCCAATTTTGATTGGAGGGGGGGTGCGATTAGGCGCCATCCATCTGATCCAGGCCCAGATCAATGGTGGATATTGAATAGGAGGGGAGAAAAGGAATGGAGCGATGGGATCTGAGTCGTTGGATCCGAAAGGATGGACGGTTAGGATCGTATTGGCGGATCGCAATCGAGGAAACATTTAAGAAGTTCCGATTGCGACGGAGCGATTAAGTGCCAGTCGTTGGATCTGGCGGGTTGATCGACAGTTCGGATCTGATTGGAGGGGAAAAAGAGGAGGAGCGACGGGCGCGATGCGATTAGCGCGGGGCCATCAGATCTGAATGAACGGACGACCGGGATTCAATTGGGGGATCGCAATTAGGGGAACAAGAGTGGCACCATTAAAAAGTTTCGATTAGTGATAAAGTGAGATTGCGATGGCCGTCGGATTTAGAAGTGGATCAACGGTGGAGAGGGCGATCGGAGGGCTCAAAAAGGAGTGTTAGGGGCACGATAAAACAGGCTGTGGGCCATTGGATCTATCAATATCAACGGCAAATATCATTTCAAGGGTTGACCGACGGATACTCCATTGCATCGGAGGTTTTAAATTTACAAAGGAAATGTGTGTTTGCTCTGATTCTCTGATGCGATAAGCGCTTTAAGGATCGGCACTTGGTCTTAGCGCTTAGGTCTACGTGGGAAAGTGGTTTGCGGGGCTAGGCCAAAAGGGGCTAGGTCTTATCATAGGGTGTAAAATGGGTTTTTTGGACCCCTTTTAATGCAATTTGAGACTAGGAAAGGGTAACGGTAGGGGGGAAAATGGGAAAATAGGCCAAACAAGGGGTATGTATAGGATTTATAGGGGATTTTGGGGGGATTTGGAAGGAATAAGGGAGGGATTTTGGGGTGAAAGGAGGCTTTGAAAAATGGGAAAAAGGGATGAAATGAAGAATTCTGCAGGGGGTACAAGGGGCAAATGAAGGCCTTTAGGAGCACAATTTATCATCATCAGTGAGACTTTTTGGATGGATACAATAGTTAGGATCTTTACAAAGGTAGTTGACACATAGAGGCTTCAAGGATGATGTGTTTTCAAGATAAATTTATTCCTTGAAGGCTCATAAAACAAATTATCCCCTTGCTTGCTTGTCAAGGAATTTATAGGGGGCTAATAGTGCCAACGGTTCCTATAACTTGCATTTCGACCGACATATATGATTTGTTGGCTTCAGAATCTAGAATAATCAGGGATTGGCAATTCCAACATATTTCCAAACCCCTAACCGAGCCTTGTGATTCCACTTCTATTGAGTCATACCATCTTCCTAGTTTCTTGCATAATTCATTTTTTTTCCCACAGAACATTTTGATTCCTGAATGAAAAGGACATCAGGTTGTTCCATTTGAATATTTTTCTTAACAACCTTTATTTTCTAAGGATACTAATTCCTCTTATATTCGAAGATAAAAATTTCATGGTTAATTATGGGTGAAGAAGGGTTTTCCTAGAGCTCTTATCTTACTTGAATTAATTAACATAGCTCCCATATCCTTTAGGGAAGCATTGTTCGACTTTCTTCCTTGCTTCGTTTGGCTTTGTCGTGATGCTACCATAGTAATAGAATCCATTGCTTTAACTCCTAGCTGAGACCCCTTTGTAGAGCCTCCTACTTTTTATGAATGTAATCTTTTCTTCCATCTTAATATCGTCTCTTCTCTCATTAGGTATAAATAATGGATTTTGTTTATTTGATCCTCATTAATTTCTTTTATGCCTTGATTATTTTCCTATTCCACAAAATCCTTGAGGTTGAATGCTTCCCTTTGAATTAAATCCTACCATTCCAGCCTCTATTCCTACCTCTTTGGGGGTCATCTCCACATCTTAAAAATATTTTGATAGATATGGGATATCCCCTTGCTGCTCATAGTCCTCATTCTATCAACCCATTTCCTCCTCTTTGTTGTCTTATTTGTTCTTTGTTTCTTCGTCTTCCCTCCATTGCTCCTCCAAGTTTTCCTCAACCGTAATTTCAAAGTTTTTTTTCTGAGTTATCCTTCCATGATTACTTTGTTGTTGTCTTCTGTTAGGTCTTCCCCTTGGCTTAGTTATGATAAAACCCTATCCATCTTTCCGATATGTCTCTTTGTTCTTTTCTTCCACTTTTATTAGTGGGAATTCCCTTATCATGTGGCCATGTTCATGGAATCTCTGACATCTAAAAGGGATTTTCTCGTAATCCACTGTTTGTAGCCAAAATTCATCCCTAAAATCTATCTTGAGTGCTTCAAGTAAGGCTCCAGAGACATCCATTTCTACACAAATTTTGGCATATGATGTGTATCTTCTTTGTAGCGTCGCTTCTGAAATTTTAATGAATTTACCCAAGGAATATCCTATAAACTTTAAGGTTGTGGGAAGCCAATAGTACATGGAAAAATAGTACAACCTGACCCAAACTAGGGCACATGTGAAGGTTTCCTTTTCCTCGGTAACGTTTTGCATCCACGGGCGCATATACAGACTAGATGATGCAAAGAAATATGGGCCATTGTTAAAGATCTGGTCTTTGTCTTCCATATTAGAAAATACCACTGTGAAGATTAATTTTGACCCTCAGTGCAGTTATATTTCCCCCCTTGGTTTCCAATGATGTTTCATCCAATCACACAAGGATTTTTTTGTGGGCTAGAGCCCCATGAATTTACATATGACCGCATATGATCTCATTTATTCTTTGGAGGCTTGGGTTTTAGGATCAATTATTAATTTTGTTGGGATCACCACCCTTTTTGTATTACATGGTCCTATAGATATTGTTTACTTCTGTTTTCATTGTGGGTCAACTGGTTTTCTTGTTGGGCCCTTGACTTCATTGATTCTGTGTCCTTTCCCACTAGCCTTTTTTGAGCCTTGGGTTTTCTTTGACATACCATTTGCATGGAATTTTTCTCTAAAACCCATATGGATCCCTTTGCCTCTGTTCATGACCACATTCCTATAGGATGGAGCCCTGATCCCTCCTCCTCTGGTATCCATTCAATACAAACCCTAGCTTCTATTATGTGTATCGCCAAGAAATCGCTCTCCTGCCTCTCTTTCAAATACCACGCGAGCCTTCATTGTAGACCTCTAGTCACATTGAAATGGATTATCCCCCAATCATTTTAAAGGCGTCATTACATATAGTTTGCATGCTCTAATATGAAGGGTGATCAAAATCATGGGCGAAAAGCCACCATTATTAACCTATAAACTTTGACTCTTTAATCAAGTCAATTTAAGCTAAAATTCCCCCCCTTTAAACTTGAATTAGGGTTTTCCTTCCCCAAATCCAACCATATCATTCAAGTGATACTTCAACACTCACCTATAGGACCTACGCCTCTAAAATTCTATAACTACAACTTTACTAGTAATTTACTAGGGGTATGCATGCCTTACCTCCAGACTTTACTTGTAATTCACTAGGGGTATGAACGCCTTACCATGTCTTACAGTCATATTCCAATTTACATGCAATTAAAATTTTGAATTCCATTATGAAAAATGATTTTTTTTTCATTCTTTCTATCTTAACACTTATGCCGCCATCATCTCACCTTGTCATGATTGAGCCCATCAATATCATGCTTCCATGTAAAATTCCTTAACTTTACACTATCACATCTAGATATAAATTTTCCAGCATTTATTGATTATCACCAAAGCCATTCTTTATACGCATTTTTATATCAGTACCATACAGTTCATCATTTCTTTTCATCTCGATATCTAGTCCATTTTTCACCTCATTCATTACCCCAATCCCATGGAACAACTCATCTAGGGCCAGTTTGATCTTACCACCACCATTAATACTACAAAACTTGTTGGTAGTATTCAAGGTGTTAAAAAACTTAAATCTTACCCATTTCTCCTCGATCATGTCTCTTGACAACAAAAGTTTTCTCATCCTCAGACAAAACCAATGTTCTCCCTCACTAGCACCCAGAAAATCCATTAACCTCTAATTTCTCTATGCATATAAAAACCAGGTGCATGATTAGTCTACTAAAAAACATCAACCTCTTGTTTTACCGTATTGTCATAAGGTCAAAACCAAGCATCCTAAAACAATTTTGTGATCTATTCTCCTGAGTGTTTCAGCAAAGGGTTTCAATTCCAATTTGTTGTCCATGAACTCTTCGTAGCACTTCAAGTAGCCCAAAGCCTCTATCACGATTATTCTAGATCCAACAACCATGTCCATGGTGCAACACTCTCAGTCAATTTATCACTAGATATAGACTTCCCAACATATTCAAAAAAGAGATCTCACAAATCACAATAGATATATACTTGAGCTAGTATATCAAAAAAAGTTGTGCTAAATACAACACACTTACATAGGCTACACCAATGTATGACTACCTCCATGGATATTAGAATCAAGCCACTCGTGTGAAAGAGTCTAGGTTAAAACTCATTATGATACCAAATTTAGTTTTAAAATGTGAGAGAGAAATAATTATAACAAATCATAGCAACAAACACACATGAATCTCACTTGATTTATCATGGAAAAACATTAGGGGACAACCTAGAAAATAGACCTATTATTCTTAGACCAAGCACAGTCAAGTTGGCTAAGTGAACCTTCACCATTCACGTCTAGGAACACTACAATGGATTGTCCATCAAGCTTTTCAAAGACTTCATTACATGTAATATGTGGGCTCTAATACCATTAGATACCAAAATCATGGGTTCAAACCCACCAGTGGCTAATTGGTGGTTGTATTTGAGGGTTTTCTATTTATAAGGATATATTTCTTGATTCCCTTAATGAAGAGACTTCAGATTATCCACAGTGTGATCAAACAACGGTCGACGTTTCGAATCCCAACGGGGATCCATATTTAGGACAAGATGATGAATGAAAAGTGAAAAAAATACACATAGGACAAGGTTTATATATAGTGAAAAGAGCAGAGGAAGAGCTGACAGACTAACTAATATTTTTTTATTTATAATTTAATAAGTTTTATTATATTGTTATAATTATTTTAATAGTAAATTTATTTTTATTTTTAATACAATATATGCTATAATTGAATAGTAATAATTATTAATAAATTATACTGTAAGTGATTTAAAGTTTATTAAAAAAAAAAACTATAAAATTTTTACAATATCAAATTCATTGACTTAATAATAATAATTATTAAGGGTTATGAAATTCTGATTTTTTTTTAGCGGGCTGAGCGAGTGCTAAGAGCGCTATGAGGTTTTGCTTGTTGCTGAGAAGCGGCCCATTCAAGCTAGGGTTTGCTCTCATGGAGGAGCTGGGCTCGCCCCAGGCAGCCCCCCTCCCCCCCCCTCCACCATCATTTGCCGATGCCTTCAATCGGCTCCTGGCTGGATTGCCACAGAAGAAAAAGAGTGAAGCAACCAAGTTTGTTAAGAAGCTTGAGGATATTCCTGAAATCTCCCTCCCTCCAGAGACTCTGATCCAAGTAGCCTTGTCCCTAGCTGAGTGTGCCCTCGTTGGTCAGTTCACCAGACTCTGGCCTTCTCCTAAATCCACTAAGAACTGGGTCAACAAGAACTGGGCACTGTTGATCAAGAACAACGTCACATCTTATTTTTTGGGATGAGGGTTTTTCCTCTTTGAATTCTCTTCAAAAGACGACAAGGATATGATCTTCCAGAATGGCCCCTACTTCATGGGCCCTCAGGGTCTTTATCTTAACAAATGGATGTTGGATTTCGACCCTGCAGTCGATGTGCCCATAGCGGTCCCGGTGTGGGTCAAGCTTCCAAACCTTCCAGTTCATTGTTGGAATTGGGACTTGTTGAAGCACATCAACAACGCCCTTGGTAAATTCATAGATCAATAAAACAACAAAGACTAATATGACTGTGCTAGAATCTGTGTAGAATTATATCTAGAGGTGGGCCTCCTGGAATCCATAAAAATCAATGTTGGTAGCTGGACTCATGTGCAAAAGCTAGATTACGAGCAACTGCCCTTCAAATGTCAGAAATTCCACGTCTACGACCACTTCACTAGAGGATGTCTGTCCAATTCTGAGCCAGAGAAGGGTAAGAAGGGGGGTTGGAATCAGGTCAATCATGCCAAGACTTCTCACAAATCCCACAAGCATGGAGGCCCAAATGGTAAAGGCCCCAAACATGCCCCTGCTCAGCAACCCCCTCCCATAATGGAGCAAGAAATAAATTCGCTCCCCTAAGCTCGCAAATAGAGGAGACTTAGGAAGCTAAGATCCAAAAATCAGTCTCCCTCACAAAAGGCACCCCCTATCCCTCTCCCAAGGTGGCAAGTGCTACAAAGAGCTCCAAAGGAAACAACGTAGAAGTTGAGGACGAAGAGCAAGAATCAGAAGGCTCGGAGGAAGAAGGGGAAATAGGAGAATCCCAAGCCTCGATAAGGAGATCCACAAGAGGCGGCAAGACATATTGGGAAAAAAGAGAGCAGGAAACGTTCAAAGATAAGCTTTAGGGCAGCCATCCAAACCTCGAGAAGCTATTAGCATCAAAACCAAAGATGGCGAGAAATCAGCCCCAAGGCTCCAAGGGAGCCCATCAGAAACATAAATGATGAAGGTCGTCTCCTGGAACTATAGAGGTATGGGGAGCAGAATCAAAGAAGAAGCTATCAGAAGCTTAATAAGGATATAAGCTCATGACATACTCCTCATTCAGTAGACCAAAATGGAGGACACTGCCTTCCTGCATGCAAGTAAGAAACTCTGGAACAAAAGTGATGCGAAATCAATCTCAGCCCGAGGGGCTTCTGGTGGGTTGGGCACTCTCTGGAATGCTAGCAAGTTATAAGTAATTTATGAGACCCCCAACCCTCACTGGTAGTTCTTAAAACTACAGCATTTAGACTCAAAAGATATCTTTAGTCTCTTCAACGTGTATGTCCCTGTCAACACTGGGGAAAAAAAGGCTTGCTGGGACTCCATAAGAAACCAAGTAGATCTTGTGAATCTAGGAAATATCATCATTGCCGACGATCTCAATCTCACTCTCCTTTCAGCAGATAAGAGAGGAGGCAACATTGTTCAAGATCTGGCAAGGGAATGGGTGGAGGATCTAATGCAGGACTGGGACTTGCTGGACATTAAGCCAATCTTTGGTAAGTACACCTGGACTAATAAAAGAGTAGGCCCTGGTCACATCATTGCTAGACTAGACAGATTATTCATCCAAATTTCTTTTCTTATGCTTGGATTAGAGGCTAGATTTCATATTCTCCCCTGCAGCACCTCTGACCACAAACCCATCAAGCTTGAGCTCTTGGCTCAGCTTGACCATGGGCCTATTCCCTTCATATTTAGCTCTCTCTAGGCCAAGGAACCTGACTTCATGCAAATAGTTAAGGATATTTGGTTACAACCTGTCAAATTATCCCCCTTCTTTGTATGGGAGGAGAAGCTCATAAGAGTGAAAGGGGCTTTGAAAATTTGGGCCAAATCTCTGCCCAATCTTGCCAATGAAAGGAAAAAAATACAAAGCATTTTGGATAACCATCATCTCTAGGTCGAAGAAGCTGATATTACAAAAGAGATTCTAGACAAAGAAGCCCAGCTCCAACAAAATTACCATAAGGCCTGCCTAGCTAAAGAATAATACTGGAGGCTTAAGTCCCGCAGTCTTTGGCTTAAAGTAAGGGACAGGAATTCCTCTTTTTTTCACAAGCAAGCTCAGGCAAGGAAATGCACCAAATCTGTTACTAAGATCAAAGATGGTACTATTATTCACAAAGACTTTGTAAATATCAAAAAAGCAGCCTTCCTTCACTTCAAAAGCTTGTATAGCGAGGAGATGGAACTGGGTCAAAACACTGATATGATGGACGAGGTTCCCTCCTTGATTACAGCCGAGATGAATCTCCTCCTTGAAGCTAAAATCTCCAAGAACGAAGTCAAGGATTCCCTCTTTGCTATGGACCTCGACAAAGCCCCCGGGCCAGATGATTTCTCAGCCAGGTTTCTTCAAATCTGTTGGTCGATTGTGGAAAAATACCTCTTCAAAATGGTTCTAAAGTCTAAAGCATGCCATGAAATCGGTGGTAGCACTAAATTTGCATTTCTTGCCCTCATCCCCAAGGAGAAAGGCGCCAACTCCTTCAACAGGTTTCGCCCGATCTCGCTTTGCGATATTGGATACAAACTGATTACCAAAGTAATTGCTAACATATTGAAGCTCATCCTCCCCAAAATCATTTTGGAAAACCAAGGAGGATTCATTCAAGGTAGACAGATTGTGGAAAATTTCATTCTAGTCCAACAGGAAATCCATTCCAGTCTGAGTCGCAATGAAAATGGTATCGTTGTCAAACCTGATTTAGCAAATTCTTTTGATCGATTTAGGCATAGTTTTCTGTTGAAATTCTTGCATAAGCTTGGATTCGGGGTGAACTTTATAAATTGGATCTGGGCTTGCATCTCAGAGCCTTGGACTGCCCCATTAGTGAATGGCAGAGCTTCCAATTTTTTCAAAGCCACGAGAGGTCTCAAGCAGGTGTGCCCCCTCTCACCTCTGCTCTTTGTCCTTCAAGCCTCAGTCCTCATCTTTTATTTAGACAAGAAGATGTTGGATCAGGAAATCACTGGGCTCTGCATAGAAAGAGGCGTTAAAAAAATCAATCATGCCCTCTTTGCTGATGACACCCTGTTGTTGGGGGCTGCTACTGTGACTATGACTTCCAGATTTAAAGGAGTTATGGATGAGTTTTGTAGGGTTTCAGGGAGCATATTAAAAAATGGTAAATGCCACATCTATTGTTGGAACACTTCGATCAGCTTGCTTAACTCCATTTCTAGATGCTTTGGCTTTGCTGCCTCCTCTACTTGGACTTCCTTCAAGTATCTGGGACTTCCTGTTTTTCTCAAAAGAACCTACAGCAAAGACTGGATCCCGCAATTGGAGAAATTCAAGAATAAGTTGTAAGCTTGGGGATTCTCCTGGCTCAACATTGTTGGTAAGTCTATTCTCATCAAATATATGCTCAACAGCCTACCCTTATTTCAGTTTTCTATCCTTCTTGCTCCCACTGGAATACTCAGAAAAATGGAGGAGATCATTCGCAAATTTTTTTGGAAGGGGGGCAAACAGAATGAGAAAAAGATCCGGCTAGTCAATTGGGAATCCATCTCCAAACCTCTGTTAAAAGGGGGTCTGAATTTCAAAAACCTTTGCGACCAGAATATTGCAATGGGAGCTGAAATAATTTGGAAAATCATTGCGCCTAACCCAGGCTGGGCTCAATTAGCTCTATGGAAAAAATATTTCAAAGGCAAGCGCTCTCGCTACCTAGATCAACCTCTTCCGCAATAAAATTCACCTTTTCTAAAACTCTATGCCAAAGCCTTCCCTCTCATCAAATTTCACACATACTCGGTTCCCGGCAATGGAAAAAGAATCAAGTTGTGGACAGACAGGATAATGAATAATGAGTCGTTGGGAGACTGTTGCTCACTCCAATCGCTGCGCAGATGGATGAACGAGAAAGGCCTGCGTTCTCTATGGGACATCTCCATTTGGCATGGTGCACACTGGGCTGGTTGGAAACTCATCCAAACACCCCTGGAGATTCTGCATGATCGTGATGTGCTGCTATCCAAGCTCCACGGTATGCCACCAGCGCTGGCTCAAAAAAGGGACACAAGAGGATGGGGAGCGCAGATTGGAGGTTGTAGAAAATATATAACTGATATTTTATACATCCAAGATTCTTCTGATCACACACTATTTCACTTCATGCACAATACATAATCTCTTCTACCATTGATCATTAATTGCGGAAATAAAATCAATTGCATGCACACATTAAAACCATAACAATTCACATATATGAACACAGTAATTTATGGGAAAGATTAAAGCTGAAAACCCCCAACTATCTGTATATTATATGTCATAGAGATCATGTAACAATCATCATACAAAGCTCCTCACAAGCTCTCAGTACAATCTCCAATTGCTACACATTAATAAGGTCCGATCTAGCAAATCTCATGCTCCAATCTCTACCACCTGCTAGCCTGCCTCTACTGTGCAATCACTGCTGAAGAATGGCTCTGAATGAACTAGAATTGGTCCAACCTTGCTCACGCAATCCTCATTGGCATCTCCAACCACTGTGTGTTGCAAATCATGCAACACTATAGTCACAACTGATAGTCGCACTGCTCTTTCACCTACCTCTTCACTGGTCTCCACTGAAACTATCCATGCACTGTAGTGAACTGATGTGTTCTTGAGTTGAATAATGAGTTAATAATTAGTGAATTAAATAATATTTAATTCACTCCACTCATTACTAGTTGATTAGCTAGTTAAACTAATCACAACTAGTTCAACTAAGTTAAAACGAACACAACTCCACCAACTGTCTCATCAACTCCACCAATCCTCACACATGAGTTCTAACTCGAAGTCTCGTTAGCCTTCTATATCAATAGGTTTCATCTTTCATGATTGTCTTGATGGAAGTGTGGAATATGTTCAAACCTTCTTACTTGAGCAAAGGCAAGCTTCTCCATGCAATAGCTCCACTTAAACCTCAAGAATAGCATAATTCCTTCTGTCAGCTCCCGTGCCACATCTGTGCACTTAACTGAAGTGCTCCAAGAGAATAAGATAATGTTTAGAGTCCAAATATTATTAAGAGCTAATAATATTCAACATATCTATTTTGAGGCTAGCAATCTAAAAATAGATTTTGCCTGGTATGTCTGTTGGTACTATTTTATTGCTATATTTTTCTCCTAAAATTTCATCATTTATCCACCATTTTCTTCCATAAATCCCTTATAGTCTATTGAAATTGATTAATGTAGCATTATAATTGTTATTTTACATTAAATTTAATTTATGGAATTTTTATGTTAAAAATTGAAATTTTCAAGAAAATTACAGGATGTGATAACTTCCTGTAATTGGTTTATGTTATGACATGTGGCATAGCAGGAAAATCGAAACAGAAGACAAGGACGTAATCTAGGATGTACACACATGGTGGAAAATCTATCCAAGATCGAATTTGAAGCTCCTGAATATCTGGTCAACGCTGGTCAAACCCAGCCTATCCAGCAGAAAAATCTGAAGTCATAATGAATGTACTTGATATTTTGCTTAAGATTAGGAACTCTAAACTGATTCGATCTGTTTTGGGATTAGTTAGGATTAGGGGGAACGAAAATAGCCTCTTTGGTTGTAATTTTAATAAATAGGAGGATGAAAGCATGTAATGGACTAAGGATGCTAGTGATAACATTGAAGGAAGAAACAGACTTAAGACTGTCAGCGTGTTTTAGAACTCTGTTTTTAATGTAACTCATTCCCAGAACTTAATTAGAGACAGAATTTCATCATTTATGGTGTTTTTGATTTAACGTTCTTATCATTTGAAGTTTTTCAAGTGTGCCTTCAACGCGTGGAAGGGCCCCCATGTGAAGTTGGTACACTTTCTTTCCATTTACATAAGATTTAGTATTCAGATCTGATTAGCATTTTAATTCATTTTCATCCTTTTGAGTTCATCAATTTTATTTAGAAGTTTAATATTGTTATTTTATGATTCATAGTAGTAATTTGAGAATTCGATTGCAAAATTAATGAACAACTCCTTGTAAGAGGTTTAATTGAGTATTGAATCTCAAATCATTTCTGTGATCTCTGTTTTTATGAATTTGATTTTTAGTATGCTCAGTGTGTTACTTTGAAAGAGTTTTTTTTGTGAACTATAGCCTTGTAAGAGGATTGAAAACTCAGACTAGTAGCACTTTGTTTTAGAACAATAGATTAGATTAGGTGATATAAGTGTTTAAAGTGTGAAAGGAACCACATTTCAATCTCTTGTAAAAGAGTGCTGGAGCCTGTCACAATAAACATTTATCCAAGACAGATAGAACAGATCCTTTTAGGTCTATAAATATTAGACAAGTGCCTCTAAGATTACCTACCTTGGTTGACAGTAAATTGAGTCTAATCTAGAACTCTAGATTGGTCTAAACATTTTGGCGCCATTGCCGGGGAGGCGCAACTAGAGGATTTAAAAAAACAAAAAACAAAAACAAAAAAAAACACATATTTAATTTTAATTCATCATTTTGGAAGTCATGCTTACTTATGTCTAGACCTAGAGATGATAAAGGTAGATTCATAAAAACCCCCCATCCATGAACTAATCCACCACTAGGAGCAGACCCTTTAGAGAGGATTGAACACACAACTCCAGCTGGGAAAGTCACTGTACAAGAATTAGAGGATAAACAAAAATCGGGGCAAATACTTACACTTATAGAGAGACAAATTTTGTTGGCATACGAAGCAAAGCAGAAATATCTCCCTGAAACCTCTATAACAAGAGAAAGTAGCAAAGCAACTCAACAATCTCTCCTTGAACCTATTGAGTTTGAAAAACTTAAAGAAGGAGAAAAACCAGCAGAACAACTTTTCTTTGAAACAAGTGACACTGAACAAGAACTTAAATCAATAGAGGAACCTATCAAAATGACTGAGGAAGGAGGAGGATCAGCAAGAGGACCTACTCCTGAACAACTTAGAGAATATGAGAGACAACAAGAGGAAAGAAGAAGACAAAGAGAGGCTGAATTGAAACAAAGGCAAGATCAAGATCAAAGAGAAGAGGAAGAGTCAACCTTTAAATTTCCCATTCAAGAACTAAGAGAAAATAATGATGAGGAAATAAAAATGAAAAACATACCTCCATCTGTGTTACCAAACTTTTATGGCATGGCTTCAGAAGATCCAGATTCATTCTTGTTTGAATTTGACATAGTATGCCGAACATATGGTTACACAGATGATGCCCATAGGCTTAGACTCTTCCCAGCAACATTAAAAGCATCGGCATTAAGATGGTTCATGGGACTTGGTGAACATGCAATAATTGATTGGGATGGTATGAGAAAAATATTCTTAAAGAAATATCAACCTTATTGTAGATCAAGAGATTCTAAAGATGATATCTTTAGAATGAATCAACAAGAGGATGAGAGCTTAGAATAGTATTTGGAACGATTTGTTTACAATCTACAAAAATCAAAACATAGAACCATGTCTCTTGATCTGATCCGAACAATATTTTTGAAGGGAATTCGAGAGGAATACTTATATGATCTTAATTTGATGGGAAAAGGTGATATTTCCACCTTACCTTTCGATGAAATTGCTGATTTATGTGAAAAGTATTCTAGGAGCAAAGCTAGAAATGGAAAATGAACCATATCATCCAAAGCCACAAAATCTGCTCCAGCTAGTGTCACAAGGGCTGAAATAGGAAACTTATTAGAAGAATTCAAAACAGATCTATTAATTACCTTAGGAAATCAAATTGACACTCTGAAAGCAAAGAAAAGACAGGAAGAAGAAGATCAATTAATGGCTGTCTTTTGCCCAAAATGCCGGAAAAAACATGCTTTGAAAGATTTCCCTTTAGAAAACATTCAAGTCTGTGCCTTTTGTACTGAAAATCATGATATATTTCATTTCTCTAAAATCAAGATTTTGCATAATTCTAATTTGGAAGCCAACGCAGATATGGAGAATGTGTATTTCATGGGCGCTAAGAGACCATGGCAACCAAGACCTCCACCTCCAGGTATGTTTCCAAACCAAAATTTGCAATTTCCTGCACAAGATCAGATGTATGTTCAGAACTCTTGGAATGTACCCATGCCATGGCAACACCAAACTTACCCACAGCAACAATGGAAACCATTTCAGCAATACTCTCAACCATACCAGCCATATCCTCAACCATACCAACAATATCCTCAGCCATATCAGCAGTATCCTCAAACATATCAACAATATCCTCAGCAGCAATTTGTCCATCAACCTCAAAACACTCAACAAACATTGCCTGCTCCTCCACCAATAAATCCATCTCAATTACAACTTCCATCTAACCAGCCTCCTAGAACTACTTAGATTCCTGCTCAACCTCTACCTAATCCAAATAATAGAGCAGATAGACCAGCTTACAGTGTAGATGAGGGACCATCATATCCCACTCTACCTCTACAAAATATCGAGCTTAGGTATGGAAAGATACTTCAAAAAGAACCTCCAGTAGCTGAAAAACAAGAAGAAAACAAAGAGAATGAAAATGAAACTCAAACTCAAAAGAAACAAAATGATGACATCAAAAATAAACAAATGCAACCAGTGCATCCACCACCTTTTCCAGAAAGATTGATCCAAGCAAAACCTCCCATGTCTTTACCACAGTTTGATGTTTTAGATGAGCTAAATAATGTCTATATAAAAATTCCACTACTTCAAGCCATAAAAGACATTCCAATATATATTAAAGCAATCAAAGAACTATGCCTCAGGAAGCCTACAAGAAAAAGACTTGATCCACAAACTATTCATGTTATTGGACATCTAGCTGGCCTTATGACAAACACCATTTCAATGGAAAAGTATGTTGATCCTGGTATTCCCAGAGTCACTACAATCATTAACAACATACCTATTCCAAATACTTTAATTGACCTTGGGGCAGCAATAAATGTGATGACTCTTGAAACAATGAAAACACTCCAGCTCACAAATTTGCAATACACACCAATTGTTCTAGAACTAGCTGATAGGTCTAAAGTGATTCCTGAAGGGATTTTGGAGGACATAATTGTTTCACTGGACTCTTGGGAGTATCCAGTGGAATTTTTAGTTCTTCAGCCAAAATCTAATTTAGGAGGACACCCTATCATCCTTGGTAGACCATGGTTAGCAACTGTTGATGCATTCATAGGGTGTAGATCAGGTAATATGATCATTTCATGAGGAACTGAAAGGAAACAACTCACTCTGTACCCATCAGCACAATCACCAGCAGTAGCAAACAACTTATGGCTTGATGATAAATACAATGATAAGGAATAAGTTCAATCTGTTTTCAGCATCAATCAAATCTATGATTTACAAGAACATAATAATGATGCTTTGATAGAATTGTTTCTTTCTCAACCTGATATTTCTGAAGAATTAAGAAATGAACAATATCATGCTGCAGATGAACTTTTAGCGCAGAGTTTTCAAGAAATATGCACCATTCATTCTTTGCAAACATCATTTGAAAAAAAATTTCCCATTCAATCTATCACAAACACACAGAGCAAGACCATAGAGATTAGTCCAGGAAAAACATTGAATATTAGCACTCACCTAGACTTATCTTAGGAAGAAAAAGTGATTCAATTATTGAGGAAATATCAGAAAGAATTTTCTTGGGACTACACCGATATGCATGGAATCCACCCTGAAACAT
Source organism: Pinus albicaulis (assembly GCA_034641835.2). Lineage (NCBI taxonomy): Eukaryota > Viridiplantae > Streptophyta > Pinopsida > Pinales > Pinaceae > Pinus > Pinus albicaulis. The sequence continues at coordinate 610,810,745 of CM076569.1, forward strand.
GCACTCACCATATTTACATAGATAATAATATAAAACCAGTGAGGCAACCACAGAGAAGAATGAATCCCATTCTTCAGGATATTGTTAGAGATGAATTACAAAAACTATTGAAAGTCAATTTTATTTATCCTATCTCTGACAGTCAGTGGGTATCCCCATTGGTAGTAGTGCCCAAGAAAAATGGTAAGTGGAGGATTTGTGTTGAATACAGACAATTGAACAAAGCAACCCTCAAAGATTATCTCCCACTACCATTTATTGACCAAGTGTTAGATACATTAGCTGGAAAATCATCATTCTCTTTTCTTGATGGTTTCAGTGGCTATAACCAGATCAGGATAGCCTTAGAGGACCAAGACAAAACCACTTTTACCTATCCCTGGGGCACTTATGCCTATAATGTTTTACCATTTGGACTTTGTAATGCTCCAGCTACATTTCAGAGAGCTGTATTAGCTATTTTTGCTGATTTAGTTCATGAGTGTGTTGAAGTTTATATGGATGATTTTTCACTGTATGGTAACTCATTTGAGCATTCATTAGAAAATCTTGAGAAAGTTTTGAAGAGATGTATTGAAGATAATCTGTCCCTGAGCAATGAAAAGTGTTTTATGATGCTAAATGAAGGGGTAGTATTGGGTCATTATACTTCTTCTCAAGGCATGAAAGTTGATCCATCAAAAATCCAAATCATTGTCAATTTGCCAATTCCAAAGACTCAAAAAGAGGTAAGAATATTTCTTGGGTATGAAAGCTATTATAGAAGGTTTATTGAACATTTTAGTAAAATAGCTCTACCTCTGTTTAAGCTTCTAGCAAAAGATACACCTTTCAACTGGAATGAAAATTGTCAGAAAGCTTTTGAAACACTCAAAGAAAAATTATCAACCACGCCAGTCTTAAAAGGACCTAACTGGACCCTACCTTTTCACATCTTTATAGATGCATCTGATATTGTAGTAGGTGCCTCATTAGGCCAAAAAGAAGAGTCTTTGAATTATGCTATCTATTTTATTAGTAAAAATCTAACAACTGCAGAATTAAACTACACAGTCACTGAAAAAGAAATTCTTGCAATCATACACGCTGTGAATAAATTTTGACATTATATCACTGGTTATGAGGTTTTTGTACATAGTGACCACTCTGCCATTAAATATCTAATGAACAAACCAATCACTAATGCAGAGTTACCAGATGGTTGTTATTACTACAGGAATTTAATATTACAGTGTTGGATAGACCAGGTAAGGAGAATCAGGTGGCAGATTTTATTTCTAGACTCCAGAATTCAGGTGAGGTTGTTCTGGTTGAAGATTCTTTTCCAGATGAAAATTTATTTGCAATTTCAGTAGTAGACCCATGGTATGCTGATTTAGCTAATTATTTGTCCACAGGAAAGATACCTCCATATTTTACTACAAAGGAGAAGAAGAGGCTCATCAAACAAAGTGCTAGATATTCATGGGTCAATGGAGATTTATTTTACATTGGTTATGATATGATTATTATAATATGTGTAAGAAATGACGAAATAATTGATATTTTAAAATCTTGTCATGACGAACTGTGTGGTGGGCATTTTGTAGTAAAAAGGACAGCATTCAAGATCCTCAGTCTTGGCTACTATTGGCCATCTATTTTTAAGGATTCCAAGAAATATGTGAAAAGTTGTGACAGTTGTCAAAGAATGGGTAGACCAACAGCTTCAGATGAAATGCCACTTCAGCCCCAAGTACATTTAGAGCCATTTGAAAAATGGGCTTTAGATTTTGTAGGACCCATCAATCCACCTTCAAAGGGAAAAAAGTACATCCTAGTATGTACTGACTACGTGACAAAATGGGCTGAAGCAAAAGCACTTGTCCGGGCAACAGAACAAACAGTACTAAACTTCCTCTTTGAAGAAATTTTTGTAAGGTATGGAGTACCTAGGGAGATAGTGACAGATCAAGGTACTCAGTTCACTTCAAGGTTGGTTCAAGACATCACAGAAAAATATAAAATCAAGCATATAAAAAGCACACCTTACCATCCACAGGCCAATGGCCAAGTGGAATCAACAAACAAAACTTTGGAAGGAATTATCACTAAAACAGTAGCAATGAACAGAAAGAATTGGGAGGAAAAGCTCAAAGATGCACTCTGGGCTTACAGAATAACGTGGAAAGACACTACAGGATTTACACCATATCAGCTTGTGTATGGAAAAAAGGTAATGCTTCCTATTGAATTTCAGATACATACTTATAAAATGGCTGCAGATTTAGGAATTGATCTCAATGAAGCACAAAAGGAGAGAATTATGCAATTGAACCAGTTAGATGAAATGAGGCAGCAAGCAGAGGAGAGAACAATCCTAATGCAGAAACAAAGGAAGCAGTGGCATGATGCACACATTAAAAAGAAGTAGTTTAAAGAAGGAGACTAGGCTTTACTCTTTAACTCTAAATTCAGAGATCATAAATCCAAGTTCACAACACATTGGATGGGCCCATATGAAATAGATCAAGTATATGAAAATGGATCAGTCAAATTAACAATAATTGATGGAGAAGGAAACACCTTTATTGTCAATGGACATAGGTTGAAACTCTATCATAAGCCCATCAGTAGGGAAGATTTTATTCAAACTGTATCTCAGAAAAAGGAGGTTGAGATATCACAGTCTTCAGCTATGATATCTCTACCTTAATCATTTCAATTTCTTAAAAAATTTTAAATAAAAAAAATAAAAAAATGGTTTAGATGTGAAAACCAAACTCTGGCACACTCTAAACTAGAATTCTTATTAGAAAACCAATCATTTGGCTGGTAAGAATTCATTCTTCTATTTGTTTACTGTTTTTCACAAATTCAATAATGACTTGAGGACAAGTCAAAGACTTAGTGGGGGAGAAGAAACAATGGTTTTTCCCTATCTCATGTCCTCAATTTCAATTTTTCAAGGAATTTTTTGTTTCAGTCATTCAATCAAAGAGTTGTTTTGTTCTAATCAGTAAAAGGGACCTGTTTAAGCAACAAAATATGCAGTGGGACCTGTTTCAACATGATTATATAGAGGGACCTGTTCAAAGGCTATGTCAATATTATCAATATCAGAGGGACCTGTTTGAAGACTGCATAAAAGACAACAAGCTTTCAAAGGTTGTTTATCAAAATTCTAATCAAGGCTACATCAACACCAAAGATAAATTTCTGAACCAAGGCTACATCAACACAAAAGAAGCTTCACAAACATGATTCTTCATATTTTAAGGGACCTGTTATATTCAATTTCAAAGGAACCTGTTTTAGAAGAAAAAGATCAGTCACACCTGTACAAGCAGATCAGTCACACCTGTACAAGCAGAATCAGAATTTGATCAGCCAACAAGTGTAATGTATTGAAAATTTTTGTTTTTAGCATTTAAAATTCTTAAATTATTTTAGTGTTAAAAATAATAACTATGATTTCTTGTTATCAATTTCAAAAAGCCTTCTTATAATCCTTATACCCATATTCTTCGTAATGTTCCTATATACTCACTTCATTACTACTCTGCCTATTTCTATATGATTCATTTCCATTTCTCTATCACACATAACATCATTGTAAACCTTAACCTATTCCTATTTTCTATTCCTATCTACGCCCTTAAAACCTTTTCATAAACTCATCATTTTAAAAATTGACCTCTGCCAACAAAGTACCAACAAGTAGTGGCCTTAATAGACACTCAATGTAAAAGTCCGCTCAATGGAAAGAAATTTGTTAAAACGCCGGTCCTCAAATGATTTCATTCATTTCGACTTCCAGAGCTACAAAAACGATCTTCTGACCCAAATTTTCTTATGAATGTATCCGCTATGATTTCATTACCAACATGATTTGCACATTGTGCTACCATGATTATGCTTCTGCAAATCAGTACTGCTCCTCTGTATTCATGATTTTAACATGCCTTTCGACTCTGCAAATAAGCTCATGGCCTCTGATAGTAAGACTTTGTTCTCTGCGTTATCATCATAACAATTTCATATTATGACATCAAGAAAAATCAAGGTTGGCTGTTGAGTTTTCATTTTATAAAACTCTGAGTTCATAAAGTTAGTTAATGAGTTACTGTCCAAACTTTGAGTTTCTTAAAAAGGCCGAGATAGTAGGTGCTAAAAAGGGAGAAAATATAGCAGATGGGCTTATCCAAATTTTTTACTTCTGCCCAGAATTTGAAGAACAGCTCATACATTTGAAGAAGTAAGCTCAAAAAATTGAGGAAGTTAGCCAGGTCAGCGCAGTGGAAAGCGAGAAGAGAGGTAACAAGTTGAAAAACCCTGATTGAATTTTTAAGCATAAAAAGGGGTTAGAACAGAGATTTTTAAAATGAAAAATAGAGCAAAGCCTGGGAAATTTGATAGTTCAAAATACCATGAAGACTGTGTTAAAATTTTGAGGGAAAAACACTGGTTGCCTTTTCTAGAGAAATTTAATGGAAACAATGAAGAAGCTACGAAACAATTTGCATTTTCATTTAATGGAGAGAAAGATTTGATAGGAAATTTCTCTTTCAGAATCTCAGAGGATACAATAGCTCAGTCATTAGACATCAGTCCATAAGGGGAAAAGTATTTCAAAACCAAGCAATTTAGAGAAAAATCATGGACTCAGTTTATGTCTAGGTCAAGGGTTTCTTTTGTCAATTGGAAAAAGGGTGTTCCTAGAAGTTGGTTAATCCACCCATGGGATGAAATGATATACATTCTTCAAAAATTTGTTACATGTGAAGGGCGTTACAACATAGTATACCTATATCACATAAAAAAAAATTTGCACTTAAAAGGTCAATGCTCTATCAGTCTGCCCTATTTTATTTTACAAAGTTTGAGTAAAATGTCAAAGACCATTCAGAAAAAAAAGGGTAATGAAGATAGAAGCCTGTATCATTTTGGTTTGATCAAAATTATAATTGAATTTGAGCTGCAGAAGAGAGGGAAAACATGGGAAGAATTTTTAATTGCCAATCAAATCAAAACCAAAGAAAATGAACAGGAGAAACAGGGAAGCACAGAGTTTATGGTTGATATTGATAAGGAAACCCCTGAATTTAAGTCAAGTACTTTGCTCAACCCAGTAGTAGTGTGAAAACAAGAAGAATGAGGCAAGAAGATGCCAAGAAAATTGCAAAAGATAAAATTTTCACGACTTACAGAAGAAGATCAAGGAGAATAAAAAGAAATCAAATACAGGATGATCAACCAGAGAAAAATGTAAATACACCAATGGAAATTGAAAGCAATGCTAATTCACAGCCAGAACATGGAGCAGAGATGGAAACTGAAAGTAACAAAGGAGAAAGGAAAGAGCCAGTACCTACAAACAAGAAACAGAGAAAGTTAGAGAAACAAATTGAAGAACTAAAAGAGGAACTGATGGAAGAAAATATGTTAGAGAAATTCATAAAGAAAGAAAATGAAATTTTAAGAGCACAGAGTAAGAATATTCAACAGAAAAATGAGAAACTGAAGAAGAAAGTCAAAGAACTTAAAATTGATCAAATTGAAATATGCAAATGGGCAACAAAATGGTACACTCAGAAAAAGGCTCTTAAAGAAAAATATAAGAATATGAAGCATGAGTTCCAAGTTCAGAAGAATGTAGATGTATTGCTACAAGCAGCAGAGACACAAGCAGAAACAGAACATAAAGGGAGCACATCAGGATTAGCATGAGGACATGCTAAATCATTGAGTTTGGGGGAAATGTTGGTACTATTTTATTGCTATATTTTTCTCCTAAAATTTCATCATTTATCCACCATTTTCTTCCATAAATCCCTTATAGTCTATTGAAATTGATTAATGTAGCATTATAATTGTTATTTTACATTAAATTTAATTTATGGAATTTTTATGTTAAAAATTTAAATTTTCAAGAAAATTACAGGATGTGATAACTTCCTGTAATTGGTTTATGTTCTGACATGTGGCATAGTAGGAAAATCGAAACAGAAGACAAGGAAGTGATCTAGGATGTACACACATGGTGGAAAATCTATCCAAGATCAAATTTGAAGCTCCTGAATATCTGGTCAACGCTGGTCAAACCCAGCCTATCCAGCAGAAAAATCTGAAGTCATAATGAATGTACTTGATATTTTGCTTAAGATTAGGAACTCTAAACTGATTCGATCTGTTTTGGGATCAATTAGGATTAGGGGGAACGAAAATAGCCTCTTTGGTTGTAATTTTAATAAATAGGAGGATGAAAGCATGTAATGGACTAAGGATGCTAGTGATAAAATTGAAGGAAGAAACAGACTTAAGACTGTCAGCGTGTTTCAGAACTTTGTTTTTAATGTAACTCATTCCCAGAACTTAATCAGAGACAGAATTTTATCATTTATGGTGTTTTTGAGTTAACGTTCTTATCATTTGAAGTTTTTCAAGTGTGCCTTCAATGCGTGGAAGGGCCCCCATGTGAAGTTGGTACACTTTCTTTCCATTTACATAAGATTTAGTATTCAAATCTGATTAGCATTTTGATTCATTTTCATGCTTTTGAGTTCATCAATTTTATTTATAAGTTCAATATTGTTATTTTATGATTCATAGTAGTAATTTGAGAATTCGATTGCAAAATTAATGAACAACTCCTTGTAAGAGGTTTAATTGAGTATTGAATCTCAAATCATTTTTGTGATCTCTGTTTTTATGAATTTGATTTTTAGTATGCTCAGTGTGTTACTTTGAAAGAGTTTTTTTGTGAACTATAGCCTTGTAAGAGGATTGAAAACTCAGACTAGTAGCACTTTGTTTTAGAACAGTAGATTAGATTAGGTGATATAAGTGTTTAAAGTGTGAAAGGAACCACATTTAAATCTCTTGTAAAAGAGTGCTAGAGCCTATCACAATAAACATTTATCCAAGACAGATAGAACAAATCCTTTTAGGTCTATAAATATTAGACAAGTGCCTCTAAGATTACCTACCTTGGTTGACAGTAAATTGAGTCTAATCTAGAACTCTAGATTGGTCTAAACAATGTCTAAAAATAGAAGTCCATCTATTTTTCCAACTTGACCAACCATCCACAAATAGCATCCTGAAACTCATAGAATATGATCGACATGTCTAAAAATAGACATAGTCTAAAAATAGACTTGTGCCAAAAATAGCCTATGGGCCCACTTAGTGAAGGCGACTCTTTTCACTAAGCTCATCATCTTGTTGAAATCTCAACACTCCCTCTCAACAAGATAGGGATTATCTACCACCCCGATCCTACCCCTGTGGTATTCTAATTTTCTCCTGGTGAGCGTCTTCGTCAAGATATCAGCATCCTAATCCTCCGTAGGAATGTAAGAAAGTAACATGATCTTCCGCTGCACACAATCTCTGATATGATGATACCAGATGTTAATGTTTTTAGATCTATCATGAAATACTGGATTAACCGAGAGTTTGATGCAACTCTGATTATCACAATATATCACAGTAGGATCTAAGTGTGAACTGAACAACCCGACCAGGATCTTCCTCATCCATATAGCCTTGCATGCAGCCAAACTCGCTGCCATATACTCGGCCTCCGCTGAACTAAGTGCCACAGATCTCTGCTTCCTGCTGTACCAAGAAACTGCTTTCGACCCGATACTGAAAATCCCTCCAGATGTGCTCTTTCTGTCTGTTGGGCTCCCTGCCCAATCTGCATCCATGAAGCCACACAGCTTCACCTCATCCAACTGTCTATACCATAATCCATATCCCGATGTGCCTCTGAGATATATCAATACATGCTTGTCTTCCTTCCAAAAGAGCTTGGTAGGCTTAACCATAGCTTGTGAAAGCTGGTTAACAGCGTAGCATATGTAAAGTCGTGTATTGACTAAATACATAAGTGACCCCACCAACTATTAGTAAACAGTGGCATCCACTACCTCTTCTGATGTAGCATCCTCTTTCCTCCATCCACTAGGAAGAGGAGTGTCGATAGGCTTGCAGCCATGCATGTTGAACTTCTCCAGTATCTCCCGGGCATACTTGCCTTTAGACACAAACAATCCATCACTGCGCTACCAAATTTCCAATCCCAGGAAATAATGAAGGAGGCCCAAGTCCTTCATCTCAAACTCCTTTACAAGATCATCCTTGCATGAGTGTATCAACAATTCATCACTTGTCAGAATCAAATCATCTACATAAAGTACAATGATCAACAACTTACCCTCAACCACTATCTGGTATAGGTTGGGATCCGCCTCGCTCTTGGTAAAACCAAGTCTGGTGAAATAACTGTCAATCCGTGTGTACCAAGCACGAGGTGCTTGTTTCAACCCATACAACGCTCTTTTGAGCCTACACACATGCGACTCGCTACTGAAGATATTGAAACCTTCGGGCTACTCTATGTACACATCCTCCTCAATCACTCCATTGAGGAACGCAGTCTTCACATCAACCTGATGAATGTGCCACCCCATCTGCGCTGAGAGAGCAAGAATCGTCCGTATGGAAGAATACCTTGCGACAGGTGCAAAGGTTTCCTCATAATCGATCCCATCAATCTGTGAGAAGCCTCAGGAAAAAAATCTTGCCTTGTACTTCTCCACACTCCTTTCAGCTGCTTGCTTCACTTTGTAGATCCATCTCGAACCTACCACTGATTTCCCTTCCGGCCTTGAGACAATATCCCATGAACTGTTTCTGACAATCTAATCATACTCTTCAACCATGGCATCTACCCATGCAGGGTCCTCCATATCTTCCTCAAAAGAGGATGGCTCTGTCACGATACACTTGCTCATCAGAGCCATGTATCCAGTATATCAGTTAGGTGACTGTCTCTGTCTGTGTTGTGATATAGGTGCTCCTACAATCTTCTCTACATCAAGAATCAATCTCTCAGCTTTTGTAGTGCGCTTCCTCCCTCTGATGGTTGGCGCTACATGAGTGGTTTCTTCCACTCCATGAACATCCTCTTGTGGCTGATCCACATCTTGAGGCTCATCCTTAGGAACTAATAGCTCCTCATCTACATGCAAGTGTGGCTCCCTCTCAAGCGAACACTTCATGGCTTTCTCCTCATGAAATTTGAAATCCCGTCGCACAATAGTCTTCTGACTGTCTGGAAAATACACACGATAGTTGTGGGGTGTATCAATGTACCCCACAAATATCCCAACCTTTGCGGTTGGCTCCAGCTTCTTCTTGGCATCCTTCATCACATGAATGTAAACATGTGAGCCAAAAATCTTCAAATGAGAAATATCAGGCCTCTTACCAGAAAATGCCTCCTTGGGTGTACTCATGCCAAGTATCCTACGAGGACAACGGTTTTGTACATAAACCGCAGTATTGCATGCCTTAGCCCACAAGTGTATGGGAAGGCCTTGATCATGCAACATCGCCTGTGCAACACCCATGATCGTTCTATTCTTTCGCTCCACGACCCCATTCTGTTGTGGGTTATGAGGCGCTATGAGCTCACTTCGAATTCCTTCTGCACTGCAAAAGTCCTGAATTCGCCAGAGATGAATTCACCACCATTGTCGCTCCTAAGATCCTTCACTTGCTTCCCCGAATCTTTCTCCACCATTGCCTTAAACTCACAAAACTTAGAGAATGTCTCGCTCTTCTTCTACATGAATTTTATCCAGCACTTCTGAGAAAATTCATCAACAAAGATCACATAATACCTATGCTTTGCTGTTGAAGCTACTAAGAAAGGTCCACACACGTCCGTGTGAATTCTCTCAAGGATTGTCATGGCACTACTATCCTTCTTGTGAAAGGTGGCTTTCACAAATTTTCCCAAAGTACATCCCTTGCACTAATCTAACTTTGCAAGTGTACCTATGGGAATCCCGGTAGAAATCTACTGCGAAATTTTCAAAGCGCCATGGTGAAGATGGCCCAATCTCCTGTGCCATAGCTCGCCCTCATCCCGACTCACCACTCCTTCTACCTTGCCTGCCATTGTTGCACATCCATATAACTACAATTGATAAAGGTTCTTAACTCAAACCCATATCCTTCGCGTTTCACTAGTTTCCTTACTGCACAGGAAAGCCTTTCCCTCGCTAAAGACAACATCATATCCCTTGTCTTCCAACATGGCCACCGAGATCAGATTCTTCTTCAATCCTGGAACATGCATGACATCCTTCAATATGAAAGGTTTACTAGACTCCCTCTCAAAGGAAATGGTCTCGATACCAGTCGCACTGTATCTACCATCATCGCCCATCTCGATGTGCACTCCAAGATCCTTCTCATCCAGATCACTGAACAAATCTTTGTCTCCGGTCATATGAAAAGACGCACCACTGTCAAGAAACCACACTGATCCCATCACACTTGAGACCAAGCATGTGATCAGTGAAAAATCCAGCTCAAAATATGAGGTTAAGGCCTCTCCAGCTATAGATCCAGCAGCCTTCTTATTTTTCTTCTTTTGTGGACAATTTGTGGTGTAATGTCCATGTTGGTGACAGTGAAAGCACTTCACATTGGACATGTCCTGCTTCTTTCCTTTCACACTGGATTGAGAATAATTCTTCTTTCTCTTCCCCTTCCTTACTTTGGCAGCCAAAGCGCAATTTTCTTCATCTGCATTCTTCGATGAAGATTCGTCCCTGGTACTCCACCTTATCTCCTCTTGCACAAGATCCGACCAAAGTCGCTCCCATCCTGGCAATTTCTCCCGACCATTGACAAAGTCCTGATAGGAATGCCAACTCTTCGAAAGCCCAAGAAGAGCCAATATCACCAATTCCTTGTCATCTACATTAACCCCCACACTTCCCAGCTCATCCCTGCACTGGACAAACTTCGTGAGGTACTTGGGTATATTGTTGTCTTTCTCCATTTTTATGTTCCTGAGTTTATCCTTGAGCGCCAACTTCCTCTGGTCACTCTTGCTTTGGAACAAGTCTGTCAAAGCTTTCCAAATCAATAATGGAGAAAATTTACCATGAAGGCTGGACACTATGTGATTCTTCACGCCTTCCAACAGAATCCTTCAACATTTTTCTGTCTTCTTTTGCCATGCGTCAAGTGTGGCAGCATCGCTAGAAGCAGGTTTTGGAATTTCTGCATCTATGAACTCCTTCAACCCATTGTCCTCCAGCACTACCTCCATCCCATCCTTCCATGCAATATAATTCAAGCTGCCCTCAAGGGAATACTCCAATCACAATCCGTTGAAAGACATCTCAACTTTGACACCAAGAAAACACTACTGCAAATTCGAATTCCACCAACACAAAACTCAACCACTTCAATGTTTTGCAATTTCTCCAATGATCAATACTGCTCTGATACCATGTAGAAATTATATAACTGATATGTTATACATCTGAGATTCTCTTGATCACACACTATTTGACTTCATGCACAATACATAATCTCTTCTACCATTGATCATTAATTGCGGAAATAAAACCAATTGCATGCACACATTAAAACCATAACAATTCACACATATGAACACAGTAATTTATGGGAAATATTAAAGCTAAAAACCCCAAAATATCTGTATATTATATGTCATAGAGATCATGTAACAATCGTCATACAAATCTCCTCACAAGCTCTCAGTACAATCTCCAATTTCTACACACTAATCAGGTCCGATCTAGCAAATCTCATGCTCCAATCTCTGCCACCTGCTAGCTTGCCTCTACTGTGCAATCACTGCTAAAGAATGGCTCTGAATGAACTCAAATTGGTCCAGCCTTGCTCATGCAATCCTCATTGGCATCTCCAACCACTGTGTGTTGCAAATGATGCAACACTATAGTCACAACTGATAGTCACACTGCTCTTTCACCTACCTCTTCACTGGTCTCCACTGAAACTTTCCATGCACTATAGTTAACTGATGTATTCTTTAGTTGATCAATAAGTTAATAATTAGTGAATTAATTAATAATTAATTCACACCACTCTCACTAGTGTATCAATCAGTTAGACTAGATACAACTAGCTCAACTATGTTTAACTCAGTTAAACTGAACACAACTCCACCAACTACCTCAATAACTCCACCAAACTCTGTCACATGAGTTCTCACTAAAGTCTCCATGAAATAGCTCCACTTAACCCTCAGGAATAGCATAATTCCTTCTATCAGATCCTATGCCACATCTGTGCACTTAACTGAAGTGCTCCAAGAGAATAAGATAATGTTTAGAGTCCAAATATTATTAAGAGCTAATAATATTCGACATATATATTTTTAGGCTGGCAATCTAAAAATAGATTCCGCCCAGTATGTCTAAAAATAGAAGTACATCTATTTTTCCAGCTTGACCAACCATCCACAAATAGCATCCTACAACTCATAGAATATGATCGACATGTCTAAAAATAGACTTGCGCCAAAAATAGCCTGCGGGCCCACTTAGTGAAAGCGACTCTTTTCACTAAGCTCATCATCTTGTTACAATCTCAACAGAGGTTACACCATGGCTCATGGATACGCCAAGATGTGTGAGTGCCCTCATGTAGCTACGAACCCAGTGCCATGGAAAGGGATATGGAATTATCCCTCCTTACCCAAAATTGATCATTTCAGCTGGCTGTTATGCCACTGCAAAATATTGACTGATGAAAACTTGCAGAAGCGAGGTTTCCATGGCCCTTCAAGGTGCAGCCTATGCAAGGAAAACCAGGAAAGTGTTATTCATCTAATGCTTGAGTGAAAATTCACAACGCAAATTTGGTTCGAGCTGTTGGGAATTTGGAACTCCAACTTCGCTCTTCCAATCTCCATTCCTGAATTGTTCACGAATTGGCTGCAAAGGTACCCTGGTCCCCCTCCAAAAAACAAGATTATCAAAGCTGCTTGGTCTTCCCTCCCAAAATTAATTTTCTGGCAGATTTGGCACGAACAAAATAAAAGGATATTCATAAATTATGAACAGGATGCCAAGCTTGTGGGAGTCAAGATAAAATGCCAATTAAAAGAGTGCTTGAGAGAGCAAAAAGATGATTCAAATTTAAGTCAGCAAGACATAATTTGGGGCTCTTCCCTCGACCTGTAATTTCAAAAAGCTGCTAGTATTACCTCTCTCCCCAAAGATTGGCAGATAAGGGCCATAGCAAAGGAGTTTCAGGGCTAGATGGCAAACCATTCGAGTTACTCTCTATTTTTTTATGGGGCTGCAAAGGGAAATCCTGGTAGGGCAGGAGCTGGAGGTGTCATTTTGAATCCAGATGGCATCTAGATTCACAACTTCGCCTGGGGTTTGGGCCTCTCTTCCAGCATTCAAGCTGAGGCTTTGGCTCTTTTTCAAGGCCTCAAGTTTCTTAAAGGGCTGAACATCAAGGAGGCTAATGTATTCGGGGATTCTTAGGTTATCATTAACTCTATTGTGACAAACTCTAAGCCGTTGAACTTAAGGCTTGCAAGGCTGATCTATAGAATAACAGATCTGGGAGGCTCATTTCAGAACTTGAACTTCTACCACGTGTTGAGAACCAATAACAAGGATGTAGATCTGGAAGCTAACAAAGCAGTCCTCCTTACTATTGGAGTCATGCTTAGAGATGGAGAAGAAACATGGGATCCTATTCCTTAATTTAGTTAGCTGTCATGTTTTACTGCCTATTATTAAATCAGTTCATGTGTACCAAGCTTGGGAAAATCACTGAAATTGATCACATAGTAGCAACTAAAAAGAGATGTGAACTAAGCATAAGTGCCATGGCTTTTCAGAGTTGTGAGACACTCGTGGAACTAGGCTCACCTATTTTAATTCAAATTTTGGCATTTAGGCCAAGTATCTAATATTATCCATTAACCGTTTCTGTCCATCCATATATATATATATTATTAAGTTTAATAAAAAAAAATCATAAAATTTTAATTTAAACAATTATAAGTAGCTAAATTTTGTATTTTTTAATAACTTACTTAAATTAAAAATATAATTAAATTTATTTTTAATTTTTAGAGTTAATTAATTTAATAAAAAATAAAGAATAGCTCACTTTAATTAGTATTAACTTTCATTAATTATAAATAAATGTAAATAAATTGGCTTTTATTTATAATTATTATAAGTTAATTCTATTAATCATTATTGATTCAATTAAAATTCAATCCTAAATCTAATACTAAATATGATCAATAAATATATTTTATTTTTATTATTAATTTTATTAAAAAAATTAGATACTAATAATAATTATTAATTAATTGAACATCCACAACTCTTGAGGCCACTCCGTAACTCTGGGCCTATCTTAGAGAGTTGGGGAGACCAAGATGAACCCTAGGTTTTCTGTTTGTGGCCCTCATCGACACACTGCCATCAAGTTTCAGATCTCCACTGTGGATCATGGAGTGAACAGATCCAGTAAGCACCTATCTCAAATAGGGCCCTGCGACGAGAGAAACCATGTTGGCGAAATAGCAAAGAAGGCACACATTGGGCTCTCTAAAGAAAATGCAGCAGATGCCTCTTTTCGTTCGCCAGACTTTAGCAACATTGCAGGTCAGATGGTCTTCAAACGACACAGAGATCACATGATTAACCCCTGCTTAATTTCTATAGCTCCCCTCTTTGCTTATGCTGCCTGGCCACTGCCAAAACATGGAGATCCGAGTGAACAGAGGACAGGGGATGAACCATCGCTCCAGGATAGTTATGTTAAAGCACATGAAAATAGCCAATCAAAAAGCGGCGTGAGTGCCAAACACAAACTAAAGGTGGAACCTCCACACCAACAGTCCCCAGGCAGACATGCAATTTGGTATATGAAGGAATCTGGAACCGAGACTCTCCAGAAAGATACCTAGCGCCTGCCCACCAGGAAAAAAGATCAGGCTGCAGGAACTAAATATCAAGCAAGAAACATCAATCTAACCTTCTCTTTGAATTCTAGAAGTAAGGATTTCTTAGATCTACGCTCTCCTGCCTTTCAAATCCAGATCGCTCTTCTCTCGAGCAGATCCATGTTGCTTTGGGTCCACCCAACAGACAAAGTTTAGAATCTCTTGCACACCCTTGAGCATAAGATGGGAATTCCCATAGCTCTTCAAAGACTTATTTATGGAGGTAAACAACTTGATGCCTCTTTCCCCCTCTCATTCTACAAAATTGAAAGAGATGCTACTTTAGTTTTATCCCTTCGTTTGAGAGAAGGAGCCACAAGAAATTCCTCTTTTGCTCAAGCTTTCTCCTACAAGGATTTTGTCCATGCACAACCTAAGAAAGCTGCCCAAACCCCTGAGGCCCCCAAGCCTTTTCGGTTTGATAAATTAGAGGATGTTCCCTCCATAGAGATTTCCCATCTAGATCTGGCAGAACAACTTCAAAAATTTGCAGAAACTACTATCATCTGCAGATTCAATGGAATTTGCCCTCACACAAAGGAACTCTTTGAGTGGATCTATGCCAACTGGATGCACAACTGCAAGGTCAACTTCTACTCAAAGGGTTTCTTCATTTTACTGTTTGATCACATCAAGGATTATCAACAGGCCCTAACAAAAGGCTCATGGTTTTGGGGAGCAGCGGGGCTATTCATCACCCCCTGGTTCCCAGATTTTGACCTAGCTACAATAGTCATCACCAAGACCCCTGTCTAGGTCAGGCTTCCCAATTTACTAGCCCATCTATGGCACCTTTCATTTTATCGATGAATAGGAAATGCCCTGGAACACTTTTTGACGGAAAATTACTCTCGGGAGTGCCAAGGACTATACACATATGCCAGAATATGTGTGGAAATAGACATAAACAAAGGTCTGCCTGGCCAAATTAATCTCAAGATAGGCGACTTTGTATGGAATTAGATCCTAGATTATGAGAATACTGCCTTCTGCTGCTGCCATTATCACCAAATAGGGCATCTTCAGAACTCCTGCCCCACATTCCTTGCCAAAAAAAAGGAAAAAATTTCAAAATCCAAATTGAAAATATGGATACGTTGTAGTCCACCACCTGTGGATGACTCTGAATCTTCGATTTCAGAGGATAAACAGATTGATGAAAAAATGGAACATGCTCAAAAGACGAATGACTTGTCCTCCGTCGTACTTGAGGATCCTCCAGACACGACAATCTCTCAGAAACGCACTCATCAGTCATCCTCTTCTGATACAAATAAGGAGACTCCTCCCATAGTCAACACTAGTATACAAGTGGTTCTTTCCCATCCACACCAAGATGGATGGGTAAAAGTCAACAAAAATAAGGGAAAACAACTTCGCATGGAGGCTTCTACCCATTCTCGGTAGAATCCATCTTATTTCTTCTAGCACTCTAGTCATGCTTCATAGCTCTTTTTCTTGTTTCATTAACTCTCTTCGAGACTGAGGTTGATAGTTCATCATTTCCGATTGGCCCGCTCCTTGCCTCTCTTGTTTGTAATCTCACCTTGTACCATATTTTCACTTAATAGAATCAGTCTTATTCAGAAAAAAATAAAAAAATAAAAAAATAAAAAATATTAATTAATTAATTTTTATTAATAGAAAATTAAAATTAATTAATAAGGATATTATTAAAATTAAATAATCTAATTAGATGCTTGACGCAAATATCAAACCCTAAAAAATCTATTTGGAGGAGAAGCAAACCTGTGATATAGTACCTGGGTAGAAGATGAGTTCTAGGGGCACATCTGTCAAATTTGAGGACGCCAACTGTCACTGATCTCGAATCCTCCATCCCTATTAATGTTATGTGGGCACTTCATAATCTCAAGCGCTTCTCTAATTTTTCTTCTTCGATAGTGTTACTCCTTGGAAATGATCTTCGCATCCTCCAGACATAAGTGATGTTTAGTTTTTTAGGAGTGCTCAGCAAGGGCCGAAGTGCAACATCGTTCATGTTTAATATCGGCACCATGCTCCTTAAGATGCTTTTGAAGAGAGCACCTAGTTTCACCAATGTAACTCTTCCCGCACGAACAATCAATCTTTTAAACACCTTTAAGCTGCTAATGACTAAGACTATCCTTAACTGACCACTTTTTTTGCCTAACAGTTCTTGCTGTTGAAAATTGCGTGAAAATGTCATTTATTCTCAAAACCTTGGCAATATTATTTGTAACACCCTTAATTTATGGTAGAAAAACCCTACCACACCTTTCTTGAGGTCCTTGGTGCTTCTTGGACATGACCGGACCTTTGGCTCTTTTTATGGCCTTTCTGATTTCTCTTTCTCTATATCCTATACCCATGAAAATAGATGTCAGGTGAGTGATTTCATCTCTTAGATGCTCCTCATCAGATATCCTCATAGCTCTTACAGGAAGAGTATTAATGACACCAAATTTCTGAGCAGGATGATTGTAAGACTCAGCATGAAGGTAGCTGTCATTATGGTTTTTCTTCCTAAACACCTGATGCCCAAATGTTCCATCATTCTTTTTGTTAACAAGGACATCCAAGAAAGGAATGCTCTTGTTTTCTTCAATATCCATAGTAAACTTAATCTCAGAGGAAATTGAGTTGAGATGATTAAAGAATCTATCGAGACTCTCCCTACCATGCATCCACTTTATGTTGGTGTCGTCCACAAATATTTTCCACCAAGCTAGACTTAAGGGAAAATAATCGAGGGCTTTCTTCTCGAAGTGATCCATAAACAAGTTGGCGAAAATAGGTGAGAGTGGCGACCCCATTGTGACACTTGATATCTGTGCATAGAATTCACCTTGGAAGCTGAAGAAGGTGGATCGTAAACAAATCTAAGTAAGTTTGGTTGTTTCTGGATCTAAAACCTCCTTAATAACCTGCACTGCTTCATCTAATGGAATTTTGGTAAACAATGAAACCACATCAAAGCTCACCAAGATGTCGGTCTCCTCCACCCTTTCCTCCTTAATCATCTTAATGAAATCATTAGAGTCCTTAATGAATTAATCTTTGTTTCCAACGAGAGGCTTGAGAATTTTGGCAACATATTTTTCCAATTCATAGGTGGGAGACCCAAGAGTATTAATAATCGATCTAAGGGGAACACCCTATTTATGAATCTTGGGTAACCCATAAATTCTCAGAATCACTTCATAGGATGGGGTAAATTTATTTTTTAACTTATCATCGAGATGACAGTTCGAAATTGCCTTCTTGAATTTCCTTAAAACCCTTGGCATAGGGTTAGACTTTAACTTCTTGTAGCTACTACAATCAAATGCTCATTCATTTTTTTAATATAATCTACTTTATCTAAAATGACTTCTGCTCCTCCCTTATCGTCCTTAAAGGACAAAAATATCGTCGTTATCCCGAAGGGGCCTGAGGGAATTCATCTCAACCTTGGTAAGGTTGCTCTTAGGGCTCTAGCTTTCCTTAGAATCATAGATCATTCTTTTCTACGAGCCTCTTTATCATCCAAAGGTAAACTCTGAATGCTCTCCTCAATGCTACAAAGGATGTTCTCATTCAAGTGAGAATGCATCCCAAATGAGAACATTCTTTGTAGTATTGAGGAGAGCATTCAGAGTTTACCTCTGGATGATAAAGAAGCTCTTAGACAAGAATGCTCTATGATTCTAAGGAAAGCTAGAGCCCCTAAAAGTAACCTTAGCAAGGTTGAGATGAATGCCCTCAGAGCCCTTCACAATAATGAGGATATTTTTGTCCTTAAGGTGTACAAGGGAGGAGAAACTTTCATTTTAGAGAAAGTAGATTATATTAGAAAAATGAATGAGGATCTTGATTGTAGCAGCTACAATAAGTTAAAGTCCAACCCTATGCCAAGGGTTTTAAGGGAAGTCAAGAAGGCAATTTCAAACTCTCATCTCAATGATAAGTTACAAAAGAAATTGACCCCGTCCTGTGAGGTTATTCCGAGAATTTATGGGTTACCCAAGATTAATAAAGAGGGTGTTCCCCTTAGACCGATTGTTAATACTATTGGGTCCCCCACATATGGATTGGCAAAATACATTGCCAAAATTCTCCAGCCTCTTGTTGGAAACACAGATTCCTTCATTAAGGACTCTAATGATTTCATTAAGGTGATTAAGGAGGAAAAGGTGGAGGAGACCGAAATCTTAGTGAGATTTGATGTGGTTTCATTGTTTAACAAAATTCCATTAGATGAAGCAGTGCAAGTTATTAAGGGGGTTTTGGATCCAGAAACAGCTAAACTTGGTGATATTTGTTTACGATCCACCTTCTTCAGCTTCCAAGGTGAATTCTATGAGCATGTATCGGGTGTCGCAATGGGGTTGCCACTCTCACCTATTGTCACCAACTTGTTTATGGAGCACTTCGAGAAGAAAGCCCTTGATTCTTTTCCCTTAAGTCCATCTTGGTGGAAAATATGCGTAGACAACTCCAAGATAAAGTGGATGCATGGTAGGGAGAGTCTCCATAGATTATTTAATAATCTCAACTCAATTTCCTCTGATATTAAGTTTACTATGGAGATTGAAGAAAACAAGAGCATTCCTTTCTTGGATGTCCTTGTTACCAAAAAGGATGATGGAACATTGGGGCATTAGGTGTTTAGGAAGAAAACCCATACTGACAGCTACCTTCATGCTGAGTCTTACCATCATCTTGCTCAGAAATTTGGTGTCCTTAATACTCTTGTTGTAAGAGCTATGAGGATATCCGATGAGGAGCATCTAAGAGATGAAATCGTTCACCTGACATATGTTTTCATGGGTATAGGATATAGAGAAAGAGAAATCAGAAAGGCCATAAAAAGAGTTGAAGGTTCGGTCATGTCCAAGAAGCACCAAGGACCTCAAGAAAGGTGTGGTAGGGTTTTTCTACCATACATTAAGGGTGTTACAGATAAGATCGCCAAGGTGTTGAGAAGAAATGACATTTTCATGCAATTTCAAGCAACATGAACCATTAGGCAAAAAATGTTGTTAGTTGAGGATAGTATCAGTCATGAGTAGCTTAAAGGTGTTTACAAGATTGATTGTTTGTGCGGGAAGAATTACATTGGTGAAACCAAATGCTCTCTTCAAAAGCGTCTTAAGGAGCATGGTGCCAATATTAAACATGAATGATGTCGCACTTCGGCCCTTTCTGAGCACTCCTCAAAAGCTAAACATCACTTATATCTAAAGGATGCGAAGATCATTGCCAAGGAGGAAAACTATCGAAGAAGAAAAATTAGAGAAGCGTTCGAGATTATAAAGCACCCACATAACATTAATAGGGATGGAGGATTCGAGATCAGTGATAGTTGGTGGCCTCTAATTCAACAGATGTGCTCCTAGAACTCGTCTTCTACCTAGGGACTATATCATAGGTTTGCTTCTCCTCCAAATAGATTTTTTAGGGTTTAATATTTGCAAGCATATAATTAGATTATTACTTTTAATAATTATCCTTATTAATTAATTTTTATTTTCTATTAATAAAAATTAACTAATTAATAATTATTATTAATATCTAAAGTTTTTAATAAAATTAATAATAAAAATAAATTATATTTATTGATCACATTTAATATTAGATTAGTTAGGATTTCATTTTAATTGAATCAATAATGATTAATAGAATTAACTTATAATAATTATAAATAATAGCCAATTTATTTACATTCATATATAATTAATGAATGTTAATACTAATTAAAGTGAGCTATTATTTGTTTTTTATTAAATTAATTTTATTAATTAATTAACCCTAAAAATTATAATTATAATTTAATTATATTTTTAATTTAAGTAAGTTATTAAAAAATACAAAATTTAGTTACTTATAACTAAGAAATTAATTGAAAAAAAAAATTAAAATTAAAGTTTTATATAAAAAATTTATTAAACTTGATAATAATTATTATTAAGTCAATGAATATGATATTATAAAATCTTTATAATTTAAAAAATAAAAAAATAAAAAAAATTAATAAACTTTAGATTACTTACAATATAATTTTTTAATAATTATTATTATTTAATTATAACATATATTGTATTAAAATGAAAAATAAACTTATTATTAAAATAAGTATAACAATATAATAAAACTTATTAAATTATAAATAACAAAATATTAGTTAGTCTGCCGGCTCTTCCTCTGCTCCTCTTTTCACTATATATAAACCTTGCCCTCTACGTCTTTTTTCACTTTTCATTCATCATCTTGTCCTGAAGATGAATCCTCGTTGGGATTCGAAACGTCGACCGTTGTTTGATCAAATTGTGAATAATCTAGAGATCTCTTCATTAAACAATAACCACAGAAGCTTGAAAACCATAAGCTTGATTCCCTTCTTCAAAATGGAATTTGGAATTATGATAATCAACTTATTTATTCATTCAATTTAGATCCAATACCAAATTACACTTGATATTATGGATAATGTCAGCTCAAGTTATGAAGATTTTGTCAACCTCTTACATATCATAGGCTTTAGGCAAGTAGGATAGTGTTTATGGGGGGATTTTACCATAGATAATATCAAAGTGAGTCATTCAAGTGGCACCGTGATAAGTTGTATTATGCCACCATTTTGATAAGGGTAACACTAAATCCATCGAGATTTTCATTATGAAGTAAAGAACCACGAATATGCTTACAAACACGTGTCAACATATTTATTTTGATTATCAATTTGGAGTTGATATGTGGTGCTAAGATTCAATTGAGTGACCTTGAGCAAGAACAACCCTTGCTAAAAATTGCTAGTGAATTGGAGTCACAGTTCATTACAAATGATTGTAGCATACTATGGAGTTTAAATATATTATCCATGAAGACTTGAGTGACCATGGAGAAATTAAAGGGGTGTTCTAGAGAAAAAAAATGAATATATTTGGAAAGGTGATCAACAACAATGATGAAATATTTATTCATATATTTAGGTAACCCTACAATGATGTCCATAGAAATGTTAGTCCATATAGCTAGTAGAATGGGTAAAAGTTGTAGTTTGTCTATATTTTTGGTTGTTTCTCCCTTGTTCCCTTGGAAAAGATCACATTCTTCCATAAATGTGAGGATCTCATTCTTCATGCCTTCCCACACAAATAAATGCTATATCCTTCATATGTTTTATGCAAGCCAAAATTAACTATATTTTTTGGATTGAGTTCTAATAACATTGTTGATATAAAAGTAGACTGCTTGGTTAAATATATATTCCTTTTATGGTAAAGCTCTTCATTTTTCCAAGTGTAGCCCTAATATGCATGGAGTCCCATTTTGAGTTTTTGGACTAGTAAAGTGATCTTGGGATTTGTGAACCAATATTTGTGGACATCATTCAACTAGTTTGCTACAATGAAGGAGAGTGAAAAAATGGATCCTTCTTATTCATACTTTCAAGGGAGAGAATTTGTTACCACATTTTCCTTGCCTTTATTATAAATTGTCTCATAATCATATACTAACATTTTTGTGACCCTTTTATGTTGCTCAAGATATGAAATCCTTTTATCCAAAAGTATTTGAAGCTATGATGATATATTTTAATGTGGAAAAATTACCCAAGTAATTATGGATATCAAATATCCATAATATGCAATATAACCATCAATTTTATTTTCATGAGTTATTTTTCACAAGTACCTCTCACTGAGTTTCTTATTGAAAAAGGCTAATGGTTTTCCCTCTTACATGAGTATCATATTGACCTGAAAGGACTGTATTTAGTTTTGTTGTGCTAAGTGTCTTTTCAATTATTAAACATGTGCATACTTGTCTCTTGAGTTTTCTTAAGGATTGAGTATTTTAACCATGAATTGTAGATGATTTTAGTGAATTAGAAGCATGAAATAAGCACAAAATACACTAAACAACAATGAAAAACAGAGAAATAAGTCACCACATAACATTTACACAGCAAACATGATGAAGTAGTTCACCCCTCCTGGGCTACATCTGTTGGTCTAGCTCCCAATGGCATGTCCATATTTCATTATGCTAAAAAAATTGCAAATACATGTAGTTACAAGCCTCTAATGGTTGTTTTCTCTCAATCAATGGCTCTAGAATGCTCCAACTAGTCTAGAATGACTCTTCATTCACCCTGAATGGGCGAAAATTGAGCCTCCAACTCATTTGTCCAGTAACACCTAGAAAATCTCCACTAATTGTGGAGAACTCCACTTAACTGGAGTTAGTTTGGCAATTTCCGCACAAAAAATAGTGTTGCCTATATTTCCGCCAGAATAAACTGCAACATTTAATTTCAGTGGTTAGGGGTGGCCACATGCCAACCCCCTTTCCACGATTACCGCTTATGGTGGAGCAGAACTCTGCTTAAACCTAGGGATAAGATTTTCAAACTAGAGTTAAAGTCGCATTGTTTAGCGGAATCATCAGATGAACTAACCGTGGAAATGTGACAAGGTTGTGGAGTCTACGGAAGTTTTAAACCATTGGAGTAACTGTAATTGGTGGTTGCGCTTTATTGTTACATTTGTATGCTAGCATGTGAACACCTCTTATGGAACCACTAGCGGGTTAGACCGTCGGTGGTTCCAACCCCCAAAACGAATTCCATTACACCTTAAATATAACCCAACTAACTATAATGTTAATTCAAAACGTAGCATGGCTGGTGAAGTCATGGGCATGCTCTGGCAGAGGTCGCGGGGTCCACTCCTGCAACCTTAAAAAAAAATTACTACACCACTAAGGGGACACATGGCAGCCTTCGGGCTGGCCACGTGTCACCCTCCCATTGGCTCATAAAACATAACGTATGACCCATCCACCAATCATATCGTGCCACTTGTCAGCCTAAGATTGGCTCTGAGGAAAGGAATATTCCTCAAAATATTCCTTTTGCTAATTGTGCACCCTCCATGCTGACTGGACATCCCAGTCAAACCTATCACAAAATTTAGTTGTTTGGGAATTCGATTAGAATGTCATATATCCCTCATATGACATCAGTTTTTTGAACTATTCATGGCGCTGGATTCAGGAAGACGAGATCTACGCAACCATCCTAGTTTCAAACCAATCGTGTAACTTTCAATTTTGAGAAAAAATTATGAACTCCTGATCAATCCTCCCCATTGGGAAGATTTTGGACCCCAAAAGACTTGATTACCTATTCAGTAGATGAGGGTACAACTCCCTCACCTTTCCAACCTCCATCCACTTTGCCTTGCTTGGTTTAGTTCCTTTGAGCCCAACTTGAAGGTAGTCAACACTTCCCCTCTTGGATTCTCTTGTCCTCCTGTCAAGAATTGTATATTCCTTGAGCTCATCCTAAAATTCTGGCGAGAAACCTTCAATAGAAGGAAGTTGAACATAACTTCCTTGATCATTAATCAAAAGTGGCTCATACAAATGTAATTTTTAAACATTAACAACTGAATACATTTTTCTACATGAAGGCAAGTCAAGTTGAAATGCATTGTTACCAACTTGCTTTATGATCTTGAATAGACCGTAGTGAATGGGTTTGAGATTTTCACCTTCCCCTTGCATAATTTCTTTGCTAATGTGCAACCATACCTCATCTCCCTCTTGAAACTTGTGATCAACTCTATGCTTGTCATGCCTCTCCTTGTATTTTCTTTGACTTTTCTCAAACTGTTCTTGAACTTGTTGATGTATAATCTGAATTTTCTCATTGAAATTTCGAGCCTTGTCAATATCACTATGGCCATCAATTTCAACATCCTTTCTAAAGATGAAGACTAATGGCGATTTTGGAAAATACCCAAAGCATACTTCAAAAGGTGATGTCTGTGTAGAAGAGTGCTTTGCCCGGTTGTAAGTGTGTTGAATGTAATGTAGTTTCTCATCCCATAACTTAGGATGTTTGATGCAATATCCTCTCAATAAATGCAGAACGGTTCTGTTCACCACCTCGGTTTGTTCATCAGTTTGTGGATGAAAATTTGTACTCTTTTTCAACTTTGTGTCCATCATACTCCAAAGATTGGACCAAAAATTCCCAATGAACCTGAAATCCCTGTCACTAACAATAGAAGTTGGCAATCCATATTGAACCCGTACATGTTGAAGATAAAGTTCAGTAGTAATGGTCTTCTTACATGGCATAATTATACACATTTTACTGAATCTATCCACAACTACATAAATATAATCATGTTTTTTTCTTGACATAGGTAGACCTCCAACGAATTCCATGGAGAGACTCTCCCATGGCCTTGATGGTACCGGTAGTGGTGTGTACAACCCAAGCTTCCTATTACTAGGCTTTCTTGTTTCACATATAGAACAACCTCTTATAAAACATGACACATTATCTATCATGCAAGGCCAATAAAAATACCTCTATAGATGCACCACTGTTTTGCTTACCCCAAATTGTCCAACAATCAGAGATGAATGAGCTTCTCTCATGACACTTAGCCTCTCTCCTTGTGGTATACACAGTTTTCCCAAATGAAACAAAAAAAATTTATGCATGTGTTAATATTTTTATTCAACTTGATTCCCTTCACTCAAACTAACATACACATCTTGAAAATCTACATCATGTTCATATTGTTCTATGTAACTCTCATGTACAATAGAATCATTTTTTAGTAAAGTAGATGCACTAATGATTGGTCTTGAAAGAATATCAATAAATTTACTGAAAATACCTTTATTGTACCTTATAACCAAGTAAAAATGTTGAATAAATCCCATCCATATGAAATGTCTTGATTGCTGCAATTTTGTTTGTGACTGCAAGTACTGTAATGGTTGGTGATTGGTATGCACGATTGTCTCTTTACCCATCAAGTAGTGTTTCCACTTCTTGAAACTTTGTACCAACACATATAGTTCTTTTTCATATGTAGGATAATTAGTTACAACACCATTGAATGTTTCAGAATGAAAAGTGATAGGCTTACCATGCTGCAAAAGAACTATGCCCATGGTATAATCACTAGCATTAGTTTGTATCTCGAATGGTTGTCTCAAATTCGGTAATGCAAGGATTGGAGCTGAACTGATCTTGTCTTTTAAAGCTTCGAAGGCTTGTTGTCGTTTGCCTCCCCATTAGAAGCCTTTCTTCACACTTTTCACTGCATGCATAGGAGTTGTGATGGCAGAAAATTTAGCAATAAACTTTCTCTGTAATATTCCAAAATTGGGAAAATCTACAATGTTAGGAATATCTCATAATATTCCCAAATTGGAGACCCAACAATATGAAAATACAATAATGGAGTAGTAGTGACACTCAACTCATAGAAATTTGAGAAAGATCAATAGCCATCTTATTAAGTAATAGCAGCAACAAATGAATAGAAGATCTTGAGGAAAATGTTACTCAATATAGGCAATGCTCAGCCTCAAGAGACAAGTACATAAATCATGATAAAACACTGCTACACATGTGTGCCCAAGCTATGATTGTGCAGTTTTATAAGAGAAACTGCATAATAAAATATGTAAAATACATGGATAGACAAATATATGGCCCATACAACATTAGGAGTGAAGGTCTTAGCTTCCAAAGACTACCTCAAGTCAACCCGGAAGGATTGGCTTCAATATACAAAATCTGCAAAACGCCAGAGTTGCTGGGTAGCAGCAGCAAATCAAGAACTGGAAATGAGTGGAGAAGGTTGAAGATTCTACATATGATGTAAATACCTCCTCCAATGGATCTTTCTAGTGGAAGGCTGATCCTATCACTGAATATCTCACCCTCTAAACATATCTGCAAAGCCCCACAGGAAATGCTCACTAGAAATAATGTAGACACTGAAGCAAACTGCGTTGTAGGGGCAAGGGAATGAGTTGGTCCAATGCCAAGATCTACCATAAGCTCTGAAACCTTCCTCACTAGCTTCCCAAAGGAATGGAAACTCCCTCCTCTAAAAATCATCTTCGGAAATGGTGTTGAGGTCCTCCACTGCAACACCCTACAACACAACGTTATACTTGAGCAAAAATAACGATGTAGCTAGAGGAAGTGGCTTGGTGTTGAGCCTAAATGTGGAGAATGAAGTACAAGATCCGTCAAGATTCCTCTCTTGGAAGGAGAAGGATTCCTAAGCAGGAGATCCTTGTGCTAAGCAGCACTGAAAATCAGCGAAACAGCCGGAGATTGCACAAAGTCTGAATAGACCATAAAATCAATAATACATGACATGAGAAACAATGGCTGCCTTGCCCTCCTTTTAAACAAGTGAAAGCCCTCTCTCCATGGGTCCCACTCTTTAGGGTTTCCTCCACCAAATAACCCTCTTCCCATTCACACTGCGCTGTCTATCAAAGTTTTTTTCCTCCTCCTCTCCCAGTGTTGTTGACTTGGTCAAACTTGACCTTGTCTTCATGCAAATGTCCCTTTTCACACATAGGGGTGTGAAATCCAGCTCTTATGACTATCCCTTTTCACATTTGAGGGATTTTATTCATGTTTTACTATGCATGGGATTCCTTACCCATTTAATTAGCTGTTAGGTGATGAAAACAAAATTTTAATATTCCATTTAGCTGTGTGCTAAAATGGGAATATTACAGTCCTCCCCTCCCAAATGTTGCTTGTCCTCAAGAAACTGCAAGGATAGAACTAGAAAGCCTCCTCCCAAGGCATGGAGTCTAAAATGTGTTGAGGAACATATTCATCATGTGGATCCTCCATCCCCCAAGCAATCATCCATGCAAAATGAATTACCTCCCAACATGGCAACTCCTGAAAATCCTCTTCCACCTTTGGCTCCGGCAATGTAGGTGGGCTGAAAATTTGACCTTGGTAGAAAAAATAGCCTACCCCACGCTGTCCTCCTCTCCAATTAGAATAATTTTAGAGTGTATGTTGATCCTGGGCTGCAATGATATTTCCCTCAAGTGGCAAGATGAATATTGGACCTCTAAGGATCTCTCCTCCAACATTATGAAACATGTTGGCCCAAAACATATCATATGTGATGAGTTGGAAGTCATCATCATATGGCATCACATTCATCATATGGCTCACCTCATAAAGAAACAAATGTGTTGCTGTGGTGGCCATACCATATCCCATGTTCCCTTTAGAACATGTAGTTAAAAGAGTGTGGGATTTTTCTCCCTCCAAGGACACATTCACCCAATGTGTCTCTCCCCCAATTATGATCCCAAGAAAATCAATACCAATATCAACCAAGGGAACCATAAGGAGAATCATGCTGGCTACCATGTGAAGTAAGGGAGAAGGACAATGGTCCCTCAAATGTAGCCAATGTAGTTTGACTCTCAACTGCCATAGAAAATGAAATGATGGGTGGCCTCCCCACCATTTTCTTGTTGCCCCAATCTCCTCACAAGTCTAGAGAAAGTGAATGATGTAATGTGCAATGTGAATATGTTCTCCATAATAAATCTCCTCCACATATCCTCTTAGGGAGTGATCATCCATAATGGCCTTATGTAGACCATAAAATCTAGAAGGAAGAACATTCCTCCTTTGAGAAAATCCCTGCACATATATCGTTAAGAGATGCATACATATAGACAAATTACTATGCAAATCAACAATACTCTTACCATATGTTTTTCTCATATAAATGGAGTGGCTCATAGACGAGTCTCCCCTCATCCTCAAAGGGAAAATATTTGGTTGTGCTAACTCCTCCATCTTCACATGATCCATGAAGTGCCTCCTCAAGTTCTTCAAGTGGTTCCTCCCACAAGAAGGGAAAAAATGTAATGTGGCAATCATGGTTTGCCCATGGTTCCTCCTGAAATGTAAAACATGTAAAGTGGGGAGGATCATGCTCCCAATGGGCATCTCCAACACATATCCCACTCTCCAGACAAAGCTCCCCATGAAAATACATATATCAACCATACATGGAAGAAAAAACCAATAGAAGCAAATTGTCATATGACAACTGGAAAGTGGGTCAAGGTTCCTCACATGGAACCAGCACAGTGCACCCTTTTCCTACATCAAATCGAAAAATAACAAGTGTTCTTCTAGCCACTTGTTTGCTGCCACAATCATTTTACAAGATAGAAATATGAAAGAACAATCTGGTGCCAGTGGTGCACACCGAGAATCATGTCGCTTCCCCCACAAACCACCAAATAAATAACCAATCTCACTGCCACAAGTGGCTCTAAGTACATCATCATATAATATGCAAGAAGGGACAATCCTTATTGGTACATCATGTTGCTCATATAAAGAAAAGAAGTACAAAACATAAAGTGAAATTGTACATTCTCCAGAATATTCTTGAGACCTTGAGCTGAAATGGCTCAACCAAAAATTCTTCCTCACCTCGAAAGAGTAGGGAAGTGGTTGTGACCTCCTCTCTATCACCATCCAGGCTATGCATCTCTCCATATGCTGAAATATGTCATGCTGGATGCCCTCCCAAGTGAACTCCTTTGCCAAAGAAAGATATGCATCATAATTCATGGAAAGGAAGTCCTCATGTGTTACATGAAGCAGCTTCTCCTTGATCTTAGAAGCTCCAGTCAAGAAGACTCTGCCAATAAGAATATATGACCACATCATCCACCATATACTCATCATCTCTATCTGGGTCATCAAGTATCATACATGCACCTAGATCCTTGGATTACTCTACCAAGAGTTGAGATCACCAATAAGGATCAATCCTCCTAAGAGATAGCGCTGGTGATCTGGCATGTGAAGCTCTCCTCATGCTGCCGCCTACTACTTTGACATCCCCCATGCCAAAGTTCTCCTCCAAAATATTCACCCCTCCAAAATCCAAGAGCAGTGAATCCAAAGACAATATGTCTTCCATCAATGATAGATTTGGTGGCCTCCTAGGTGGAATGCCTCCATGTAGTGAGACATCAATGTCAAGAGTGGACTGTACATATGAACGGAAAGACTTGTCCCTACTCTCATTGTGCAATCCAGTCTCCTTCTTATGTGCGTCAACCTCATGAAATAGACATGGATGTGTGCTCCTCATCACAGGATGCTGGTCATCCTCCCTATCTCCTCCTTGTATCTCCATAGTTCCACACCTCATCATCAATGGCACATGTAATGCATGAGTTGTGCCTTGATCTCCAGATCCTGGGAACTTCCTTGCAAAGATGCAAGCATCCCTCTAGTTGGATCAAGAGCTCCTCCTTCCTCTGCATGAGGTACTAGATCAACTCTAGAAATGACATCACTTTTTCCCTTAGCCTCCTCAACATGAGTGGGAAACCCTCCAATGATTGGATCCTCTTTTGGAAAAGGGATCTCTTTGCCTCCTTGTGCCAAAATACATGATGAAGGTCTTGCCTCCAAAAAATTATAATGCAAGATATCAGCCTCTTTTATGGTTCTCTGAAGTGATTTTGAGTCTATGGTCTCCTCCATCACATGCAAGGGTTTTGTTTGTTTAGATGAGTTTTTTTCCTCCACATGTGTTTCAGAATTCTTCCTACCAAATATCTCCATCAAAGTCTTAATGAACTTTGCATAGGAAGAAGTATTTGCATTCTTTAAAGTAAAGGACTCAAATAGCCACCATGCATAGACCCTACCTCCAAAGTGCACCGCTGCTACTCTAATGGATTCATCTTTGGAAATCTGATGTTGTTGTAGAAAGGTGTCTAGCTCTTCCACCCAAGCCCTGGCTGAACATGTAGGGGACCCATCAAAGATAGATAGAAGAAATATATCCATATTATGCTACTTTCTCCTCCTCACCATGATCTTGCAAAACTCTGGGAAAGTAATATGATCTCTAAACTTCTGAGTTTGAGATTCATACTCATGCAAGAAACCACAAAGAGTTCCTCTCTTCGGCATTCCTTATTTTTCTCTCTCCCTTATGGAAAAACTGGCCATGTGACTGCATTGTGCATCATAGGGTGTGGCTGCATGCTCACACTCCCCATAATAAAATCTAGAGTTTGACTCAGTTTCAAACCCTCTTAGAGATTCTCTACATATCTCCCTCCTTATCTTCTTGAAATCTTCATGAATGTTTTGTACAGACCTTGGAATAAGCTGTGTAAGCTTATCTCCCGTCCTCTCTCCACATAATGGAGTCTTCATCTTCTCTTTTCTGGATAGCATCATGGCTAAGATCCACAGGCTGAGCCAAGATTGAAGCTTTGATACCACTGTAATATTCCAAAATCAGGAAAATCTACAATGTTAGGAATATCTCATAATATTCCCAAATTGGAGACCTAGCAATATGCAAATACAATATTGGAGTAGTAGTGACACTAAACTCATATAAATGTGAGAAAGATCCATAGCCATCTTATTAAGTAATGTCAACAACAAATGAATACAAGATCTTGAGGAAAATGTTACTCAAGATAGGCAATGCTCAACCTCAAGAGACAAGTACATAAATCATGATAAAACACTGCTACACAAGTGTGCCCAAGCTATGACTACGTAGTTTTATAAGATAAACTGCATAAAAACATATTTCAAATACATGGATATAAAAATACATGGCCCATACAACATTGGGATTGAAAATCTCAGCTCCCAAAGACTACCTCAAGTCAATCCTGGAAGGATTGGCTTCAATATACAAAATCTACAAAATGCCGGAGTTGCTGGGTAGCG
The DNA here is from genome assembly GCA_034641835.2 of Pinus albicaulis. Classification (NCBI taxonomy): domain Eukaryota; kingdom Viridiplantae; phylum Streptophyta; class Pinopsida; order Pinales; family Pinaceae; genus Pinus; species Pinus albicaulis. The sequence goes on from CM076569.1 coordinate 610,842,136, forward strand.
GCAGCAACTAAAGAACTGGAAATGAGTGGAGAAGGCTGAAGATGATGCATATGATGTAAATACCTCCTCCAATGGATCTTTCTAGTGAAATGCTGATCCTATCACTGAAGATCTCATCGTCTAAACATATTTTCAAAGCCCCACAGCAAATGCTCACTAGAAATAACGTAGTCACTGAAGCAAAATACATTGTAGGGGCAAGGGAATGAGTTGGCCCAATGCCAAGATTTGCAATAATCTCTAAAAACTTCCTCACTATCTTCCCAAAGGAATGGAGACTCCCTCCTCTGAAAATCAGCTTTGGAAATGGTGTTGAGGTCCTCCACTGCAACACCCTACAACACAATGTTATACTTGAGCAAAAATAACGTTGTAGTTGGAGGAGGTGGCTTGGCCTTGAGCCTAAATGTGGAGAATGAAGTACAGGATCCTTCAAGAGGCCTCTTTTGGAAGTAGAAGGATTCCTAAGCAAGATATCCTTGTGCTAAGCAGCACTGCAACTCAGCTAAACAATCGTAGATTGCACAAAGTCTGAATAGACCATAAAATCAATAATACATTACATGAGAAACAATGGTTGCCTTGCCCTCCTTTTAAAAAAGTGAAAGCCCTCTCTCCATGGGTCCCTCTATTTAGGGTTTCCTCCACCAAATAACCCTCTTCCCATTCACACTGCGTTGTCTATCAAAGTGTTTTTCCTCCTCCTCTCCCAATGTTGTTGACTTGGTCAAACTTGACCTTGTCTTCATGAAAATGTCCCTTTTCACACACAGGGGTGTGAAATCTAGCTCTTATGACAATCCCTTTTCACATTTGAGGGATTTTATTCATGTTTTACTAAGCATGGGCTTCCTTACCCATTTAATTAGCCGTTAGGTGATGAAAACAAAATTTTAATATTCCACTTAGCTGTGTGCTAAAATGGGAATATTACATTCCCCAATACTGAGTTGCACCTAAGAAAATTCTTACCTCGGTTACTATTTTGGGGGTGCGCCAATTCACAATGGCTTCCACTTTAGAAGGATCAATTCTCAACTCTCCTCCTCCTACAATGTATCCCAAATAAACCAAAGAAGTCTTTCCAAACTCACACTTTGACATCTTAAGAAACAATTTCTCTTTCTTCAAAACATCAAGCACTCTATTCACATGCAAGACATGTTCTTCTCTTGTTTTTCTGAAAATCAATATGTCATCTAAATACACAATCATAAAGTCATCAAGGAATAGATGCAAAACACTATCCATAACATGCATGAAAGTTTATGGTGCATTACACAAACCAAATGGCATAACTATCCACTCAAAGAGTCCTTGTTCGGTTTTGAATGTAGTTTTCCATATATCACTTTCTGCAATTCTTACTTGATGATATCCACTTCATAAATCTAACTTAGTGAAAAAAATCGCTTCTTTCAGTTGATCAATAAAATCATCTATCCTTGGGAGAGGGTAACAATTCTTTACCGTTATCTTGTTCAAATCTCTAAAGTCTACACACATGCGCCAAGTCCCATCTTTCTTTGGTATCAAGACTATGGGTGAACCACAAGGCAAGGTGCTTGGCCTTATGATTCCTTTTTCCTACATCTGCTTGATTTTCCTCTTTATTTAAGAATTCTCCATTATCGACATGCGATACATGCTGATGTTTGGAAGAGGACAATCTTGTTGCAACTGAATCTCATGTTGAATCTCCCTTTTTGGAGGCAATCATGTTGGCTCCTGAAACATCTCATGATGTGCATCAACTACATCATATAAATATTATTTCAACTTAGGATCACATGCCTCAAATGATTCATGATTAACATCAGCTTTAGGCTTAATCATTAGAAGAACAAAATTCTTACTTGAATTCACCAGCCTCTTTACCTGTCCAGCATTTACCATAGCATTATTTTTCTTCTTACAATATGCTCTAACAATGTACTCCTTGCCATATTTGAATAAATGGTATTTTTTCTCATGGATATGGAAGATTTCTTTCCTGTCATACAAGTAAGGACTCCCCAACATGATACATGTTATATCAAACGGAACCACATCTAATTCAACTGTGTCAACAAAATGTGCAGTTATTGCAAACCACAATATACACTTCTTAGAAACTTGTAAATTTAACCAAGTGGATATCGTTTTGGATGTGGTATTGTCTCAAGGTTAAGTTTCTTGACCAAGTCTTTAGAGACTAAGTTTTCTTGTGACCCACTGTCAAACAACATGTGAATCTTTGTATGTTTGGATATGACCCTCACATGAAATAGTTCAGTTCTTTCTTCTTCATTTGGAGAATATATGTGACAATTTAATGTACTAGTACTGGGTTTAGTGTCAATTTCTTTCCCTTTCATGTTCTTCAATCCCATGGATGTAATATTAGATTCATTGCCTAAATCCTCTCCGAAATCATGTTGAGTTATAGTTGTAGTTCTCTGTTTCCCTTTGTTGTTTTATTTCTTGGGCCTCATTTCAGGATGTAATTTCCAACGATGAGTTTCATCATGGCCTTCTTTTGAACAATTTTTACAAACAAAATTTTCTCCCTCTTTCTTAACAGATGCATTCTTATTGCTTTTACCTTTTGAGGTCTTCTCTTTGTTTTTCCCCTTAAAAGGTTTCTTCTTACCCTCTTCAAAATTTTTCTTCCCTCTAGCTTCTAGATGTGTGGCCTGAACACATACTTCATCTAGACTTGTGGGGTTAAACATGAGAACAATATGTTTTAGGTAGCCATTTAAGCCTCCTATGTACTTGAGAAAAGTATCTTGGCTCTGCAAATCTACCCCTAATAAGAGAGCCCTTTTCCTAAATTCTTGGGTGTATTCTTACACATTCTGTATATGGCTTTCTTCATATGAGCTAATGGATAAAATTGTTGTTTTATTGCAGTAATGAAATCATTCCATGATATAATATTCTTACCATGCTTCTTTATCTCCTCCTTTGTCTTGGCTTCCCACCAAACAAGTTTTGCACCTTCCATTCTCAATGAAGCTAATTGGATTTTGGTATCATCATCTTGAAGGTTCAGGATTCTCAAATAGACCTCCAATTGCCTAATCCAATTATCAATATTTTATGCATTGACTTCACCATTAAACATTGGAAATTAAAACTTAACATCAAGTTTTAAAAAAAGGACTTTTACCAGTGTTCTTTGACTTGTGTGGCTGATGTATTGAAGATGAAGTAGAGGATAATGATGATGAGGGTGAGGATGATGGCTCTCCATTGCCTCCTTTTCCTCCATTTCCCTTCTTTGAATTATCATCATCATTGTGACCTCCTGACGATTCTTGTCCTTCCTTGTGAAGTTTGGATGCTTCTACTTCTAGTCTCTTATTCCTTTCTTGATAAAGGATTCTAACCATCTCAGTCATGTTAAGGAATTATTTCCTGAACACTCTTTCTTCCTCTTTGGATCAACCTCTTCATGGATTTATCCTTCCTCATGAGGCATGCTTAAAGTAGCTTTTTCTTCCTTACAAGATGAACTTGGTGGTGGAGATTGTGGCAATCTTGCTGTCCTTTGTTTTGGCTCTTCTTGAGACCCTTCTACTCCCACTAATTTTCCTTCTCCTCTTTTGAGCTTGAGCCTAGTAAGCATCTAAAAACTAGCAAAAAGTTGAACAATTCTTTGCACAAAACAACACCAGGGAATAAAATCTAGCTCTAATACCAATCTGATCTGAAAGGACTATATTTAGCTCTGTTGTGCTAAGTGTATTTTCAGTTATTAAACATGTTCTCACTTGTCTCTTGAGTTTGCTTAAGGATTGAGTATTTTAACCATGCCTTGTAGATGATTTTAGTGAATTAGAAGCATGAAATAAGAATAAAATACACTGAAAAATAGTGAAAAACAGATAAATAAGTCACCACATAACATTTACACAGCAGGAATGATGAAGTAGTTCACCCCTCCTTGGATACATCTATTGGTCCAGCTCCCAATGGCATGTCCATCTTTCATCTTGCTCAAAATTTTGCAAATACATGTAGTTACAGGCCTTTAATGGTTTTTTTTTATGCACCAATGGCTCCAGAATGCTCCAATTAGTCTAGAATGACTCTTAATTCACCTTAAATGGGTGAAAATTGAGCCTCCAACTCATTTTCCTAGTAACACCTAGAAAAGATCCACTAATTGTGGAGAACTCCACTTAACTGGAGTTAGTTTGGCAATTTCCACACAAAAAATAACACTGGATATATTTCTGCCAAACTAAATAGCAACATTTAATTTCAGCGGTTAGGGGTGGCCACATGCCAACCCCCGTTCTGTGGTTACCGCTTATGGTGGAGTGGAATTCCACTTAAACCTCAGGATAAGGTTTTCAAACTAGAGTTAAAGTCACACTGTTTAGCGGAACCGTGGGATGAACTAACTGTGGCAATGTTACAAGGTTGTGGATTCTGCAGAAGGTTTAAATTTTCAGAGTAACTATTGGTGGTTGTGTTAGTCATCAGTAATTTTTACCTGTTTAGATGACTAAATGCTTTGTCCTAGATTTCTAAGAAACATAATTCAAGAATCATGTGAATTCTAGAAATCTCCTCAAAGAGAAATTTACTTTTTATCCCATTTCCTTGTCAAAGCATGGCCAATCTATCACCCAAACAAGACCAATGTCCCTCACTCTCACTATGTTTTCCACCTATTCCTATAACACTATGTCTTTGTTTGCCTAAACCCTCTATTTTGCATACCTTATTTCACCAAGTAAACCAAACTTTTCTCCTACTCACCAAATGCCTCAAGCAATGGTGATTTCAAAACTCCATTTCTAAAGCCCTCTAAAGTAAACATAGTTTTATAGTTTTCTAGGATGATAGTGCATAATAGAGTGTCAAAAACCTTGTCTCATCGTCCAAACCCTGATTCAAAGTTTTCAGTCAAAAAACCTATGCCAAGGACATTACCATAAGTCAAATAGGGTCACCTAGGTTATGCGCTATCATGATTCTAAATGCACTATTTCCAAAAGTATTCAAAGGTTAAGTCAAGAGAACACAAGGATGAGGCCTATCATTGGCCAAAGAACATCAAAGACCTCCAAAGGTATCCTCTTGATCAAGCAATAAGCCTGCAAAGGAGCAATTTACCATTTCCAAACATTTCTGCAGAAATTTTCTGTAAATGGTCAAAAATAGAATAGAGTCATAGAAGGAGGCCTAAAAAACTTATAAAGGCATCCAAAACTGGTAGCAAGATACAAACAGGTTTAAGTTTACAAGCAAGAAAATTCTCTCATGAGGGAGTGTTATGAAGTGCTGCCCATCAAAAGGTCCATTCAGGTCATAAAAGATAGTCGCACATAAGAAACATTGTACATCAATCAAAAAGATCATTAAAAGGTTGTTTGGCTTCAAACATGAAACTTGTAGAGGGACAACTGCCCTTTTCTTGCATTCTTGCAAAGAAGAACAAAAAAGCCATCAGATTAGCCATGAGGTAAGGTAAAAAAGGAGGGTCATCATGAGAAGACCATTCACAACCTAGAAAAAAGCAGCAAGGTATGTGTTTGTTGGGAATTAAGATTCATGACTGTTTTGAACAAGTAATAGAGAAATGCTAAGGATACAAAGGCAAAGAAACCTAAAACCATTCAAAAGATCATTTAAGGCTTTAGGCATAAAACAGTGATTTTGATAAGTGTCTTTTTGAAAACTCAAAAGATAGCACTGTTTGTTTTTCTGAAGTATCCCTAAAAACTCAGGAGCTTGGGAAAATAGACAAAGAGGGTCAAAATAGTGACCAAGAAACCTCCTTCATCACAGAATATCATTTCAAGGGTTTTCCAGTTACCCTAGGATTTGGCAGACAAGCACTAACTCCACCTTAGAAAAGGCATAAAGATGATGAAGGGTATCAGTGGGAAGAGGCAAGAAATGTCAGATTCAAAGGCCTCTTTATCTAAAGAAAATCTAGATACATATTCCAGTGGCCAAAAGAGACAAACATGGGTCATTATAGATAAGGGGAGTTGTGAAAACTTCAAAAAGAAACAAATACCTAAAAAAAAACAGATATACCCCTGGTTTATAACAGAACAATGAAACTCCCAACAAATACCTCTTTGTCAAAAGACTATTCTGCAAAAATATGACTAAGACACAAACAACACTTCACAGAGCTGGAAAAGGTGTTTTTCCCACAGAAAGAATGACAAGGTCAAAGGAAATAATGTTTCAAATACATAATGACATTCAAAAGGAGAAATGGAAAAAATAATGATTTTTCTGTGTATACGTGTTAAAATTTCAAAACAATTCTTTTTCCAAAGTATAGGCTGAGAGGCATGGGCTTAGTGTCTTCAGGAAGATTTTCAAAATTAAGGAGAACCTTAAGAGGCCTCCAGCAGTGAAAAAATAACAATGTTTTAATCAAAACATCACCTACAATACCAAAAAAGGATAAAAACACAGTGAGAAAAAGTGAAAGGAAATGAACATTATAAAAGTGGGTTAGTCTTCAAATTTATCTTTCAAAGAAGGTTATAAAGGCCTTTTGGGTACTTCCCCCCACACCATTTTTCATCTCCAAGCCAAAGGAAACCGTTGAGAGAAGGTTTCAAAATTTTTTGAGCAAATCAGTGAAAATATCGAGGTGTTATGCACCAAGGCTTGCGCTACATACATGAGAGGCAGCCGAAATGTTATTTAACATTGTGCTGTGTGCCCAGAGCCCGGCGCTATGCCCCAGGGCCGGTTTTATGCACAGACACAAAAAAGTGCATAAAAATACCTGTTACACACCGGCGCTACACTCATGAGACCCGACTGCCCCATCTCCGACCTGTTACACACCTACATTACTCTCCTGTGAGCCCAACCGGCCCGAGCCGACCCGATGCTACACACCAGTTTTACGCACAGATAGAGTTTGTCTAAAATTGCTAGAAGGAGTCAAAATTCAGTTTTTCACCTTCAAAGCTTCTGCAAAATTCAAGACACAAGGTTGGTGATTTGTTTTCTTGCCTCCAAATCTTTCATTTTCCTAGGTAAAGTCATATTTAAAGGCTTAATTAAACCAAACCCTAGTCTGCATAAAAAATTAGTTTTAAATATCTTGGTTAGGGTTTGAAAAGTTTAAAACTATTGTGTATGCTATAGGATACTGAGTGACAGCAAAAAAACCTCTGAAAAAGTTTAACAAACTCCTCAAAAGCTTCATCTTTCCTTCATTTGCACAACTTTTCCCTCACTTCACTCATTACCATCCTTTGACCCAAAGGCCCTCAAACAGTTTTAAAAAATCCTTCTGTGCTAAAACAACTAGCCACCATGTCTAAAGCATAGATTCACACTAGCAGTGATGAAACTCAAAGACCTACTGAGCCTCAGCACAAGGGAGGAAGGGCCAATAGGTTTGAGCCCTTAGAAACCATTCAAATTACCTCCTCTCCCATGATCCTTTCATACTTTCAGGATGTTGGGTGTTATCAATTTTTTCAAAAGGTCAATCAAGTCAAAAGCCACTCTGAATTAACTATATTGTTCGTCATTGGCTTATAAAATCACCAAGTTGACCTAGCCGGAGTGAAATTTGAACTCTCATATGAATCCATTTCCAAAGCAACAGGTATACCAGACATCGGTGAAATATGGTTTAAACAAAATAAGTTGGAGTTGAGCTATTATGAACCCTACCTAAAACCAAGCTGTCAACAAGGCTACAAGGCTATTTTTCCTTTTTCCCACTTACTAGAGAGGTATGCCTTGCTGATGAAGCAAATTATCAAATATTTCACCTGTGAGGGGAGATACTCTAGGATTTACTCATATCATATAAGGTTACTAGTGCACTTAACCAAAGTCAAAATAATGAACCTACCATACTACCTTTTCCGAAGCATTGACAAGATGGCCTCACTTGTCAAGAAAAGAAGCTATGACTGCCAAAACTCGAGCCTTTTCCACCACTCCTTGATCAAAATTATTGTCTTTCATCAGTTGGAGCAACAAGGAATCCCTTGGGAAGTCTTCATCTCACATGATGTGTTTACAAACCCCCAAGCATTCATTCAGCAGAATCTACACTCCACTTCACAACCACCTACCTCCACTCCTCCATAATCTCTCCATATGCCTTCTCCACAGAGGAATTCACCCCTATCTCTTCTCCTAATGTACTAAGTAAAGAAGCTGACAGTGGCTCTAATGAAGAGAAAACATATGAAAATAATGAGGAAGAGGACATTGAGGTAGAAATTGAGATAGATGAAGATAATGAGGAAGAGGACAGTGAGGTAGAAGCTGAGGAAGATGAAGAATACAAGGAAGAGGGCAGTCGTGAGCAGGAAAGTGATAATAGCCAAAACAAACAAGAAATTGATGACAACAAAAATCAAGAGAAAGATGCAAGTGAGACAAAGGTTGAAAACATTGAGGCAAATGCAGAGCTTGATAAAGATGATGAAAGTGGCGAAAATAATGAAGATTATGGGATAGAAACAGAGTGTGAAGGAGAGGAACAACAAAGTGATGACGACCAAGAAGAGGTAGCCTCTCAAGAAGGAGACAGTGAGCAAGAAAACAGAGTTAAAATCAGTAAGCCCCATGATGAGAAAAAGGGCCAAAACAGTGGGTCTTATGATGAAAAATATGACAAGGCTTGTGGCACCTCCAAAGGTAGAGACACCATCATAAAACCTCTCACATGCACCTATCATAGAGGTAGAAGAGATGTGTTTGCTGCCTCAAAAAGGCAAGGGGCCATCTCTCCTCCAGTAATCAAGCATCAAGACAAAGGAAAGGGAAAGGTGGAAAAAGGTGAGCAGAAGGTACAGGTAAGAAGGAGCAAAAGGATCAAGAAGACTTCTCAAGGATCTCAATTCATTGATCTAGATAGTGACAATGAGGACCAAAAGATGAAAACTAGGTTGCTTGTCTTGGAAAATGATGCACAGCTTCAGGAGTGGGAAAGGGATTTTAATATGGCTCAAAGGGTCATCTGCTATTACAAAGAGGAACATAAGCATTTCAAGGAGATCAAGAGGGGCATTTCCCTACAAAATAAAATGGCCAAACATTATGCAAGAAAAAGCATGCTTGCTAGCTCCAAGCTAAAGTAGGCCCTCATTGAAATAGAAGACCTAAAAAGATCCAAAGTGCATGTAAGACTTGGATTCTAGGATGAGGCTTCTCAACAGGTATCCAAAACCTCTTGAGGGGTCTCTCCACAAATTTTGAGGCAATTTGGACAACTTTTTGTTTTTTCCAAATTTTGACCCCTAGGAGCGCAAAACCCTAGGAGTTATGCACAAATTTGGTGCATATTCAGCTCTCAAAGTTTACATTTTTGGATTTTTCACATCACCAATAGTCTACTCACCAATTTCCAGATAATTGGGAGCAGATTTACCCCCTCAAAAGGTCAAAAAACATAAAAAATTTGACCTTTCTGCCTCCTTTTTAGACCAGGTGTTATGCTCAAATGAGTGCTGGGAGATTTTATTTTTGAGTAGGTAAATTGAATCCACTCAGCACAATTCAAACATTTTTGGAAAGTAGAGTCATCAGGCTTTCCAATGAGCCATCACGGAGCCAAATCCGTTGTCAGGAAGACCTCCAAAAGACTGCTCCAACGGAGCCTATTTCTACGCTACGCACCTGGAAATTTTTCACTGTTTGACACATGTATTACGCTCCTCTAGCTAAGTGGGAAAAATGTGCGTTTGGAAAGTTTTCTTAGGCATGTCAGGCCTAAAGTTCAATTTTATTTCCATTTATAGTCGGAAAAGATATTTATTTAGATATTTTTGTGCCTTGGGCTTTGCAAAGCCTAAAGGACAAGTTAGGATATTTGTCTTTGGCCAGTAGGCTTCTAGATGCTCTAGTGGGCTATCCTCTCCTTATTTTTTATATAAAGCATGAGGATTCATTGTAAACAGTTGGGACTTGATGTGTTTAAGAGCAATACATGGTTTTATAAGCTTGGACAAGATATTGGTTTTATGAAGTGAATGAATGGCTTGTGTGGCTTGATGTTGGAGAAGCTTGCTTGCAGGATTCCATAGCTTGGTGAATGGTGATGTTTTCTTAACTTGTTAAATTTTTCTTGTCCTCATTTTGTTTCAGTATGCTTGGTTGCTATAGATCAGAAAATTATAGGTTGAGATATGCTAATGGAAGCACCTCAAACCTCCTGTTTGTTATAGTTTTGATGTTTTCTTATTTTAGTCATCTTAAGGGTGTGATTTATATTAAGTTTACTAAAACTTGTTTTGTTTCATGAATAGTTATTATGTTGGCTTACAAATATGATTCATGGTATGCCACCTTATTTAAATTTTCAAAACCTATTGTGAAGCTTTTCTGCTGAATACGATTGATTAGGATTGGTAGGATCCTAGATTTGATCTTTCCCTTCTCATGTACAGGCTTGTTTCGAGTTCTGATAGTTCGATATATTTTTTTAGGAGTTCCCTCATATGTTGAGAGTTTTTTTTTTTATCTTGTGTGCTGTCCAAAATACGAAGGTGAATTTCTGATTTAGGGTTCTAGTATGCAATAACCTTCTTCGGAATGTTCATCTTACATGTTTATCGATTTGACTATTCATGTGTTGGGAATTAATGGTTTGCCATACCTCATGATTGTTAGCACAGACTGTATATGTTGGGTAGCTTAAATTTTCTGGCACCAATGTTCATTACACCTCATACATCACACAAAGGATCCATTAACCTTGTTAAATCGGCCCTACAATACACTCTCCTTCATCATTTAGACACCCTCGACTTCATCTGACCCCATAGCCCTATTTATTTGACAGCCTCTCATTCCAGCTATCCTACTTAGTCATCTTACCCCAACCCAAAATAAACAAACAAATTACACTTAACAACTAGCCTAAAATCAATCATCTGAAGCGAACAAGTTCACATCCTTCGCATAATAGAGAGAGCCCTCTTTGAGTCCAGGAAGGTTAGGTCCTAGGACTCCAAAGACTGGTATGATGTTACCCTGTCATTTGGTTTATCCAATCTGCCAAATTACGGGACCCTAACATAATGGCAATCACGGTGGGACCTTCTGAGTTCATAACAATCTAAGTACCCCTTAGGAATCCAGAATCCCTTCATCAAACAATATATTATGATTTATAGATACCTCATCACTATCACTAAAATAATGGTGATTATGATGCAACCTCTGATGTCGGTGACAAACTAAGTATCCCTTAGGACTTTAGAAACCTTCATCAAATCATAGAAAACTTAACTGATAGCCTAAGAGTAGAATCTAGATTTTTCACCGTCTTAGAAAATTGATGACTCAACTATAGGAAATTCTTCCAAACCTTCGAGCTACATATATAAACTTAGAAAACCCCAAAACATTTGTAGATTGTCTTTTTGTCAATATTGGTGGTGGACCATAGATGACATATCTTCAAAAAAACTAAAAATATCCACTTGGCGACTCCACTAGCCTCCAGTTGGCCTTCTAAATTTTGCTAAGTATCTATAGACTCCTGTAGGACTGCATCAAACCAGCCCTAAGAAGTCTATAAACCTAGTCACACAGTGTGCGAGTTTGGCAGCACCTAGAGAGGTCATAAACTTTCAGCCTCTCCAAATTTTTAATTTTAAATCTGGCTTCGCGAAGAATCAATGCCAGATCTCATCTGGACCCAAACCCTCCTACTATAGTTGATGACCCAGAAAATATTTTATGGCAAACTTCTGAAACTGGAAACTTAGCTACTAATAGGACCATTCATAAAGCAAGCTTTGTACCTGAATGGCTTACAGCCTTGAAAGATCCCAGTTTGACTTGCACCATACCAAAAGCCTTTTTAGAACCAAGTCACAAAGTAGAATCAACCATACCAACCTTGAGCCCATATACTTGTAGCAAATTATGAGCAAAGAATTTTCTCCTTCCACACCACCTGATTTCCAACTTCTCCACCACTTTGGCTCTTTTCACTCCAAGTTTGCTCAGAATCAGTTTACTGGTCCAATTACTTCTGCCACACCCATTCACACCACCACTGTGAAAACCACTCCATCTCATAGCACAAACCCTCCACTTGTAAATCCACCATTAGCTCCCACCATGGCAGCATGGTATGCGCCCCTTGTGTTACCACAACCATTGGTACCTTTGCCAAATGATTACCAATCCAGAATCCCACACTTCACCAGGGTTGAATTCACTACCACCCAACAGCATGTAGATAGAATGAATGATTCTTTTGACTACATGGAATTAGAAGAGGAAACCATGAAGATGAGGATGTTTTCCCAAAGCCTAGGAGGATAAGCTAAGAAATGGTTCAAAAGCCTAACTCCCAACAACATACATGATCTCCCTTCCCTTTACCAAACTTTCATAAACAAATGGGAAATCAAGAAAAACCCTCTTCAGATCCTTTCGGAATATAGAAATATCAAAAGAAACACAACAGAAAGTGTCCAATACTATTGCATTAGGTTCAATAGTGTTTACAATGCACTACCGCCAAACATGAAACCCCCATGAAACCCCCATTAGGCCTAGCCTTAGCTAAATTCCTAGAGGGTTTTGACCTCAATATGACCTATCAACTAAGAGAAAGAGAGCCCCTAACTTTAGAAGACATACAAAAAGGAGCTATAAGTATAGAGGCCACTTAATTAAAAAAAAGCTAGGCTAAGATTAGAAAAGAAGGTAACATACAAAGATGACACCATGCCCTCCACCTCCTCATCTGATTCCAAGTTGGACAACCTTCTTAGGACCATGGAAAGAATGATGGAGAGAATAAGCATAAATGAAAGAACACCCCCTAGGGACAACCAAATAAATCCCTAAAAAAAAAATCGGAATCAAAATTTTAGAAGAGACCCGCCCCGAAATAGACCAAGGGAAAATGATCAACAAATCAGGCCACCCTTCCAAGATAACTATGTTGACGAAGGGGAAAGATATATTGAACAACCAGATGAGAATCATCTAAACTTAATAGGTTTTGATAGTGAGGGTGAGGTTTTTCTCACAGAAGAAGAACAAGGTTTTTTCTCCTCAAACCAAGATGAAACAAGCTATGAAGATTCCAAATACCATGAAATGGGATTATAAAATACCATAATGGAAGTCCATGGAAAATATGATCTTAGGAGTAAGAAAAAACAAGACAACTCCAGGAAAAACAACTCAGACACTGTTATTAAAAAAACTCCCAAAAACATTCTTAAAATAACAACAGACAATAACATCACCATGGCTAAGAAAACTGATCCCAACAAGGATAAAACTAGCCAACCAAGAGTTGACACAAGTTGTCCTAGCACCTCTTCTAGTGGCCCTGAGAAAAATCTAATGACTAAAGCCCCGAACCAAAATCAGAAAATTAAGAATGTGGAGAAATTTATGGCTGATAAAACTGATGTAAATATGTATAAAACTCAAGTACCTTTCAGTTTTGAAGGAGAGATCGCTAAAAACAAAATAACCATCCCTCTCACTGAACTGGTAGCTCAGGATATGTACTGCTCCCAAGTATTGAAAGTCTTGAAAATAGGAAATGATACCAACACTCTAAATTTGACAGATGATAACCCATAACTGTTGTTTGGAACCGAAATAGATGGAAAATACCAAGAAGGAGCCATTCCTCCATTCTATGTTAGCCTGAACATACACGAAAAAATCCTACATAATTCCATGCTAGACTCTGGTGCCTCCCACAACCTCATGCTGAAGGTAGTGATGGAAAGATTGGGCCTAGAAATAACTAGGCCCTACAAAGATTTGTATTCCTTCAATTCAAGCAGATTTAAATGCTTGGGCCTGATCAAGGACTTATGTGTCAATCTGACACAAATCCCCACTAAGAGCCTGGTCATGGACATAGTCGTGGCTGACATTCCCCCAAAATATGGCATGCTTTTGTCCCGATATTGGGGAGCTAAACTTCCGGGAAACCTCCAGCTTGATATGTCTTATGCTACCATCCTGATTTTTAACCAAACTAGGAGACTCTACAGGGAATCTCATATGAAGTATATGGTAAGAAGCCTAGATAGACCCAACAACACTCCTATCTATTCAATCCATTCAGACTTGAACTCATTCATCTTGTATATTGAAAGGGACCTTGATGAGCAATTAAATGAAAATTGTGAAGATCTAGGCACATTACAAAAATCAGATCACTTCCTCTATGATGAGTTCGACAGTCAAAACTATCACGATCCTGAAAGACCACAAGATAATAAAACTAAAACTGATTTCCTGCAAATTGAAAATGAAATGTCAGAAACAAGAATCAGTTTAGAAAAAGGAACAGGTTGCTCAAAAGAAATAAAAATCACAAGAACACAACTTCTTCCTTTTGCTAATCCGGAAAAAATGAAACACCTTCACAAAACACAAATCTTTGGGAATCTAGAACAAGATAGTCTAATGTTTCTACCTTACCTGGATACTTCATCATCCAAGAAATTTTCTTTTTTCAGAAAAATTATCAATTTTCACAAATATTGCTACAAATTCCAAAGAAATTTTTGTTGAAGTTGATATAGAAGAAGATAGCATGGGTAAACTTAAGAATCCTGAAATAATTAAGTTGTCTAAAATTTTATCGCTACACACAAAACAAAGGAATACAAGATTGTGCAAAAAATTTCAGAATGCTTATGTGTGTAGGCAGACTAGTCTAAAACCTTTTAACACAGCCATTGTTCTAAAAATCCTTCCTTTCAAAAAGAATCAGAAAATTTTTGAGTAGTTGAGTTCACTTAGAAATAAAGCAAAGGGACATAGGCTTTGTATATATTTTAGGTACCAGGAGCAACTCTTCCAAAAGAACAAATACCTTTTTACCAAAAAAGATCATACTTTACAAAGGGTAGGGTTTTCTAACCAAATCTCATTGCATGAAATTTTTTCAGGATACCATCAGATGATACCACTTCAGATCAATCAGCTCAAATATTTTTTCAAATTTCCTTGGGATAGTTTCATGCTTAAACAAATACCTCCCGGGCTAGAAAGTGCTGGAGATACTCTCTGAAAAACTATGCCTTTAGTTTTAAATTTCTCTACTATGGTGTACATGGATGACTTCAGCATTTGTTTTAAATATGATAAAGAGTACCTTGCCTACTTGAAGAGGATCTTTGACTCAAACAGATTTGAAGAGAAAAGGTCAAAGAAGAAGCACCAAGGGGATCATGGATTTTCGGAAAACTCTTGGAATAATCCTTATACCATGTTGTCAAATAGAGGTAACTATGTTTTCTATTTTCAAGAGTTGAATGAAAAAAAGATGTTAGGAGATCCTTTTGAAGACAGGATGTTCAAACACTACATTTGTCAAGATCATTAGCTTTAAAATTCTCACTCATTGTACATACCATTGTGTGAAGAAAAAGTCAAAAAGAGAGAAAACACAGAAACATAGAAAAAATCGAAAAGATGGCAGATTCAAAACAAGGTACAGCCCCTACCCAAAAAATAGTAATATTGAAAGTGTGCAAGCCTAAATGCCACTACTAGTGCAAAAAGAAGGTCTTGTTCGGCTATCTAGCCTAATCATGGCTGAACATGTTTTAAATTTATTGTTGATAAGTTAGTGAAAAGAATGATGGTCAAAACATTGAAGCTTGCCTTGTCAAAGAAAATAGATTAGGAAAGAAAGATACTGGTTCCACATGCTCAAAATAGAACCAAGGAGAAAAATAGGGATGAATAGCAAAATATGTATCTTATGCCCTGATTTTTCTAGTCTTATTTTGTACAAAAATAACATTTGTGTGCAGCTTATTTTTATGCCACAAACCCATGATAAATCAGATTGTCTAATCCTGATTTAGTCATGCTTTCAATTTCATGTTTTTAGCTTAGTGAATAAATCCTTTCAAACAATTTGACCTTGACAGTTGAATATAATATGTAGAGAATCAAAGGAGTTCAATAGCCTAATCTGAACTCCCGGAAGAGATAAGTGTAGAAATAGATAGTTTGCTTTTACTTTCAAAATAAAAATGTCAATGGGTTTGCCAGTTCAAGTGCACCCAAGGAAGAAAAAATGTTAGGCGAGTAGGTTGGGTAGGTAAAAGTGAAGTTGAGGTAATCATGCTTTCATATTTTCAAAATCACTATTTCAAGGAAAGCAACAGCAAAAGAAAAGAAGAAAATCTACCCAATGGATGAGGCACTGGTCTTCAAAAACCAAGAGATCTGAAATTCTGGACACCTCCTGAAAAGGAGTTTCCCTCCCCAAGTGGAGCCACTATTATGTAGGTTTTAACCCTGAACAGAAATTATCTACACACGAATCTTATAACAGAAAATAAATAATAGCGAGAGCATAAAACATAAAACAGATAAACACAGAAATTTTCCCCTGGATCCCAAATCGGGATGACCAGCTTGATTTTTCATTATATTCCTTTTAGTGTTACAACACATATATATACATGCCGAAGCATACATAAACCCCAATCCATTAACCCTGGATTAGAACATAACCGTAGTTCCCTTGACCGGATCTACAAAATACCAGGGGCCGAAAACCATCGTACCCCAAAACCATGTACAGCTCTGCACAAAACATGGACGGTCTACTGTCGGTGGGTCGCACAAAAAAAAAAAAAATCGTCGGGCGTGCCCCGGACCCAACAATAGGGGGCCCCCCCGCGCGGCCCCCCTGCGCGTGGGCGCAACGTACGGCCCGTGTGGGGCTAGTGGTAAATAATATAACACATACCCAACATTCTCCCTTATTTGTTTCATTTTCACAGGAGGCCACGGAAGCTTAGTCATTTGACCAATTCTTATTTCATTGTTTCTCTACACAAGATAACTTGCAGTGCTCAGGACTTAAATCGACCCATAACGAACTAATGACGTCACCTTTACCGGCTTCTTACCCTTTTAGCCTCAGCATATCTCTATAGTGATGTTAATTTAATATTGCTTTGTCTTTGAATGGTAAGCAGGGTTCTTAGCCAAGAAAATTGCACTTTGGCTATCACAGTCTATCTTTATAGCTTGTTGTACCAACCCCATACTTGAACACAATCTTTGCAACCAAACTTTTTCCTTGCTTGCATGAGTGGCTCCTATGTATTTTGCCTCTGTAGTTGAAAGAGCCACTACAGACTGTCTTTTACTCATCCAACTGACTGCGCCTCCAAATAGGTTAAACACATACCCACTTGTAAATCTTCTTTGGTCCAAATCTCCAGCCCAGTCTGCATCAACAAAACCATGAATGTCCAACATTATTTCCAATCCTGGTCTTCCCTGGTAGCACAAGCCATAATCACTGGTGCCACGTAAATATCTGAAAACCCGCTTCACTGCCGTCCAATGCTCCTTCCTTGGGTTTGACATAAACCTGCTCAATACTCCCACTGCATGTGCAATGTCTGGTCTAGTACAAACCATTGCATACATCAGACTACCCATTGCACTTGCATATGGAACACGGGACATATCCTCCTCTTCTTCTTGTGTCTTGGGACACTGTTCAGCAGACAGCTTTACACCTATAGGAATAGGAACATTCACCGGTTTACTATCCTGCATATTGAACCTCTGCAATATATTCTCGACATACTTCCTCTGGTTTAACCAGAGCTTCCTCTTTGCCTGATCTCTCTTAATTTCCATGCCCAAAATATAGTTTGCAGCACCAAGATCCTTCATGTCGAATTTGGAGAACAGTTGGGTCTTCAAATCTTGGATAATTTCTTTGTCATTTCCAATTAACAACATATTATCCACATACAAGACCAAATAAATAACACGGTCACCAATTAATTTAAAATAAACACGGTGATCCTCCTTGCTTCTGGTGAAGCCAAGTCCCCGTATATAGTTATCAAATTTCTGATACCACATCCTTGGTGACTGTTTTAACCCATACAGAGACTTCTTCAACCTGCATACCAGTTCTTTCTTACCCTTCACCATAAAGTCTTCAGGTTGCTTCATGTAGATCTCCTCTTCTAGATCCCCGTGAAGAAATGTTGTCTTCACATCCATCTGTTCTATCTCAAAATCAAATGCAGCAGCAACAGATAAAAGTAATCTAATAGAAGTAACTTTGGCAACAGGAGAAAAAATATCACCAAAATCAATTCACGGCACCTGGGAATAACCTTTCGCTACCAACCGAGCTTTGTATTTCTCCACCTTGCCTTCTACATTCATCTTCTTCTTAAACACCCATTTGCTCCCAGTGGGCTTCCTTCCAGCCGGCAACTCCACCAGATCCCATGCATCGTTTTTGTGCAAGGATGCCATTTCATCAGCCATGGCCTCCTTCCAGAGTTTTCCATCCTCTGAATCTACTGCCTCCCTGACAGTTCTGGGTTCATCATCAGTTATAGTTAAGACAAAACCTGAACAGAAAGCAGATGGACTATACCTTTCTGGTTGCCTTCTTTCCCGAACTGATCTTCTCAAAGCTGGAGTTTGTGGCTCTTCATCTTCTGAGTCTTCTTCTGTTGTAGAGTCTGATTCATCCTCCTTTAGTTCAAACTCTATCTTCTCAGGTTCCTTTGGTAGGACTTCATGTTTAACAACATCTTTCACTTCTCTAAACACCACATCTCGACTGTACACAACCTTCCTAGTTTCTGGGTTCCAAAGCTTGTAACCCTTTAAACCATCCTTATACCCAATAAAGATGCACCTTTCAGATTTATTATCCAACTTGGTCCTTTTCTCCTTTGGAACATGTACATATGCATCACATCCAAATACCCTTAGATGTGAAAAAGAGGGTTTCTTACCAGTCCATACCTCATGTGGAGTCTTATCCTCCAACACTGATGAAGGTGATCTGTTAACCAGATAGCATGCAGTCTCCACTGCCTCTGCCCAGAATTCTTGTCCTAACCCGGTACCACTAAGCATGCTTCTTGCCTTTTCCATCAGTGTTCTATTCATTATTTCTGCAACTCCATTTTGCTGAGGTGTGTATGGATTAGTCTTCGGTCATGATATACCACACTTCTTATAGATGTCTTCAAATTCCTTCTTGCGAAACTCTCCAACATTATCTGTCCTTGAAACCTTTATCTTCTTCTCTATTTGGTTTTCCACTAGAGCCTTAAATTATTTAAATCTGTCAAAAACTTCATATTTCTTCCTTAATAAATATATCCATGTATTCCTTGAGAAGTCATCTATGAATGAGACATAGTACATAGATTTTCCCAGGGATGGAACCAACATAGGTCCAAACACATCACTGTGCACAAGCTCTAATATCTTGTTTGCCCTCTTAGCACCGGAAGGAAAACTCACTCGATTTTGCTTCCCATATACACAATGTTCACCAATCAAAATCAGAGAGAAATTAGTTGCTTCTACCATACCATTTCTATGTAGTATCGAAAGGCCCTTCTCTCCAATGTGCTCTAAGCAGCAGAGTACCCATGGCATGGTATTTTTCTCCGGAAGGCAATGAAGACTCCACTCCTTTCGAGAACCACGCCAACTGCGCACCACTTGATAATAATTTTAACTTGTAGCTTGTACAGAGTTCCAGTCCGAACTCCCCGCATTAATACAGGTGCTCCCCGAACCATCTTGCAGGAATCTTTCTCGAACACTGTTTTTACACCTGCATCATCCATCTTGCTTACAGAAATCAGATTTCTGGCCAATGCAGGAATATGCAGAACACCAGGAAGTGTTCTAATCCTTCCACCTTACAGCTTCAGCTTGACCTTTTCACGTCCGATGATTTTTTCCTTCCTATCATCCCCTAGGAAGACATCACCATCATATTTCTCATACTCGCAGAACCACTCCCTATGGGGAGTGAAGTGAAAGGATGCACCTGAGTCAATCAACCATGACTCATGATCTACATGTGTATTTGAAGAAGCCAATTACACATACCCACCTTCATCCGAGGTGGTTTTTGCCTCTGCATAAGGAGCATCATCAGATCCCTTTCCTTTCTCGGGAGCTTTAGAACTGCACTCCTTTTTGTAGTGCCCTTCCTTTCTGCATTTCCAGCATACCTTCACAAACTTTCCAGGAGATTTAGATCTCCCTCTAGATTTGTAACTCCCACTCAAAACCTTATTCTTGTTTCTGTTTTGGGACCTTCCTCATATAGATAAGGCATCTCCATTCTGGCCCTCCATATTTATTCGTCTCATTTCCTCCGACAGCAAGGCTGAGACAATGTCATCAAAATTCAAGGTAGTTGTATTGCTACCTATTGCAATAACCAGACTATCCCACGAGTCTGATAGAGAACACAACAAACTGATGCACTTATCTTCATCTGAGATTTTAATATCAACAAATGACAGTTGACTTACCACAGTATTGAAGGCGTTCAGATGCTCTGTCACCGAGTCTCCATCCTTCATCCTCAGGTTATACAGATTTTTCCGTAGGAACAGCTTATTCACTAGAGACTTAGATTGGTACAAAGTCCCAAGTTTTTCCCACAAATTCTTCATCGTAGCTTCCCCAGATACATTCAACAATACTGAATCTGAGACACACAACCGTATTGTGCTCTTAGCCTTCCGATCCAGTTTCTTCCAGTCTTCATCTGACATTGTCGTTGGTTTAGTACCTGGATCTACCACAATCCACTGATATTTATCCACTAGCAGATCCTCCATCTTGAGCTTCCACAACTCAAAACTCTGACCATTAAATTTCTAGATCTCTATCTTTCCTCCGCTCGCCATATTCTTTCACCGCAAGAAGCGATCCCACAGATCTCCCACTGAATAGGGTCTACCTCAGGCCCGAGAAAAAAACCCTCAGCAACAAAGGCATCCCATTGAAGCTGAAACATCTATGATACCAAATGTAGGTTTTAACCCTGAACAGAAATTATCTACACACGAATATTATAACAGAAAATATGCAATAGCGAGAGCATAAAACATAAAACAGATAAACACAGAGATTTTCCCCTGGATCCAAAATCGGGACGACCAACTTGATTTTTCATTATATTCCTTTTAGTGTTACAACACATATATATACATGCCGAAGCATACATAAACCCCAATCCATTAACCCTGGATTAGAAAATACTAGGGGTCGAAAAACATCGTACCCCAAAACCATGTGCAAACTCATTCACAAAACATGGGTGGGTCTGCCTATGAGTGGGTCCACACACCAAAACAATTTTCGCCGGGGCGCTGCCTCCCCCCTTGTGACCCCCCCTGCTGCACCTGGCGCAACGTACAGCGCGCAGGGCTAGTCGTGGAAAGAATATAACACATACCCAACATGTTAGTCATCAGTAATTTTTACCTCTTTAGATGACTAAATGCTTTGTCCTAGATTTTTAAGAAACATAATTCAAGAATCATGTGAGTTCTAGAAATCTCCTCAAAGAGAAATTTACTGTTTATCCCATTTCCTTGTCAAAGCATGGCCAATCTATCGCCCAGAAAAGACCAATGTCCATCACTCTCACTATGTTTTCCACCTCTGCCTATAACACTATGTCTCTGTTTGCCTAAACCCTCTATTTTTCATACCTTATTTCGCCAAGTAAACCAAACTTTTCTCCTACTCACCAAATGCCTCAAGTAATGGTGATTTAAAAGCTCCCTTTCTAAAGCCCTCTAAAGTAAACACAATTTTCTAGTTTTCTAGGATGATAGTGCATAATAGAGTGTCAAAAACCCTGTCTCCTCGTCCAAACCCTGATTCAAATTTTTCAGTCAAAAAACCTATGCCAATGACATTACCATAAGTCAAATAGGGTCACCTATGTTATGCGCTATCATGATTCTAAATGCACTATTTCCACAAGTATTCAAAGGTGAAGTCAAGAGAACACAAGAATGAGGCCTATCATTGGCCAAAGAACATCAAAGACCTCCAAAGGTATCTTCTTGATCAAGCAGTAAGCCTGCAAAGGAGCAATTTACCATGTCCAAGCATTTCTGTAGAAATTTTTTGTAAATGGTCAAAAATAGAATAGAGTCATAGAAGGTGGCCTAAAAAACTTATAAAGGAATCCACAGCTGGTAGCAAGATACAAACAGGTTTAAGTTTACAAGAAATAAAATTATCTCATGAGGGAGTGTTATGAAGTGCTGCCCATTAAAAGGTCCACGCAGGGCATAAAAGATAGTGGCACATAAGAAAAATTGTGCATCAATCAAAAATATCATTAAAAGGTTGTTTGGCTTCAAACATGAAACTTGTAGAGGGACAACTTCCCTTTTCTTGCATTCCTGCAAAGAAGACCAAAAAATCCATCAGATTAGCCATGAGGTAAGGTAAAAAAGGAGGGTCATCATGAGAAGACCATTCACAACCTAGAAAAAAGCAGCAAGGTATGTGTTTGTTGGGAATTAAGATTCATGACTGTTTTGAACAAGTAATAGAGCAATGCTAAGGATACAAAGGCAAAGAAAACCTAAAACCATTCAAAAGATCATTGAAGGCTTTAGGCATAAAATGGTGATTTTGATAAGTGTCTTTTTGAAAACTCAAAAGATAGCACTGTTTGTTTTTCTAAAGTATCCCTAAAAACTCAGGAGCTTTCGAAAATAGACAAAGAGGGTCAAAATAGTGACCAAGAAACCTCCTTCATCATAGCAGATGGTTTCAAGGGTTTTCCAATTACCCTAGGGTTTGGCAGACAAGCACTAACTCCACCTCAGCAAATGGTAAAATCAGGGTTTTTAAAGAAAAGCAAGGAGGGTAGGCATGAAGATGAATACTCCACTACACAAAAGGCATAAAGATGATGAAGGGTATCAGTAGGAAGAGGAAAGAAATGTCAGATTCAAAGGCCTCTTTCTCTAAAGAACAAAACTAGAGACATATTCCAGAAGGCTAA
Organism: Pinus albicaulis; assembly: GCA_034641835.2. NCBI lineage: Eukaryota > Viridiplantae > Streptophyta > Pinopsida > Pinales > Pinaceae > Pinus > Pinus albicaulis. The sequence goes on from CM076569.1 coordinate 610,864,940, forward strand.
AAGAGGCAGGACAAACATGGGGTCATTATAGATATGGGGAGCTAGAAACTTCAAAGAAACAAATCATCAAAAAAACAGAGGATACCTCAACAGAATGCAACAATGAAACTGCATCAACACTTCACTAAAGATTATTCATAAAATATGACTACATACAAACAACACTTCACAGAGCTGGAAAAGCCCACAAAAGAATGATGGAAAGCCACAGAACGCCCAATACAAAAACATGCAGCCAGCAAGAAGAATGAAAAAACAGTTGATTTTTTGTGTATAGTGTTGGCAAATTTGCACAGTTTTTTTCCAAAGTAGAGAATAGAGGCATGGGCAAGATGGGCTTGGTGTCTTTAGGAATATTTTCAAAATTAAGGAGAACCTTACAGGTCTCCACAGGGAAAAGAACAATGTTTGAATCAAAACATCATCAATAATAGACCAAAAACAAGGCTAAAGTCATAATGAGTCTTAAGACAAATGATAACACTATAAAGTGGTCAGAGCTTCAAATTTATCTTTCAAAGAAGGTTATAGCCTTTTGGTACTTCCATCTGTCAAGGTCATCAAACAAAGGAAGTCATGAGAGAGAAGTACTAAAGTTTCTTAGCAAATCTAAGAAAATCTTCAAAGCAAGGAGACACCGAGGGCTAGCGTTTTCACACATAGAGTAATGCTAGCAGCAAGATGAATATCTAAGGTCACATGCTTGATCCCTGTGATTTGCTAATTCGGGCTTCATGGTTAATAGCTGAACAACACAGGGACAAACTACCTCATATTTAATTTTAAGATTAATTTTCAGGGCCCGACTGGCCCATCTCCAGCCTGTTACGCACCTACGCTACTCTCCTGTGAGCCCGACTGGCCTAAGCTGACCCGGCGCTACGCGCTGGTGTTACGCACAGATAGAGTTTGTATAAAATTGCTAAAAGGAGCCAAAATTTCGGTTTTTCACCTTCAAAGCTTCTGCAAAAGTCAAGACACAAGGTTGGTGATTTGTTTTCTTTCCTCCAAAGCTTTCATTTGCTTAGGTAATGTCATATTTAAAGGCTTAATTAAACCAAACCCTAGGCTGCATAAGAAATCAGCTTTAAATATCTTAGTTAGGGTTTGCAAAGGAGAAAACTATTGTGTATGCCTAAGGAGACTGAGTGACAACAAACAAACCTCTGAAAAAGTTGAACACACTCTTGAAAAGCTTCATCTTGCCTTCATTTGCACAAATTTTCCCTCACTTCACTCATTACCATCCTTTGACCCAAAGGCCCTCAAACAGTTTTCAAAAAGCATTACATGCTAAAAGAACCAGCCACCATGTCTGAAGCAAATATTCACACCAGTAGTGATGAAATTCAAAGACCTACTGAGCCTCAACACAAGGGAGGAAGGGCCAATAGGTTTGAGCCTTTAGACACCATTCAAATTACCTCATCTCCCATGAACCTTTCATAATTTCAGGATGTTGGGTATTATCATTTTTTTGAAAAGGCCAAGAAAGTCAAAAGCCACTCCGACTAGACTATATTGTTCGTCATTGGCTTACAAAATCACCAAGTTGACCTAGCCGGAGTGAAATTTGAACTCTCATCTGAATCCATTTCCAAAGCAACAAGTATACTAGACATCAATGAAATATGGTTTACACAAAAGAATTTGGAGTTGAGCTATTATAAACCCTACCTAAAACCAAGCTGTCAACAAGGCTGCAAGGCTATTTTTCCTTTTTCCCACTTACTAGAGAGGTATGCCTTGCTGATGAAGAAAATTATCAGATATTTCACCCGTGAGGGGAGATACTCCAGGATTTACTCATATCATATAAGGTTACTAATTCACTTCACCAAAGTAAAAATAATGAACTTACCATACTACCATTTCCAGAGCATTGACAAAATGGCCTCACTTGTCAAGAAAAGAAGCTATGATCACTAAATGTCGAGCCTTTTCCACCACTCCTTAATCAAAATGATTGTCTTGCACCAGTTGGAGCAACAAGGAATCCCTTGGGAAGTCTTCATCTCACATGATGTGTTTACAAACCTGTTGTGAAACCAACTCCAAAAAGAGAAGAAAAGAGATATCAATGCCTTAGAAATAAGCCACTTCGAGGGGGCAACCTCCAATATATTACATGAATCAACAATTCTTGGATGATACAAATTACAAAACCTCCTTTCTATATATAGGATTCCATAGGGCCACAATGTAATCCTAACCTACCTAACAATAATAATTTAAGGGCACAATAATAACAATATGGGGGTTATGGGGGTACAATAATAACAATAAGTGGGTTACACTAACAATGCCCCTCTCCTTCAAAAAGGTGTTGTCCTCAATGCTTGAGTAGATCTGGGTGCTTCTGTATAAAATTCTCATCCTCCCATGTAGAATCTTCAGTGGGTAAGTTCTTCCACTTGATGAGATACTCTAAAATTGATCGATTCAGTAGTTGTCGAGTTCTTGTTTCCATGACCGCTTCAGGTTCCAATATGATTTTTCCTTCCTCAACAAGTTCTGGAAATATTGTTTGAACTGGAATATTTTCACCTAAACCTTATTTAAGCATGAAACATGGAAAACTGGATGTACTCGCGAAGAAGCAGGAAGCTCCAATTTGTATGCCAGAGTACCAATCTTTTGCAACACCTTGTAAGGACCATAGTACTTTGGCGATAATTTATTATCCTTCTCAGCTTGCTTGAGGGACATTTGTTTTTATGGTTGTAGCCAGTGGAATACTTCAGTCTCCTATATAAAAACTTCTCTCGCCGCGATGTTGATTTGCCTATTGTTTCATTCGATGAAGCAAATTCGGTGCTAGCCTTTAAGAGTTGGAGAACTTCGTTGATGCTTGATGTGATCTTCCACTGAACTCTTGAATTTTCCCTTAAATATGATGTGATATATGGTGGATAATATCCATAAAGTGCCATAAATGGGGTCATCTTTGCTGCAGTATGGAAGGACGTGTTATACCACCATTCACCGAGAGGTAACCACTTGCCCCATTATGATTGTTTATTAGATACAAAACAACGAAAATATCCTTCCAAACATTTATTTACTATCTCAGTTTGACCATCATATTGAGGATGATAAGATGAGCTATGAGCTAATTGAGTACCCAAACAAGAAAATAACTCCGTCCAAAAATTTCCAATAAAAATGGGATCTCTGTTGCTCACAATAACCCTTGGGTTTCCATGTAGCTTTTGAATTGTGTCCATAAATGTAGTAGAAATTGTACTTACTTTAAATGGATGGGATAATACACAAAAGTGTGGATACTTGGTAATTCTATCAACTACCACCATGATGACACTCTTTCTTTTAGACTTAGGTAAACATGTGATAAAATCCATTGAAATCTCTTCCCAACGTTGACTTGGAATGAATAAAGGTTGTAGAAGACTCGGGGTATTAATTGTCTCAACTTTATTTTGCTGGAAAACCAAAAATTCCGCCACAAACTTTTGAATATCAGATTTAAGGCCATCCCAAAAAAATTCTTTCTTCACCCTGTAGTAAGTTTTTAAAAATCTCGAGTGTCCTCCTAAAGGAGAAGTCTGCAATTCCTAAAGAATTTTTCTTTAATTAGGAATTCTTGTAGATATATAAGTGATCTTTATACCATAAGGAATCACTTTTTCCAACTAAATGTATTAGATGTACTAGGATCTTGCTGCAAATTTTGGAATGAGTGTCCACACTTCTTCGTCCTTCTTCCATTCATCTCTGCTCGGTTATCCAATCTCGTTGGATACTGTAGCCTGGCACAAAGCAATGCTTCCTCCTCTTCAGCTTTTTCTTGAGAAAGGCATCTAGCAACAACATTTGGCTTCTTTGTAGATTATTTCTAAAGTCATAACCCAACATCTTAGACCATTTTCATCGTTTTCTTCTAAGGATAGCTTGTTACAAAAGTGTTTAAGACTATCATGATCAATTTTTACCTTGAAGTGTCTTCCCATTAGGTAAGTCTGCCATTTCTTTAGTGCATGTAGTATTTCCAACATTTCCTTCTCATAAATAGCCTTTTGTAAATACTTTCCTTTGATTGAATGACTTTCAAAAGCAATGGGTCTTCCTTCTTTCATTAAAACAACACCAATTCCATTTCCTGAGGCATCAAATTCCAGAATAAAGGTTTTTGTGAAGTCTGTCGTAGCTAATACTGGTGCTAGGCACATTACCTCTTTAAGATGTTCAAAGGCCTTAGTTGCTTCAAGACTCCATGAAATGAATCTTTATTCAATAATTTCGTTATAGGTGCTGCTATTCTCCCATAATTCTTAACAAACTTGTGATAATACCCTGTTAACCCGAGAAATCCGCACAACTGCTTTATGGTAGTGGAGACTTTCCATTCCTTAATGGCTTTAATTTTGCTAGGAACTACCTTAAAACCCTCGTGAGATACAATATGACCCAGATATTCCACCTCTTGTACTCAAAATAAACATTTGGATGTTTTTTCATATAATTATTTCTCCTCCAATAGTTTGAGCACCCCGTCAACATGTTGAACATGATCCTTCCAAGACTTGCTGTAGATTAGTATATCATCAAAAAATAATAGCACAAATTTTCGAAGGAAGGGTTTTAAAATGGAATTCATCAACCCTTGAAATGTAGAAGGTGCATTGGTAAGGCCAAGAGGCATGACCAAAAATTCATAATGACCCTCATGAGTTTGAAATGTTGTTTTCGGAATATGTTCAATCTTCATTATAATTTAATGATATCTTGAAAGAAGATCCAACTTGGTAAAATAAATTGCTCCATGTAATTCATCCAATAATTCATCAATCACAAGAATGGGAAATTTATCTTTAATGGTGAGCCTATTGAGCTCCCTATAATCTGGACACATGCGCCATGATCCATCCTTCTTGTGTACCAATACTACAGGAGCAGAGAAAGAACTTTGACTAGGTTGAATTATACCTGCCTCTAACATTTCTGCAATCATACGTTCAATTTCTCTCTTTTGGACATAAGGATATCTATAAGGCCTGATGTTTGGAGTCACGAATAGGTGGGAGTCCTTTGGGAGTTTCAAACACCATGGAATAATTGTCCAAGACTTTTTGGAGATCTGCAGAAATAGATGATTTTGATGTTGGAACTTCTAGTGAGCATAATAGTGCACTTACGCCTCATTGTTCTTTCTTTATAAGCTTTGTCATGACATTAGAGCTTATTATCCTTCCTGGCTTCCCCGCAATACCCCGTAATTCGACTTCCTTTCCTTCTGAAAAAAATTTCAAGAAAAGTTCTTGAAAATTAAAAGCTACCGTCCCCAAAGATTGTAACCATTGTAATCCTAGTACAACATCAGCACCTCCCATAGGAATGGAAAGCATAGGACTAGTCAATACATATTCCCCCATGGTTAGCTTGATATTATGGCATTTTCCAGAGCAATTTATAGTTCCTCCATTTGCAACCATCACTTGACATTCTGGTGCTGGGTATAGGAAACAATTCAATTACTTGGCTACCTTACAATGAATAAAATTATGGGTGCTACCTGAATCAATCAACACTATTACCTTTTTATTCTTGATATGTCCCTCTATCTTAAGAGTTTGAGGAGTGGTAATTTGTGCCAATGCATTACACGATATGGTCGAACTCATTTCTTCCTCTTCTAGGGCTGGTTCCTGGTGTATATCCTCTTATTTTGAAGATTCTTGTTCATTTTCTTCTTCCTCTTCACAATCTATGTAAAATAATTTCTTCTCAACACACTTATGACCTTTAGTGTATTTTCTCTCACAACTGTAGCAAACCCCTTTTGCTATTTTTTCTTCCAATTGTTGTGGTGTCAACCTTGTAGGCTGTGGAAATCTAGGAGTAGCAACACTTCCATATTTATAGAAGTGAGTGGTAGTCTTCCTTGTCGCCATAATTGTAAATTCAATTTTTCTTGCCAACCTTAATGCCTTCTCCAATGAATCAAGTTCCAAAACGCGAACTTCATGTTGGATGTTATCCTTTAAAGTACCTATGAAGAGATCAATACTGTGTTCCTCTGGAATATCAGCTACCCTTATATTCAATTTTTTGGAGTCCTCAATGTGCTCCCCCACTAAACACTTTTGTTTGAGATTTATCAATTGGATAAAGAAAGTGTTGCTCTTTGTATCCTCATAATGTGCTATCATTTCCTCCATAAAAATTGACCAAGTGACAATTTTTTTACGAGAGCAAAGCCATCGATACCATACAAATGTATTTTGTTCTAAATGTAAGGTTGCAATGCGTACCTTTTGTGTGTTTAGAGCATTATTGAGATCAAAATATTGCTCCATCTATAGTACATGTTACAGGATCCTTTCGATCAAACTTCCTCATATCCATTTTTGGAATATGGTGGTTCTTCCCTCCAACATTAGAGTTTATGAAGTCATGATTAACATTAATTTTGTTCTCATCATGAGTTTCCTCTACTATATTTTCACCATTAGGAAACATTTCTTGTATCAACTTTCTCAAGCCTTCCATGTCTGATTTTAGATCATTCTTCATGTTTTCCATCTTAGCTTCCATGTCATCCATCTTAGATTCCATGCCAACTTCCATTCCATCCATCTTAATTTCCATGCCATTCTTCAAACCATCCATATTAGATTACACGTCTTTCTTCAAACCATCCATCTTAGTTTCCATGCCTTTCTTCAAAACTTCAGTGTCATTTTTTGTTGCTCTTTGGGAGAGCGAAATTTGTTTCACTTGCTCTTGTAATTTTGATATGTCATGTTGCCATTATTAGTCTTCATGAGTCATAGTAGAGCCTTATAAAGGCTTAATGGGTGTTGAATTATTTTGAGCGGCCATTTGAGAATCCAATACTGATATCTATTCTATAATATTCCCTTGGAATCAATTCAACTTGATTCTTCAAACAAGACTTATGCAATTTGGAAAAAAAAATACACATCTTTTACTTTCTTTTGAGGCGCTCGATATTGAAATTGACTTATATCTATACTTATAAATCCTCAATATTTGAAATTTGACCCTGTAGTATTCCTTTGAAGCTTCTTTCAAATGCCACAAGTCTGACTTGATTTGGATTCTTCAAGACAAAGTTATATCAAATCTCCCACAATGACCTAATTATGGACTGGTTCAGTAGAGCAAACTTGTATGACTTGCCACGTGTCACTGTTTTCTCCTTTAGATCTGAAATTTATAGACAGGAACCTACAGTCTATGTACTTCCAGTCACTTTTTTACAAAATTCCAATCCGATGCTCAGAGAGAGAGTTATGAAGATTATCCCACGATCACCTCTTTGAGATGAAATTCGGGAGCCTGAAAAAGACCAAAATTCCACATATCATATCTCTGAAAATATTGCGAAAAAATCTTTGAAATTTTGTGGCAATGTTCCTAATGATTTCGGCTTCAAGCTCTAAAAATTTCAGCTTCTTAACCTTCATATAACAAAATTTATAGCGAAAATTCCACGATGACCGTTTTAAGTGAAATTCAGGAGCTTGCAAAAAGCCCTAACATCCACTAATCATATCTCCGACAATAATACGAACCAAGCTCTGAAATTTTGTGACTATGTTCCTCAGGATTTTGGATTCATACTCTAAAAATTTCAGCTTCTGACCCTTCGTAGAAAACAAGTTATAGCAAAAATTCTACGATGACCTATTTGGAGCAGCGAAACCCTAGAATCCAAAGCTCTGATACCAAATGTTGCGAAACCAGCTCCAAAAAGAGAAAAAAAGAGATATTAATGCCTTATAAATAAGCCACTTTGAGGAGGAAACCTCCAATACACTACATGAATCAACAATTCTTGGATGATACAAATTACAAAACCTCATTTCTATATATAGGAGTCCATGGGGCCACAATGTAATCCTAGTCGACCTAACAATAATAATTTAAGGGCAAAATAATAACAATATGGGGGTTACAGGGGTACAATAATAACAATAAGGGGGTTACACTAACAACAATAAGGGACTATACTAGTAATATAGGGACCTAACAAAACCCCCAAGCCTTCATTCAACATAATCTACCCTCCACTTCACAACCACCTAGCTCCACTCCTCCATCATCTCTGAATATGCCTTCTCCACAGAGGAATTCACCCCCTATCTCTTCTCCTAATGTACCAAGCGAAGAAGCTGACAGTGGCTCTAATGAAGAGAAAACAGATGACAATAATGAGGAAGAGGACAGTAAGGTAGAAACTGAGATAGATGAAGATAATGAGGAAGAGAATAGTGAGGTAGAAGCTGAGGAAGATGACGAAGACAAGGAAGAGGAAAATAGTGAGCAGGAAATTGATAATAGCCATGACAAAAAAGAAATTGATGACAAAAAAAATCAAGAGAAATATGAAAGTGAGAAAAAGGTTGAAAACATTGAGGCAAATGCAGAGCTTGATAAAGATGATGAAAGTGGCGAAAATAATGAAGATTATGGGACAGAAACAGAGTGTGAAGGAGAGGAACAATAGAGTGATGATGACCAAGAAGAGACGGCCTCTCAAGAAGGAGATAGTGACCAAGAAAACAGAGTTAAAATCAGTGAGCCCCATGATGAGAAAAAGGGCCAAAACAATGGGTCTTATGATGAAAAAGATGACAAGGCTTGTGGCACCTCCAAAGGTAGAGACACCATCATAAAACCTCTCACATGCACCTATCACAGTGGCAGAAGAGATGTGTTGCTACCTCAAAAAGGCAAGGGGACATCTCTCCTCTAGCAATCAAGAATCAAGACAAAGGAAAGGGAAAGGTGGACAACGGTGAGCAGAAGCTACAGGTAAGAAGGAGCCAAATGATCAAGAAGACTTCTCAAGGATCTCAATTCATTAATCTAGACAGTGATAATGAGGACTAAGAGATGAAAAGTAGGTTGCTCCTATTGGAAAAATATGCACAGCTTCAGGAGTGGGAAAGGGATTTCCATATGGCTCAAAGGGCCATCTACTATTACAAAGAGGAACATAAGAATTTCAAGGAGATCAAGAGGGGCCTTTCCCTACAAAAGAAAATGGCCAAACATTATGCAAGGAAAAGCATGCTTGCTAGCTCCAAGCTAAAGTAGGCCTTCATTGAACTAGAAGACCTAAAAAGATCCAAAGTGCATGTAAGACTTGGAGTCTTGGATGAGGCTTCTCAACAGGTATCGAAAACCTCTTGAGGGGTCTCCAAAAATTTTGAGGCAATTTGGACAACTTTTTGTTTTTTCCAAATTTTGACCCCTAGGAGCGCAACACCCTAGGCGCTATGCATAAATTTTCTGCATATTCAGCTCTAAAAGTTTACATTTTTTGATTTTTCACATCACCAACAGTCTACTCACCAATCTTCAGACTGCTCTTTTTACTCCCTCAAAAGGTAAAAAAAAATAAAAAATTTGACCTTTCTGCCTTCTTTTCAAACCAGGTGTTACGCATATAGCAGTGCTGGGAGATTTTATTTTTGAGTAGGTAAATGGTATCCACTCAGAATAAATCAAACATTTTTGGAATTAAATTCATTAGGCTTTCCAACGAGCCATCACGGAGCCAAATCCGGTGTCGGGAAGACCTCCAAAAGACTGCTACAACAGGGAATATTTTTGCGCTACGCACCTGGAAAATTTTCACTGTTTGATACATGTGCTATGCTCCTGTGGTGAGTGGGAAAAATGTGCATTTGTAAAGTTTTCTTAGGCATGTTAGGCCTAAAAGTCAATTTTATTTCCATTTATAGTCAGAAAAGATATTTATTTAGCTATTTTTTTGCCTTGGGCTTTGCAAAGCCTCAAAGACAAGTTAGGATATTTCTCTTTGGCCAATAGGCTTCTAGATGCTCTAGTAGGCTATCCTCTCCTTATTTGTTATATAAGGCATGACGATTCATTTTAAACAGTTGGGACTTGATGTGTTTAAGAGCAATACATGGTTTTATGAGCTTGGACAAGATATTGGTCTTATGAAGTGAATGAATGGCTTGTGTGGCTTGATGTTAGAGAAGCTTGCTTGTAGGATGCCATAGCTTGGTGAATGGTGATGTTTTCCTAACTTTTTAAAGTTTTCTTGTCCTCATTTTTTTTAAGTCTAGTTGGTTGCTATAGATCAGAAAATTATAGGTTGAGATATGCTCATGGAAGCACCTCAAACCTCCTGTTTGCTATAGTTTTGATGTTTTCTTCTTTTAGTCATCTTAAGGAATTATTGATTGCTCCTTAGGCCCACTAAAACTTGTTTTTGTTTCATGAATGGTTAGTATTTTAGCTTATAAATATGATTCATGGTATGCCCTGCTTATTTAAAGTTTTCAAAACCCTATTGTGAAGTTTTTCTATGGAATACTGATTGATTAGGTTAAGACAAAGAGGTCTCGTTTTGATCTTGCCCTTTTCCCATGCTTACCAACTTGTTTCAGAGTTCCCGATAGTTCGATATATGTTGTTTAGGAGTTCCCACTCCATATATTGAGTTGTTTGTTTATCTTATGTGTTTCCTCAAAAAGCTGAAGGTGAATTTCTAAAGTTAGGAGTTCTAATGCTTCTATGTATCACCGGAATGTTCATATTACCTGTTTATCAGTTTGACTATTGTTCATAGAGATTAATGGTTTGCCCTAACTCATGAGTTATTGCTTTCAAAATATATATGTTTAAAACCTCTTATTTTTTCCCAAACTTGATGTTCATTATACCTCATACATCACCCAAAGGATCCATTAACCTTGATAAATCGGCCCTGCAATACACTCTGCTTCATCATTTAGACACCCTCGACTTCATCTGACCCCATAGCCCTATTGATTTGACAGCCTCTCATTCCACCTATCCTACTTAGTCATCTTACCCCAACACAAAACAAACAAACAAATTACACTTAACAACTAGCCTAAAATCAATCATCCGAAGAGAACAAGTTCACATCCTTCGCATAATAGAGAGAGCCCTCTCTGAGTCCAAGAAGGCTAGGTCCTAGGACTCCAAATACTGGTCAAATTTTACCCTGTCATTTGGTTTAGCCAATCTGACAAATTACAAGACCCTAACAGGTTGCGCTTTATTATTACATTTTTATGCTGGCATGTGAACACCTCTGATGGAACTGCTGGCAGGGTCGCATGTTAACAATTCCAACCCCCAAAACGAATTCCATTACACCTTAAATATTACCCAACTGCTTATAAGGTTAAGTCACAAAATAGCACAGGCGGTTAAGTCATGGGCATGCTTTGCCAGAGTTCGTGGGGTCGACTCCTACGGCCTTACAAAATTTTACTACACCACTAAGGGGACACATGGCGGCCTTAGGGCTAGCCTTGTGTCACCCTCCCATTGGCTCATAAACATAACATACAACCCATCCACCAATCATATCTTGCCACTTATCAGCCTAGGATTGTTTCTAAGGAAAGGAATATTCCTTTTGTTGACTGTGCACCCTCCATTCTGACTGGGCATGCTGATCAAACCTGGCAAAATTTAGTTGTTTAGTAATTCGATTAGAACTCGATATCTCCCTCATATGAAATCGGTTTTTCGAATCGTTCATGGTGTCGGATTTAGGAAGATGATATCTACGCAACCATCCTAGTTTCAAACCAATCCTGCTACTTTCAATTTTGAGCAAAATTTATGAACTCCTGATCACATATTAATGTGCTTAATAGAGGAATCAAATTCCAAAATAAATTTCTTAATAAATATTGTCAAAACTAGTATTTCGGTTGTACACATATCATTATTCAAATATTTGGAAGCATTATTTGTAGCTTCATTCCAACTAGAAGAAATTTTTTCAAGCCAAAACACTGAGGGGAGCTACAATCTTACCATGGTCCTTGATGAAATTTCTATATTAACTAGTGATACTAATACAAACTTTTAAAATTTTAAGAGCTTTGGGATGTTCTCAATTCTTCATTGCTTCAATTTTCTTCGAATATGCCAAACCATCATGAATAATATTATGGAAAAAATATTCCACTTTAGGGACACGAAATATTATTTGGACCTCTTGAGAAAAAGTTGATTATTAAAAAGTAGTTATAAGATCTAATATGCATGGTTGTGTCATGTTTCATTGTAGATAGAGATGCCATCCAAAAAGACAATGACACAATGATAAAGGAAGGGTTTAAATATGTGAAGGTGGAAGGTTCTATAGAAATTATGATGTAGATTTGCAACTGCTCATGAAGTTTTAATCAAAATTACAACACACAAACCTACTCTACTACTATGCGGACATTAATTCACAATTTAGAACAAAAATATCAAGCATGCAATAAGAAATCACACACATGCAAATGGTATTTTTCTTGGGGAAAGAAATATTTTAAAAACCCAATGCATGCTTGCATTAAAATGATGAATAGATATGTATTACAATTTCTTTGTTGAACTGAGCACAACCTACAAGTGCATAACCTACCTATCTACTCACTGAGAAGCTTTGACCCAGTCTTAGTCTAATTTTTTCTCTATTTGAGCTCCTATTTCCTTGCGTTGTTCCTTGAGAAATTAGGCCCTTATTATTTATGAATTTCTCCAAGATGGATTTCGCAATTCCTTAGGTTGATCATCTAACTACATCGAACACTTGTACACTCAATACTAGTCTACAAATGATGTTGCATTGCCTTGGAATCTCCACCAAGTCTGAGGAACTCGAATTCTCTGGATGCACTAGTTATTTTGGGTTAATTGATTAGTTAACTGGATGATCACTGAGTTGACTAAAGTCCCACTACTTAACTAACCTTGCACTAGTTCCTCCAATAGTTAGAACTAGTTTATCTGAAAACAACCTTATATAATTGACCTTGATTGCTACAGATTAACAATCACACGTGCTTAACTGAACTCTAACTTCTCCAACTCTAATTTACTGAGTAAACTGGGTGACACAAGCCATGTCACACAAGTTAACTGCATCCAAGTTGTCTGTCGATGTGGAAATTCAAATATTCTCAATTTAATCAAGGTAAAATCAAATTGAGAATTTATTGTTGCATTTTTCAATTCTCCCTCTCAACAATAAAGGGATTATCAACCTCTTATATCATGCACTTGTGTAAGTTTAACTTCCCTCTTGAAAAGGGCTTTGATAAAATGTCAGCATCTTATTCCTCTATCAAAATGTATTGCAACAACATTATCTTCCTCTACACACATTCCCATAAATGGTGATACTGGATATCTATATTCTTGGATCGATCGTGAAAAAAAAGATTCTCAAAGAGCTTGATGCAACTCTGATTAGCATAGTATATCACAGTTGGATCCATCATCTCACCAAAAAATCCAACAAGTATATTTCTCATCCAAATCGCCTCACATGTCGCTTTACTTGTAGCCATGTATTCTGCTTCTCTCGAGCTGAGGGCCACAGATATTTTATTCCTACTATACCATGAAATAGTTGCAGACCCAACACTGAAAATTTCACCTGATGTACTCTTTTGGTCTGATGGACTCCCCACCCAATATGCATATGTGAATCCACATAGCTTCACTCCCTTAGTCCATCTATACCATAGTACAAATTGGTTAGTTCCTCTAAGGCACTGTAGAACATGCTTAACTTCCTTCCAAAATAATTTTGTTGGACTAACCATAGCTCAGCTTAGTTGGTTGACTACATAGCACATATCTGGTTGTGTGTTCACAAGGCACATCAGTGAACCCACTAGATGTTGATAAAGGGTAGCATTCACTTCTTCACCTAAAGTGGCATCCTCCTTCCTCCAGTTGGTCACTAGAGGTGTCTCCATGGGTTTGAAACTCTCCATGTGGAATATCTATAATATCTCATTTGCATACTTGACTTGAGAGACAAAAAATTCCCCATTTCCTTGAAATACTTCCAATCCAAGGAAGTAGTGCATGAGAACCATGTCCTTCATTTCAAATTCTCTTGCAAGGTCCTACTTGCAAGATTTGATTATTTATTCATCACCAGTTAAAATAAATTCATCAACATATAAGACAATAATGATAAATTTACCTTCTACCAAGATATGATAGATGTTTTATCCATCTCACTTTTGGTGAAGCCCAAACTGATGAGATAGTTATCGATCCTGGTGTACCTAGCATAGGGTGCTTGTTTGAGACCATACAACAATTGCTTGATTCTTCACACATGATACTCTCGATCAAAAGTCTCAAATCCTTCTAGTTTCTAGATGTACACCTCCTCCTCAATAACTCCATTGAGGAATGTTGTTTTTACATCCATCTAGTGGATCTTCCACCCCATCTACATAACCAGAGCAAGAATTGATCTAATGGATGCCTTGCTACAAGAGCAAAGGTATACCCATAGTCAATCCATTGAACTTGAGAGTACCCTTTGGCCACAAATCTGGCCTTATACTTCTCTATGCTTATGTATGCTTCATTCTTTTCCTTGAAGATCCATTGGAAACCCACAACGGGTTTATCTGCCAGTATTGGGACCACTTCCCAAACACTGTTATTTATAATGGATTCGTATTCCTCCAAAATTGCATCAACCCATGTAGGTTTCTCTACTTCTTCCTCAAAATAGGATGGCTCGGTATCTACAAGTTCAATCATTAGAGCCATGTAGTCAATGTACCAATCAGGTGACCTTCTTTTCCTGGACAAATTTGAAGGAGCACCCACATTCTCCCTTTCATCTTATGCAAGTCTCTCAGCTTCCCTTGTTCTTTTCTTCCTTCTCTGTATGGTTATTATTGAGTGGATATATCCACTCTCTCCTCCTAAATTTTTGGCTGCTCCACAACTTCCTGATCCTCCTCCTTTGGAGATAAAAGCTAATCTTTTGTTGTTATCTGAATCTCCATCTCAAGAGAGCATCAAATCGATTTATCCTCATCAAATTTCACATCCCTTTGCACAACTAACATTCTTAGGGATGAAAAGTACACACAATATTTTTGAGTATTTTTTGTGTAACCCATAAATACCCCCAATTTTTTTGTTGGATCAAGATTATTCCTTGATTATTTGGAGATATGGAAGTAGACAGTGGCTCCAAAAACCTTGAAGTGCGACACAATCAACTTTCTCACCAAGAAATCCTCCTTTGGTGTAATCGTGCCCAAAATATGATGAGGACTACGGTTCTGCAAATAGACTATTGTGTTGCATGGATAGGCCCACAAATGCATAGGTAGAGCGTGGCCATGCAACATCTCCCTTACTGCTCCCATAATGCTATGGTTCTTTCTCTCAACCGCCCCATTCTGCTATGGGTTTTGGGGTGTTGTGAACCCTCATTGAATGGATTATTTTGCACATAAATTTTTTTAGGTCATTTGAAATGTACTAGCCTTCATTATCACTCCTAAGAGCCTTCACCTTATTATCAGTTTCTTTCTCACCCAGTGCCTTGAATTCTACAAACTTGGAGAATGTATCATCTTTCTTTCGTGTGAAGAAGATCCAGTGATTCCATGAGAAGTAATCAATAAAAATGACAAAATATTTGTGTTTGAAAGTGGAGGTTATCGAGAAAGGTCCACATACATTAGAGTGGATCCTTTCTATGACTCCATGCACATTTTTTTCACGATCATGGAATGTGGATTTTTTGTACTTTCCCAAAGTACATCCTTTTCACATCTTGTTGCTCGAAGCGTTCCTTTGGGGAGGATTATGGTTATTTGTTGAATAATATTTAGGGTGCCATGATGAAAATGGCTAAGTCTTTTTTTCCAAAGTTCACCTACATCACGACTTTGCACCTTCTCTGCCTTTGTGCTTAATTCAACACAATCTTCCACATCTATCTTATATAATTTCTTCACAAAAACCTCGATATTAATCACATGTCCCATGGCTATGGGTCTCAAGAATGTATTTCCTTTGTTGAAGATCATATCATAACCACGATCTTCCAAAATTGTAATAGATATGAGATTTTTCTTTAGACCTGGAATGAACATGACATCCTTGAGCCTCAGGGGGGAGACTTACTCCCTCTAAAAGGTGATTGTACCAACTCTGTTCATGTTATACCTTCCATCATCCCCCATCTCGATGTGAATCTACAAATATTTTTCTTCCAAGTCACTAAAAAATTCTCTACACCCTCTCATGTGGAACAATGCACCTAAGTCTAAGTACCACCTGCTCCCAATCATTACGTCGGACATGCGAGAAAAGAGGGTAAATTCAAGCTCAAATTGTGAATCCAAAGCTTCACCTACTGCTCCTCCTAAGGTATTCTTTCTTTCCTTTTTGTGTGGACACTTCATGGCATAGTACCCGAATTCATGACAATGGAAGACTTTAATTTTCAACAAATATTTCTCCTTGCCCCCTTGGCTGGATTTTGGTTTGGATTGATATTTATTCCCTTTTCCCTTCTTTTCCTTTCCAACCTACAAATTTTTTTCTTCATCCTTGCCCTTGGATGAAGTCCCATATCTGGTATTCCACCTTACTTACTCTTGTACCAAATCGGACCATAAGCACTCCCAGTTCGATAGTTTCTCCCTCTCATTCACCGAATATTTATAGTTGTAATCTTGGGAAGGCCCAGAAGGGCTAGGCTTCCCAAGTCTTCTTCAAGAAAATTTTCACGAACCCCACCAATTCCATCACAACATTGTGTTAACTTGCTCAAATACTGAAGAATAGTGTCATTATTTTGCATCTTGATACTCCAAATTTTATCCTTGAGCGCCAACTTCTTGTGGTCACTTTTACTCTAGAACAATTTTGTCAATACTTTCCACATTGTGAACAAAGTTTATTTTCCATGGATATTTGAGACAATGTGATCTTGTACTCCCTCTAAGATTATTCTCCTCGCATTGGCTACATATTTCTTCCACTGAGCAAGGTTATGGGCATCATATTCCTATGGTTTTGCAACATATGTCTTGATGTATTCTAGCAATCCATTGACATCCAATATTTCCTCCATGTGATCCTTCCATGCAACAAAATTAGGGGTTCCTTCCATGACATACTTTAGCGTTATTCCATTGAAGGCCATCTTCTCAACTCTGAAGAGATCCTGTTGCACTGAACTCCAAATTTGAACCTCCTAAGAAAAAACTTCCAAATTTCTTCTCTAATGTGAATCCTGCTCTCATGCCATATACAAATTATGACATATATTTGCAACTGCTCATGAATTTTTAATCAAAATCACAAGACACAAACCTACTTTACTGCTTTGAAGACATTAACTCACAATTAAGAATAAAATTCCCAGACATGCAATAATAAATCACACACGTGCAAATAGTATTTTTCTTGGGGAATTAAATCTGCCAAAAACCCCAATGCATGCTTGCATTAATTTGATGAATATATATGTATTACAATTTCTTTTCCAAACTACGCACAACCTACAAGTGCATAGCCTATCTCTCTAATCATTGAGAATATCCAACCAAGAGTTAGTCACATTTTTCCTCTTCTTGAGCTCCTATTTCCTTGTGTTGTTCCTTGATAAATTTGGCCCCTATTGTTTAGGAATTTATCCAAAATGGATTGCACAATTCCTTAGCCTAATCATCTAACTGCATGCAACACCTTTACACTCAATGCTAGTCTACAATTGATGTTACACTACCTTGGAATCTCCACCAAGCCTAAGGAAATACAATTCTCTACACGCACTAGATATTTTAGGTTGATTGATTAGTTAACTGGATGATCAGTGAGTTTGACTGAAGTCCCACTACTAAACTAACCTTCCACTAGTTCCTCCAACAGTTAGAACTATTTTAACTTAAAACAATCTTATATAACTGACCTCGACTACTACAAATTAGTAATCATACATGCTTAACTGAACTCTAACTCCTCAAACTTGAATTTACTGAGTAAAATGGGTCACACAAGCCATGTCACACAAATTAACTACATCCAAGTTATCTGTTGATGTGGAAATTCAAATTTTCTCAATTTAATAAAGTCAAAATTAAATTGAGAATTTCTTGTTGCATTTTTTAACAGGTTCATTACAGAGGCCAAAGTGCATCACCAGGAACTCTTCATAGAATACACAAATGTAACAAGTAAATTTGGGAATATTTTCTTTATTCATATGAATTTGGTGATAAACTGAAAGGTGATCAAGTCTAGAGAATAATTTAGGACCTTTGAGCTTATACAAGAGGTCATCAATGAGGAGAATCGGGAACTTGTCCTCAATTGTGCTATTTTTTAGAAATTGAAATTTGAGACACATGTAGCAAGTGCCTTCTTTCTTTAGGACCTTGAAAACGAGTGAAAATTATTTATTGGTACTAAGGTGGATGACAAGAACAACTAGTAACTCCTAAAATAACTTTTGATTTCATTTTTTGGATGATCAGGTGCTGTTAATTACATATATTGGGTGGGAGGACATTTGTTTTGAGTGAAATAGTGTTATGCAACCAACTCACAAAACAGAAGAAAAGATAGATCAATGACTTGAGAAATAGCCTCTTCGAGGGGGAAACCTCTGTTACATCACATAAATGAACAATTCTTGAATGATACAAATGATATGACCTCCTTGGTATATATAGGATTGCAAGGGGTCACAATATAATCAGAGCCTACATAAAAATAATAATATAAGAGAACAACAATAACAATAGTGGGCTTCCATGGGGCACAAAAATAAGAATATGGGGGCTACATGGGCACAAAAATAACAATAGGGGACTACACTAACAATAAAAAGAAGGGGGGTACACTAGTATTATAGGGACCTAACATGCCCCTATACTTCAAAAAAGAGTTGTCCTCAATGCTTGAGTAGTTTTGGTTGATTCTATATAAAAATAACATCTTGACATGTGGAATCTTCAACAGGTAAGTTCTTCCAATTAATGAGATACTCTGAAATTGATCGATTTTGTAGCTATCGAGTTCTTGTTTCCATGACTGCTTCAAGCTCAAACATGATTTTTCCTTCTTTGTCAAGTTCTAGAAATATTGTTTGAACTGGGAGTTTGTCATTGATAACATTTTGTTATGCAACCTGATCACATAATAGAAGAAAATATAGATCAAGGACTTAAAAATTATCCTCTTCAAGGTAGAAACCTCCTTTACACCAAATAAATTAACAATTCTTGGATGACGCAAATTACAATACATCCTTGGTATATATAGGATTCTAAGGGGTCACAGTATAATCAGAGGCTGCATAACAATAATAATGTAAGGTCATAAAAATAAAAATAGTGGGGTTCTCTGCAACAATAACAATATGGGGGCTACATGGGTAGTGGGCACAACAATAACAATAGGGGGCTACACTAATATTATAGGGACCTAACAACTTATTTAAGCATGAAACATGGAAAACTCGGTGTACTCGAGAAGATGTAGGCAACTCCAATTTGTATGCCATAGTACCAATATTTTTCAACACCTTGTAAGCACCATATTACTTGGGTGATAATTTATTGTCTGTATTAGCTTTCTTGAGGGACATTTGTTTATATGGTTGTAGTTGTAAGAGTACCTAGTTTCCTACATCAAAACTTCTTTCATTGTGATGTTGATCTGCATGTTCTTTCATTTGATTTTGTGCCAAAATTAAGGTTATCCTTTAATAGTTTTAGAACTTATTGTTGATGCTTTATGCGATCTTCCACTTCTTGAACCTTAGAATTTTATCTTAAATATGATGTGATGGATGGTAGATGATATCCATAAAGTGCCAAAAATGGGGTCATTTCGCTATAGTATGTGTTAGCACAGTTCTTTGCTAAGTCATGAGTCTATTTTAAATTTTATATTCTTAGGATTATATTTTTGTAAATTTCAAAAAAAAAAAATTGAACGCTGCCGAAATTTCTGGTAGCGCATGTTTTATCCCTTTTCAAATGGTCTGTTTTAATTTTTCTTGTGTCTATTTTTCATTAATTCGATGCTACTAGAAATTCCAATAATTTAAAAAATAAAAGAAAAGTGCATCTGCTTTGTGTCAAGCCACGTGTTCTTGTTTAAAATACATTTTAAATATTTTTATTATGATTTAAATCACGTGATAGGATTGGTATGCAGTCAATCATGTTAAGTTTAAGTCACAGTTATACGTGTAGTGTCTAGGTGTTAACCCACAATAACACAGCCAATCGTTGATCCTGTCCTATCTCTCAGCCGAGTTGATTTAGTTTCATGTCAAAGTACGTGATTATCGATTTGGAAATATCATGGATCTAGATCCTTAATGTGATGACCGTTTGGTTAGTCATGCATAGACGCTGCCAGAAATTTAGGCCAATAATCAACATACATTGGAGGTAACTACTAGTCACATATCTACTCATCTCAAGCTGCCTGTAGCATGCCATATGAAAATACATAGCCAACTGAAGACCATAATTTATATCACATGGTGCATACTACAGTCAAGGATACTTACCATAATGAAAATATATTGCATGGGAGGGTGAACCAATGTAGCTATTTTAAATCATCGAGAAAGAAGGAAGACTATTAGTTGTGAGCTTAGTTGTTGAAGAATGAGATTTTCTAGAGTGTACCTTGAGGAAGGAGTCTTATATTTTAGACAAGATCTCATAGGAAGACACAGCAACACCTGTTAGGTGAGCTCTTTTAGCTTTTCCACCTATCATATTTCAGTAGACATAGTTATTAATTACTGGATATGAGTAAAAGAGGAGGAAAGCTAAAACGAATTGAACCACAAGGAGTTGACCTAGTGGATGAAAATTTGAATGTGAGAAGGTTGTTTTTTCAAACATGTGGGTATTCCCTATGCTCAAGACCGGGAAGCTCACACTTAGGATTAGCTCAGGAGTTTCCAAATTCTTTCAATAGACAGGAAGCAACCATCTATGGTCTTAAATTGCAAGTATCAGTAGATTCAATTGTTGAGGCATTCAACCTTCCACAAGAAAGAGGAATGTGGTTTAAAGGTCAAGTCATCACTGGAGGAGACCTCAACAGTTTCCTCAAACATGGACACAGAGATCCTAATTGGTCCAAAGGAATTCCCAACAATTTCCTTAAAAATGAATGGGTTGAAGCTATTATACTCATCAAAATTTACCTCACTTGTGAAAGAAGGTATATTGTAGTATTTCTTTATCGTAAGAGATTTCTATTTCATGTTGCAGGTATGAAGACCCTCAACTTGCCATAATTTTTGTTGACAATCCTCACAAATATGTCAGCCATGATTCAAACACACACTGTTGCTTCATAAAACAGATTTTATCGTCAAGCTCTCATTAAAGTATTAGTTGAAGAAGAATACTTTTTACTGAAGATCCTGACAAAGATGTTAGCCAAGATTCAAACACACATTGCTGCTTCAAAAAATATCTTTTATCATCAAGCTCTCATTAAAGTGTTAGTTGAAGAAGAGCTAAGGAAAAGAAAACAAACATGGGAGCATTTCTTGTTTTACAGGGTTGGCCAACCTGCACCTACACCTCCATACTCACAACAACACCCTCAGCCTGCAAAAAGAAAAAAGAGAAAGCCTAAAAAGGAGAATATCCATAAGGCCAAGTGCAGAAAAGAAAGATTCCTTTAGTCAAGGTTGAGAGGAAGTTGAAGAAGGGAGAGAGCTCATCAATAAATAAGCCTAAATCCATGAAAATGGCGCCTCCCATTTCTCCTTTTTATAATGTCTATATTAGAGCTTGAAGAGGAAGGTTTTCAATTGCAGAAAAATCCAAAGCACAGATGCTACTGGAAATTCTGGAAGTAGGTATTCAATAGAAGATGAAAAAAAAGTATCACCCCACAAAGTCTGATGAAGAGCTCCTCAAAGCTGCAGGGTATGAGATCAGTAGCAAGATAAAGAAAGAGGAGACCAAACCTATTGTTTGTACTAGAAAAAGACATACCAAAGAAAATAACAAGTTTAGGCTCAAGTCTAAGGCTCTGGACAATCCAATTTTGTTGACAAAATTCATTGATGTAGAAGAAAAATATGAAGGGTTAAAGACAAATGAGTCCAAAAAGAAAGATAAAAACAAAACCCCTTCAGAGCAACAAACAAAACCCTCAAAAAGAATAAATATCCAAAAGGGTTCAAAGGAGAAAAAGGCCATTGTCAAAGAAGCAGCCACAAGAACCACAAGATCAAGATCAGCTTTTGACAGCAAATCAGACATGAACAAGCTTGCTGAAGCTACAACCCAAATGGAAGAAAGGTAAAAAGGTTTCCTAATAAAATATCATTTTGTTTATCAAGTGAAATTTTTAACAGCGGCTCAAATTTCAAAGAGTATAAGTTAGCACATGTTTTTCAGTGTTTTATGTTCATTTTTTAAAAAGAAATAGAGCACTACCAAAAATTCCAGTAGCGTTACAAGTTTTGCGCAGTTACAGGTTTTTACCGAAATTTCTGGTAGCGCCTATTTTAAATTATTTTTGACATCTGTCAACAAAATTTCTGAGCTAGTTGAAAGATAAGGACTCATAACAAAATGGATACAAAAAGTGATAGTGATAATTAGTTATGAGGTTGTTTGAGGTCATCTTTAATGAAGATACATGGTTATTTAAGAACCAAAGATATGAGGAAAAAAATCAGTAGAAAAAGGGGCAGCATGTCAGCATCTTAGCAGTTCAATCCAAATTCTCTTCTCTTCTTTCATCTACATCTATCTTTTCAGTTATATTTTGATGGGATATAGTGTTAGTGTCCTGTGACACCTACATAATGTTAGGAGTAGTGTTTACTTCTTTTTAGAAGAGGTGGAGTTGGTGCCTCTCTTTCTATATATACAATTTGTAAGTACCATTTCAAGGTTGGATGTTGGTCTACCTAAAGACTTAATATAATAAAGAAAAGTATTTCTGCGCTTCATGCTATAGGATTTTGTAACTCAAGAACTATCTAATGTATGGTGTGTTTTTGTCTTTGTTAATTTCTTCTAATTTATGATTTTTAGCAACTAGTAAGGTGTGAGTAAGAAAATGTTAAAGGATTTGATAGTAAATTATCTGCTTTCTAGCTTCCTGCAAATCATATATATGTTGTAGAACATGTTAGTGAAGATTTCTTTAAGGATTTGTGAAATAATTTATGCATGTACTCTACTTTCAAAATGTTGTTTACTTTGCATAAAATAGAGTTTGTGTAAATATCCATCATTATAGCCGTGTGACTGATTTAGGATATGAATATTTCCTAGAGTAAGTACCAACTAACCATCTCCTTTCATTTGTTATACTCTTCTGCCTATACTACCAATTTACCCATACAATTTATACTTGCCACAGCTTTTCAAATGCATGAAATTATTAAAGAATAAAAAATCATTACAAACTCTTTGAGAAGCCATCCCACCACTCAAAACCTTTAAATTTGAAATGAACTATGATGTGTAAGGCTTACTCCTTTTGCAGTCAAGGAGTGACTCCTTGTGCTAATAGTATGGAAGTTGTTAGTATGAATCCTTCGTCGAAGTGTACGAAAAAGGACCACTTTAGCTATGCATAAATAATAGCCCTAACAACAATAGTGGCTGCCAAACATCTTCAGATCTGCGGTTAGTGATAAAAATGCTGCAACAACCAGATCTATAAATGGAAAGACATTAAGCAGTAAGGTAAAGGGTTTGCTCCATGCATCCAATAGACAAGACAAGAACGCAATTTTTTTGAAAGAATTTTTATATTACAGGGCACCTGGGAGGAAAACAAGAAGGTGTATCCAGCTCTCCTCAATGGGATGGGTTCTTTGTAGTCCTCAGCACTTCAGATCTAAGCTTCCTCTCTCTAGTTGATGTAGAAAACCCAATGCAAAAAGTAGAGCTCAAAGGGAGCATAATGGCAGAAAATGGTGACCAAGTGTATAGATCCAAAGTGATCTAATAGGCAACAAAAGGTGAAAAATGATGGGAAAAACCCTCCTATTTATAACAAAATACTGGGTCATTCTAGATCTTGGTGCATGATTAAAATAATGTTAACCAAATCTAGATCCACCTTTTATGGAATATTTTATTATATTTGTTGGAGGGAAAAGGTATTTGACTTGGGTCAAATCTCTTGATTAGTCAAAAATAAATAAATAAATGATTTATTTATCTTTTTAAGGAAGTGGTTGGAAGATAATCAAATAAATAATGATTTATTTAATTATTTGTGGGTGATTTTGTCATATTTAACAAGGAATATTATCTAAATAAGATTTAAATAATTATTCCTAGAAAATAATAAGATAAATAAAGGTTTATCTAATTAATTTCTTTGTTTTTGGGTTAAACATGACTGGGAATAATAAATAAATTATGGTTTAATTAATTATTCCATGAGGAAAATCAAACAAATATAGGTTTGTTTAATATTTCCTTTTGGGGTTTCCTAATTTAACATAGTGAAAGCAGTTTTACTTAGGGTAAAACTGGTATTACATGGTGTACTTGGGTCCATCTAATGATAAAAGGTTAGATGACCAAAAAATGGTGTAACAGATTGCCCCCCAGCGTGCGAGTGTCAGGAGCAAATCGTATGACCGAAGTACGTTGTAAGAATACAATCACTAGACAACAAAAAGGGATGTCAGAGAGAGAAATGTGAGGTAGATAGTGTGCTGAAGGACTAGACCCCGAGGAGACGAGACTCGCAGGTGCAACAAGTCTCTTTTTATGAGAGGGTACCTGTGCTGAAGGCGGCGGGGGAGGCATACCTATGCCCGCCGAGACAAAGTAAAAAAGAATAGTGTGTCCAGTAAACAAGGGACCGAACCATAAAGTACAGCTGGCATAATCATGAGCCAGATAAAAAATACAATGAGGAATCCCACATACATAGTGTGCCTGGGAAAACAGCCAGGACTTGTACAATAATATCTGAGTACATGAGATACAAATACAACCCAAATGCCCCCTGTAAATGGGGAAGGGCTCACAAAATCTGACTGATACATGCAAGTCGAAGAGGCGCTGCAAGTGGCTACGGCCAACATCATCAAATATCTGGAGCTGCATCGAAGGCTGCAAAGAAGAGGTCATCCGGGCATGCGGGGGGCTACCTGCAGGGCCACCCCCTCATGAGGGTTGAGACATCTCACACACACCCAAGAATCATCAAGAGCCGCTGCTGGATCACTGGACCATCAAGTATACGAATCTCGATCATGCTGAAAGGAGCTGGAGAAACAATCAAGTCAAAGGGAATGAGAGATCCCTTTGCCTGATTCGAGGCACCGAACAAGAGTGGAAGCTGGAACCAAGGTACACCGCCCTCTAGACCTGGCTTCTGGAATGAAAGTGCTGATGTCGACAGAAGGAGGTCCGCCATAGTTGAGGGAGTGAGATATCCCCAACTAAGGCACGAGAGAAAACAGTAGAGCGACGGACAGACTGACACTAATAATGAGAGTGAAATAGAAAGGACTGGGTAGCGAATGGACGACTTCCCTTGTTAGAGCATAAAGGGCATGAATGACATGGCAACGACTGACACAATATCATATGGGACAGGGGACAGTGGGACTGAAGGTCATAATGTGCGACACAAGAGAGAGACCAAGCAATGAAGGATGGAGGGCTAGAGCGGGGTACAAAGGGACCCAGGATAGACTCCATGAAGGCGATGATGACTCAACTTGGATGCTCTAAACAAGGGCGACTTGATGGTGCTGCCACACAGTAAAGGCCCAATGGGGGACCATGAAAACATGAGTACAAGATGGTAAATCATGACGAAAATCGACACGAACAAAGACAAGTAAGGAGGCAAAATGGTGCCCCAAGTACAAGTGTTGTAAGTGAGGAAGTTCGATTTGAAGGAGAGGTGAAGTGATCCTTCTTGGACAAAATAGCTCCTGGCGAAGGATGAAAGTACAAAAAAGATGTTGTCTATCTAAAAGAACCTAAAACACGCATCTCAAAAGGGAAATGCTAAGGGTAATATTTCTTAAGATAGAGTGCATTGCGAGGATTAGGAAGAGGATTGCCTTCGAAGTCCTCTAAAAGGTATGCCCCCTTACCCAGACCCTTACTGATGACGTAAGGGCCTAGCCATAATGAGTCAAACTTCCCGTGACCAAGGACATCATGGGCTTGGTCACAAACTAGAACAAGGTCACCTTTGGGGTTGGACTTTTCGGTCATATTGAGCTTTGGTGCGTTTCTTGGCCGCTTCCATGGTTTGCAATGCAACACGGCGGTCTTCAGAGGCACGCTCAGGCATGATAAGTCGTTGTTCTAGAGGTTGGGTGTCAGGGAGAAGTTCAACAGCCAGATGAAGGGAAGGGATATCACACTCGATTGGTACGACAGCCTCCTCTCCAAAAACGAGGTGAGGAGGGTTATGGTTGAGGGGCATAGGTGCCCTCGAGCATGGTGTGGTCATGCTAAAATGTATTTAGAAAAAAGGGGAATCTAAACACATTTAAATGATGTGGTGTGCCATTTGTTCTCGTTATGGTTATGCAGTGTGAGAAAGGAAATGGAGGATTACCAATCTCTTTTGGTACTACATATAGGGATCAAATGGACTTTAAGTTTCCGAGTTGGCATACCTGGTGTCACTATCCAAAAAAGAGGATTTGGAGATAATGAACTGATGCTCTCGTAGAAAATTTATAGGTTGGTCAACAATAATGTCTAAGAGACTGGGTTGCTGATGTAAGATGAGGGAACGATAAGGGGTATCATCCCTAGAGTGATCTGAAGTGATATGGGACTCTAGAGGTTCTTCGAAATGTGGAAGAATACTGGGACTAAAGTCAACACAACCAGATCCACTAGGAGAGTTGTGGAGAATTGCTTCTCTTGGTCTCTCAAATGTGGGTGCCCCCTTACCCAAACAGTGGGTTTCAATGTAATGGCCACAAGGTGGGTGTGGTGTGAACGCATGGGTTCGATGTAAGGGGGAATAGATAACGTCAGGGGTGGGGATTTTTTCCATAATGTCATCATCGCAATAGAAGATGGGGTGACTGGTGGAAGAAAGACCACCTGACGTGGTGAAGTGACCGGAATCATCATCATGAGAAGAGAGGTTCACATGCGCATCGTCACAAGGGGTGACCAAAGAGTAAGTAGATAAAGGATCTACCGATGTTGAGCCCAAGATGATCGTTGAAGGAAGGTCAAGCGAAACAACAGGGGAGGATTCAGATGGAATGTTCCCCGAGGGTCTCATGGATGATGATAGGTAAAAAATGTTGGACGAAGGCTCCGTCATCTCGACATCAGGAGGGGGAATGTCAATGGGAGCAGTCATATCTGGTAGTTCTGCTGAATCAGAATGCACAAATAGGGGAGAGGTGGACTCATTGCGCTTGGCCTCGAATTGGTGGACCGCGGCGATAGAGGTGCGGAAGTCCTCGAGGCGGGGACAAAGATGGGTGTAATGGCCATGGAGATCACACAAAGCACAGGGGTGGTTGGTGTGAATAGTCTTGGGGTTCTTGGCCGCGGTCGCGGAAGGAACAGAGGCTTCTGGGATCGCGGACTCAGGGAACGTGACATTAACCATGGGCTTGAGATGAAGCAATGCAGGACAGGTATGGGAGGCGTGACCGAAAACATCACACAAAGCACACTTGATGGTATGCTTTGGAGGCTGAGGAGGAGCAGGGTTTTTCGGGGGAGCCTTTTCCTTTGGTGCCCTCTTGCGAGCTTTTCCCTTCTTACCCGAAGCGGTCGCAACAGGAGGTGGTTCCTGTTGAGGTGACTGAGGCACTGATGCAGCGGGAGAAGGCATGGAGGCCGGTTGAACCGGGGTCAAAGCAATATAAGGTTTGGGTTGACCAAGCAAGGTGGGGGCTGGAGGATCAAGGTACCAAACGGGAATCCCAACGGTCAAGTTAGGAAGAGAGAGGGTGGCCATGACCGGCACCGTGTACACTCCTGGTGGGGGAGCTAGGAACGGTATCTGACCAAAGGAGTAATGGCCAGGTGGGACGGCTCCTAAATGGCTAAGGCCTGGAGGAACCATGCCAGGGGGATAAAGGGGCTCATGACTACCAACTGTAGGTGAAGGGCTAGGAGCAGGTTGCGGAGGGCAAGGTTGCTGACTAGCCGAAGCAGGTTGCTTGAGAGCAGCCCGAGACGATTGCATCATGCAAACATTCGACGAGCTGGGGTCAGAGATAGGAGGAGGGGGGAGACTAGGAAAAGTTCCAAGCAGGGAGGAATCCTTGTAAACGTCGGGGGAGACACTGGTCAAGGAGTCGACGGTTTGCTTGTTGGCTACAGAAGAGATGGTCGTCTCAGGTGAGGTCTGAGATTTTGGCTCATGATATGTCAACTGGTCAATGGTGACTATCTTTCCATTATGGGGGAAAGACATCTTGCGGAAAACCGCGGATGGGACAACAGACATAGCATAGGTGTAGCTTCGCCCCAATAGAATGTTGTAGTCTAGCGGGGCGTCTATGACTTCGACGTCAACGCAAACAGTCTTACCGGCGAGGGTGATAGGACAATTTCGAAACAGGCCAATGGGCTGGGAGGCATGACCGTCCCACGCTCGAAGGGTGATCGTGGAAGGGGCCAGCTCGGGGGATCCGAGTTGCTTCCAAACCGAAGCGGACATCACGCAGGTGGATGCCCCCTCATCAATTATACACCGGGACACGTTGGCGTTCCAGATTTTGACGGGGATTTGGAAGGCGACGGAAGGAGGAAGAGGAGGATGGTCCGATTGAGTGGCATCGAAAACAATCATTTGGTCATCAGCAGGATCTACAGCGCCCACGGCAGATAGTAGAGCCTTCTTTTGGGAAGGGCACGACTGGAGGAGTTCCAGTGTGGAAATGGCAGCAGGAGATTGCGCCAAATCATCTACTATGCTATATGAATGGGCAGCTCGACCGGAAGCAGCGTTTCGACGTAATGGTCCCTTAGGAATCTTGGTATGAACCTCAACTCTGGGTTGAGGGATATGTAAGGGGCCATTGGATGTCGAAAGAGGCTCTGTAGAACCTGAAGAAGGAGGTTCGGGGGCAGACTGAGCGGCAGGCTTGGGGTACTGGCGAGACCGAGTTTGAAGGTGAAGATCGACGGATGGGGACGGATCAGAGTTCATCATGAGGATCTGGTAATTGGAGGAAGCAGAAGGGGAAGGTTGAGGGGCCACCTGTCCGTCAGGTGGTTGGGTAGCCATGATTCCCTGCTGGGCATCCACCTGCTCTTGAGGGGACGGTGACTGTTGTTGCAAGGGTTGAGGAGGAAAGGGAGGCGAAAGCGCATATGCTGGAGGAGCTGGCGCACCAGGCTGCGGATAAGGGTAATGGTTAGGTTGGGCAACATTGAGGTAAGCAGGAGGTTGGGCAAAAGGATGAGGCATGCCGTATCCTGGATGCGTGCTACCGGGAGGGGGAGGAGTGCGGGAAGTGGTGCCCCCTCCCCCAGGAAAACCATAGCTCATGAGAGGTTGAGCAGATGGATGAGAGATAGATCCAACGATACTGTCGGCGGTATGAGGTGCCCCAGGTGTATAGGCATCACCGGGTTTGGGGAGATCAGGTAGGACAGTATGATCATAACCTGTCTGAGCGTAGATCATGTCATATTTTAACGCCATTTGGAGGGCATCTTCTTCGGTTTGAGGAAAATGTGATGCGACATCTTTCCCGATAGGGGACAAGAGAGATCTAAGGAACCAGTCCATGTAGACACGGTCTTCGAAGGTAGGATATTGACATAGGCTCCATCTTCTTCGCCATTCCTGGACATGGGTAGAAAGGCAGGTCGAAGAGGTTTGCTTGAAGGAATTCAAGAGTTCGATACCAGTGTCATAACGAAGGGGAAGCTGGAAGTAAGATAAAAAAGCCCGGGCAAGAGTTGCAAAGGTGGTATGGGAGGAAGTGGGTTGATCAACATACCACTTAGAAGCTTCGCCTGTAAGCGTGCATTGGAACAATCGAAGACGAACAGAGTCATCGGTAATGGAGGTAGATGAACACCACATGTGGAAAGATCGAACATGATTTGAAGGATCTTCTCCAGCATGGCCTTCAAACTTTGGGATGTCGGAAGGGAGCTTTGTTGGCATAGCAGGCCAACTAGCATCATGGTGTATAGGGTCGTTTATCAACCGGTCCAAATCGGGGATGCTGAGGCCTGCCAAGAAGGGGAGCACGGGTGAAGCCGAGGTAGTTCCTGTGGTGGTTCCGCTAGTAGTAGGGCCGGCATTAGGGTCAGGAGAACCGCTAGTGTTAGGCCCTGGACCAGACATAGTGAAGGTGACAGGGGGAGAACCAGGAGGAGAAGGAGGACCCGATGAATCATGAGAGGAGTCGGAGTGCGGACTCGAAGGTGGACTGGCTCGACGACGGCGAGGCGGAGCAGGTCGATCGACCGGAAACTGAGGATGAAGGCCAAGAAGTCTCCGGGATAAGCGCCTTGGGGGTGCAATGATGACAGGAAGAAGGAAACCGACAGGGGCAGAAAGGGACAGAATCAATTAAGGTCAAGGGTAGAAAAGGTGCAGTGACAATTGATTTTAGAGTCTTTGCCAGGCGGTGTTAACCAGGCGCTTCTTCGCTTAGGGTCAGTGTATGGCGTGCGTTAATTTTAATTTTTAAACCCTTTCCGTTTTGAGAGCAAGAAAAAAGTGTGCTGCGTAGCTGAAAATAAACCTACAGAGAACAGAATATAATACTGAAATAATAGAAAAATAACAGCTACTTGTGCATCTATCTAACCCAAGAAGGTGGGTCTCTAAAAACTGTTCTGACAGAGGGAAAAAATCTAATCAAAACACACTAAAAAGAGGCCAATAGATCTAAGGTCGAAAGGGATAGGGATCTAAAAGAGAAAACTGCTAAAAAGAGGTGCAGATCACAGCCAAGAGGTGGAGGCAAGGTGGCTGGAAAAAGGGAGGAAATCAGAAAAAAGCAGAAGGGGCAAGGAGGAGGCCCTAAAGGGAGGTCCAAACAAAACTACAAGAGGTGATTTGAAGGGAAGAAGAGCTGATTAAAAGCGATCTGAAAAGGAGGTATCAGATCTGAAAAAGAAATGGCTGAAAACTCTGAAAAATTAGACACTTACAGCAGCTAAAGCTCTTCCACAAAAAGTGGAGGGTACTGACGCCCTAGGGGGCTAGATTCCCACTTAGTTGAGTAAAACAGAGCAAGAATAGGTCTAAACGGGTGGAGACGGAGGTCAGACAACCCTGACAGAGGTTCAGACAAAACCCAGAAAAATTTCAAAAAAATTCCAGAAAAAAGTCCAGGTCGCAGTTTTTGACCTGTTTTTCGCTCCAGTCGCACTTTTTGGGCTGTTTTCCGCGACCTGAGGCTTGAGGTCGCACTTTTTGGGCAAAAAAGTGTGACCTGCACTTCCGAGACTCTCGGCGGCAGATTTTAGAAAAAAAATGTCGTCTCAGCTGCGGCTGATGTCGGTCACCTGCACAATAGGGCCAGAAACACACGAAAGTTAGAAATTTTAATGTTTGAGGGCTTTATGAGGAAAACCATGAAAGAAAAATAAAGGCTGAAAAAAAGAACTGGGTTCAGTACTTGGATACAGCAGGAATAGGGCAACTAGACAGCCATTGTATTAAAACCAGGTGGAAACACGTATTTAAGGTATGAATCCTGCCTAGGTAACAAAAAGTACTTTTACTGAGCATTACATAACTAATAGCTGTAATACAATAATAAGGCCTACCAAAATATCTCAAAGATCATGGTTAAGGGATAAAAATGCCGCAACAACCAGATCTATAAATGGAAAGACATTAAGCAGTAAAGTAAAGGGTTTGCTCCATGCATCCAACAGACAAGACAAGAACACAATTTTTTGAAAGAATTTTTATATTACAGGGCACCTGAGAGGAAAACAAGAAGGTGTATCCAGCTCTCCTCAATGGGATGGGTTCTTTGTAGTCCTCAGCACTTCAGATCTAAGCTTCCTCTCTCTAGTTGATGTAGAAAACCCAATGCAAAAAGTAGAGCTCAAAGGGAGCAAAATGGCAGAAAATGGTGACCAAGTGTATAGATCCAGAGTGATCTAATAGGCAACAAAAGGTGAAGAATGATGGGAAAAACCCTCCTATTTATAACAAAATATCGGGTCATTCTAGATCTTGGTGCATGATTAAAATAATGTTAACCAAATCTAGATCCACCTTTTATGGAATATTTTATTATATTTGTTGGAGGGAAAAGGTATTTGATTTGGGTCAAGTCCTTTGATTAGTCAAAAATAAATAAATAAATGATTTATTTATCTTTTTAAGGAAGTGGTTGGAAGATAATCAAATAAATAATGATTTATTTAATTATTTGTGGGTGATTTGGTCATATTTAACAAGGAATATTATCTAAATAAGATTTAAATAATTATTCCTAGAAAACAATAAGATAAATAAAGGTTTATCTAATTAATTTCTTTGATTTTGGGTTAAACATGACTGGGAATAATAATTAAATTATGGTTTAATTAATTATTCCATGAGAAAAATCAAACAAATATAGGTTTGTTTAATATTTCCTTTTGGGGTTTCCTGTTTTAACATAGTGAAAGCAGTTTTACTTAGGGTAAAACTGGTCTTACATGGTGTACTTGGGTCCATCTAATGATAATAGGTTAGATGACCAAAAAATGGTGTAACAGAAGTGTTATACCACCATTTACCAAGAGGTAACTACTTGACCCATTTTGTTTGTTTACCAAATAGAAAGAAACAAATATATCACTCCAAACATTTTTTCACTATCTCAGTTTTCCCGTTAAATTGAGGATGATAAGATGATCTATGAGATAATTGAGTACCAACACAAAAAAATGATTTTGTCCAAAAATTTTCATTGAGGAATGTTATTTTTACATCCATATGGTGGATCTTCCACCCCATATGCATAGCCAGAGCAAGAATTGATCTAATGGATGAGTACCTTGCTATAGGAGAAAAGGTATCCTCATAGTCAATCCCTTCAACTTGAGACTACCATTTGGCCACAAATCTGGCCTTATACTTCTCTATGCTTATGTCTGATTCCTAATTTACCTTAAATATCCATCGCGAACTTGCAATTGATTTATCTGGATGCTTGAGTAGTTTTGGATGCTTCTATATAAAAATATCATCCTCTCATGTGGAATCTTCAGCAGGTAAGTTCTTCCACTTAATGAGATACTCTGAAATTAATCGATTTTGTAGCTATCGAGTTATTGTTTCCATGGTTTCTTCAAGCTCAAACATGATTTTTCCTTCTTTTTCAAGTTCTAGAAATATTGTTTGAACTAGGATATTGTCACTGATAACCTTTTTTTATGCAAACTGATCACAAAATAGAAGAAAAGATAGATCAATGACTTGAAAATTAGCCTCTTCGAGGTAGCAACCTCGTTTACATCAAATAAATGAACAAATATTGGATGATATAGATTATAATACCTCCTTGGAATATATAGGATTCTAATGGGTCACAATATAATGAGAGCCTACATAACAATAATAATGTAAGGGCACAACAATGACAATAATGGGATTCTATGGGGCACAACAATAACAATATGGGGGCTATATGGGCACAAAAATAACAATAGGAGGCTACACTAAAAATAAAAATAATGGGGCTTCTCTAATATTATAGGGACCTAACAATGTCTTTAACCATGAAACATGAAAAATTGGGTGTACTCAAGAAAATGCATGCAACTCCAATTTTTATGCCATAGCACCAATATTGTGCAACACCTTGTAAGGACCATAGTACTTGGGTGATAATTTATTATCCTTATTATCTTTCTTGAGGGACATTTTGTTGGCAATATGATTCTTATGATTGCATATGTTGTCCTTGATGGCAACTCTCTTGCAAATGATGAAGTATATGACTTTTGGAGAAGCACAGAGGTTTTACAGAAGGTCTAGCAGAAGAAAAATACAAATCCAAAAAAAGATGTTTAATATTTATAATTGAAGGTTCTATACATGATTTCGTGCAGGCCAAGTTGCGTATGCACGTGGACTAGAACGATCCAAGTTATATATGCCTTTTGCGCTCTAAAATTATGATACCAGGGGGCATTACTATGGTTTTAGCCCACAATATTGAATGTGGTGTTTTCTATTTGATTCCGTCCAAGAATACCATCAGAACTTGTGTGGTTTTGTCTCATGGTATTTATAAAGGCTAAACCTATATAAGGAGAATAATATCATAGTTAAAGTAGGGTGCATGAGTAAGGGTTTTAATTGAATACTTCACTCTAAAGTATATATTTATGGAATGGGTTATATTTATTAGTAGATCTGAAATTATGATGTACCCATGGATATAATGATGGATCAGGATATCTAGACCTGAAATGACTATGTATTTGCTTGATCTATTGGTGAGATGTTTAGATCTATGACCTGGCACATGATTACTGAAGTGAAAGAACAAATCTGGGTAAGTCTATATATCTGAAAATTTTTGTAGTCTTGAATATTTTTAGATCTATATGATGGTTCGTCACGGTGAAAGCAAGTATACACATGGGTATGTGTCAGCCAAATCACGTATGTAAGTCAAGGTTTTCTGAAGCTATATGGAGAGGTTATCAATTTATTGTTTCTCTATTTTTGTTTTCTGTCAATGAATTCTTCAGGTAGATATGGATTGTTTGAATACTGTATATGCTACTAGTTGAATATATACAAATTTTATCAATGAATGATTAAATATTATTAATGATGTTGACTGAATAAGGGTTCTGCAAATCTGAAAATATATATGACTGAAAGCCTCAGATCTGTTTCTGATTTTGAAAACTTCTGGAAATTCAGTATTCATGAATCTATACACAGGTTGGTGTGCAGGAAAGCGCATATACATGCAGGTTCAGTAAATTGAAGTAGCATATGCATTTAATATGATCAATGATCAAGGTTAAAATTGATTCTGCATATTAATTCTGAAATCTGGGTTTATTATTGTGTTCTGGTTACAGTGATCTCACTGTTCTGTTTGAAGTTTGGGTTAATTATATTGGTGTTGATCTATATTTTGAGTTGTGTTGAAGCTGTTGGATCTAGTGTGAAAATTTATGAAATGTGGTCTACAGTTGGTCTAAGGGTTGAAGCCTTCAGTGTGGAAGTAGAAGCTTCCTTCTAATAGAAGCTGGTGTTCTGAACAGGGGGTAGTAGCTCCCTTCCAGTAGTGGCTGGTAAACAAGATCAGGGGGTTGGAGCTCCCTTCCAGTAGCAACTGGAGAACGAGATAAGGTTGCAGCCTTCTATAGGTAGATGCCTGCGTACTGATATGAGTCTGCATCAGTACAACATTGTAATCAGATTTCTATATAATAAATATTGAAGACAGAGACGACGACATCGGTGGTTTTCTCCCAAATTGGGTTTCCACCTAAATCTTGGTGTTCATGTGTGATGCTCTTGTGTGATGATTTATTCGGTTATTACTACACATATTTACTACTTAACTATTTGATGCATAACTGATGATCTGGCTTAAATAATGTTTCTGAATTTTTATCTAAACAGTAAAGTTATCTAAGAATACACAAGTTTCTATTGGGATAGTCGCGTACATACGCTAGTTGGGATATTCAAAGTCGCGTATAAAAATCAGTAAGAGAAAAGTAAAAGATTGTGGTTATTTCAAATAATGATTCACCACCCCCCCACCCCCCTCTCAGCATTTTTCCCAAAAATTGTTATCAGAGCAGGTCCTTTTGTAGAAGCTTAATCACTTGAAAGGAAGATAATATAAGATGAGTAATCAATATGGGACAACATCTATCAGACCTCCACTATTCAACAGAAAAAATTTAATCTTATGGAATACAAGAACAAGATCCTATCTTCAGTCCCTTGGAGTAGATGTATGGGCTATAGTTGAATGTGGTTACCAATATCCAGCCTTAGTTCCAGTATATCCAGGAGCAAGGGAAAATTATGAAACCAATGCAAAGGTTGTCAATGCTTTATTGGGGAGTTTGGCCGAATCATAATTTGTCAAAGTTATGAAGTTAAACACAACAAAGGAGATATGAGACAAAATCATTCTGAGCTATGAAGGTGATTCCAAGGTAAAAAGAAATAAACTCCAAACTCTCAGAATTCAATATGAAAAAACTCAGAATGCATAGTCATGAATTCATTACTAGTTTCCTTTTACGTCTAGATGAGATCATAAATCATATGATAAATCTGGGTGAAACTATCACTGACACTACTCTAGTATAAAAAAATTTAAGATCTCTAACTCCTAAATTCAAGTCAAAAGTGTCTTTTATTGAAGAGAATCAGGATCTAAAAACTCTTACTATTGTTCAACTTCATGGAATTCTGACTGCGTGTGAAATGAGGAAAGGAAGTCCATCTGAAGTCAAAGAATTTTTTTTTTAGATTTTTTGCACAAGGGAAGGAAATGGAAGAACAAGAAGGATCAGGGTATGTTTCAAAATAACATGAGATAAATTTTGTAAAGAAACCACAACTTCGAACTGGAAGGTTCAGAGGTAAGCTTCCTTTAAAATGTTTTTCTTGTGGAAGATTTGGTCATTATGCTGCTAAATGTCCCCATAAAGATAATCATGAAAAGGGAAATGATTTGGAAAAAGGAAATAAGAAACATTTTATCCATAGAAGAAACTATTATACTCATGAAGATAGTGATGGTCTATCAAATATTGAAGAAGGAGAATTTGATCAAGATATTAGACTACTCATGGCATTTGAAAATGACACTAGTGAAGGTAAAGATACATTTATGGATGCTTTAGAAGAAAATGATTTTCTTGAAGAAATCAATCAACTCAAAATATTTTTGGAAGAAAAAAAAATAGCCATAGATACTCTAAAGAATCAGCTTATAGAAAGGGATAAGCACAATGAGAAATTAGAATGTGAAATAGTAAGTCTAAGAAAAGAAATTAAGAAATTGGAAACTTTAAATCTTAGATTTTCTAAAGGATCTAAAACCTTAGATGCAATTATTAAGATGAAATTATCTCCTCTTATAAATACAAGTCCTGGATATATCAAAGAATCTTCTCAGTCTTCAGAAACAAGCTATCTAAATGCAGCTAAAGCCAACTAGCAACAATTCGTCACTCAGCAAAAGAACAAAGATAATGCCCAGGTAAAGCATGACCATTTCAATTCATGGATGAAAAATAATAGAAATCAATAGGTAAACATCAATAGAAGGTTACATGATCGCAAAAAATTATTCTTTAATGGACAATGTTTCTCATGTCATACTTTTGGTCATAAACTTGCATAATCTGTTGCATACAAAAGCATCACGACCAGAGAAACAAGAAAGCAAAGAAATGAGACAGGAATAAATAAGAATATCTATAACAACTTTTCTCTTCTTCAAGATGAAATTGAATTTTATTATTGCAATAAATTTGGACATGAATAATCTGAATGCAAGAGCAAACTTCAGCCAAAAGAACATATACCCACAAACTCCAAGGTATGGAGAAAGAATGATTTACAGGTTGAAAGATGTGGCATAGATTTATTTGCAGAAAGAGAAGAAAATCAATGATATATTGATAGCGGATGCTCAAAACACATGACAGGTGATAAAAATAAACTCCTTTCATACAATGCATTAGAGAAGGAAAATAATGTTACTTTTGGAAATGACTCTCGTGCTATCATTAAGGGTAAAATTTCTGTTTTCCTTAAAGAAAATGTGAAAGCTAACAATGTTATGTATGTGGATGTATTAAAGCATAAATTGTTGAGTGTGATTCAAATTTGTGATCAAGGAAATGAAGTTGTCTTTAGTTCAAAAGAATGTGTAGTTCATGAACTTGACATAGGAAAGCTCGTAATAAAAGTAACTATAACACCAAGAAATATGTATATATTGAAAGGTGGCCAAGATCAATGCTATTTAGGTAAATCTACAGAAAATTGGTAATGGCACAAAATATTGGGACATTTGAGCTTCTCTCAAATAATAAAATCTAGCGGACTCAAAGCTCTGCGTGATCTTCCCAACATCACTCTGCCTGAAAGTAGCATATGCAAATCATGCCAAATTGGTAAGAAAACTAGGGTGCAATTCAATGCCAAAGAAGGATCAGCACATAAGCCTCTTACAATTATACATACTGATCTATGTGGTCCCGAAAATAAAAATTCACCTTGTGGAGAACAATACTATATTCTATTTATTGATGACTTTTCTAGAATGTGTTGGATCAGTTTATTGAAACATAAAGATGGAGCATTTGAAAAGTTTAATATCTTCAAAGATTTGGTTGAAATGAATTAGATATAAAAATAAAATGTCTTATATACGACCAAGGAGGAGAATACATATCAGATGAATTATTTTATTTATGTGAACAATATGGAATAAAAAGACAGTTCTCTGTAGCTAGAACTCCACAAAAAAAATGGTGTGGTAGAAAGAATGAATAGAATTCAGCAGATGGATCTTGATATGCCTGATGAATCTAGAACTCTCGATACCTTTTGGAGAGAAGCAATGCATACTGAAGTAAATATTCTCAACAAGGCTCATGTTTGTGCGAACAATGATCAAAATCCTTGTGAGCTATGGTATGGTAATCTTCCCACTGTGAAACATTTTAGAGTTTTTGGAAGAAATTGTTTTATCAAGAACAATGATGAAAAACTTGGTAAGTTTGAACCTAGAGCATATGAAGGAATATTTCCTGGTTACTCTTCTAGAAGTAAAGCATATAAATGTTACAATAAAATACTTCAGAAGATTGTTGAATGTATTGATGTTGTAATTGATGAGTCTCTCAGAGCTTCTAAAAGGGAAACAACAAAAACAAATGAAGATGATGATGATGATGTATATTTTCCCTCATAAAATAAAAAAAATATAGAAGGAGAACCCAATGAAGTACCAAAAGAAGATATATCAGAAAAGGCTCCATCCAAGTATGTTCAAAGGAATCATCCAGAATCTCAAATATTGGGAGAAAAGGATCAGGTGTCCAAACAAGAAGAACTCTTGTAGGATCCCCTAGCTATCTGGCTTTCTTATCCACTATGGAACCACAAAATGTAAATCAAGCTAGTAAAGATGAATGATAGATTCATGCCATGAATGAAGAACTTGATAAAATTGAAAAGAATCATACTTGGGAATTGGTTCCAAGACCTCATGATAAAAATGTTATTAGAACAAAATGGATATTCAAAAACAAGTTGAATGAAAATGGAGATGTTATAAGAAACAAAGATAGACTTTTTTGTAAAGGGTATGCTCAAAAATAAGGTATAGGCTTTGAAGAAACATTTGCACCTATAGCCAAACTGGAAGCCATAAGAATGTTTCTTGCTTTTTCAAGTTTTCAACACATCAAATTTTATCAAATGGATGTAAAATTTGCTTTCCTCAATGGTGATCTAGAAGAATAAGTTTATGTAGAACAACCAAAAGGATTCATTCTGGGAAAAGATGAAAAACTTGTTTGCAAACTCAAAAAGGCTCTATATGGTCTCAAACAAGCCCCTCGGGCATGGTACTATCATCTTGAAAAATATCTTCAACAACAAGGTTTCACAAAAGGATCTGCTAACAGTAACTTATACACAAAAATTGAGAATGTTAAACTATTAATTATTGTTGTGTATGTTGATGACATCGTTTTTGGGAGTAATGAAGAGTCCATGAGTCAGAAATTTGCTTATGTTATGCAGCAAGAATTTGAAATGTCATTGCTTGGGGACCTAACATATTTTCTTGGCTTACAAGTGCAACAAGCAACATATGGCATATTTCTATCACAAGAAAAATATATCAAGAAAATTATGAAGAAGTATGGGATGGAAGACTGCAAACCTATAAGCACTCCAATGGTAGCTAGATGTAACCTCAGTTATCATGATGATTCTCCCATGGTAAATCAACCATAATATATATCTATGGTTGTAAGTCTTCTTTACCTGACTGGGACTAGACTAGACATTATGCATGCAGTTGGGATTTTTGGACGATTCCAAGCTAATCCAAAGGAGTCACACATTTAGGTTGTAAAAAGAATATTCAAATATCTACAAGAGACTCAAGAATTTGGTTTATGGTATCCAAAGAATTTTGATCTTAATATTCATGCTTACATATATGTGGACTGGGCTGGAAATGCTGATGATATAAAAAGCACTAGCGGTGGTGCATTCTATATGGGGCCCCAATTTGTATCTTGGTTCAGAAAGGAACAAAGTTCCATTGCTTTATCCACAACAGAAGCAGAACATGTGGCTTCCGCATCATGTTGCACACGACTTCTTTGGATGATGCAGACATTACAAGATATTCAAATTAAATGTTCTCCTCCCATCTCCATCTTATGTGGTAATACAAGTGCCATCAGCATCTCGAAAATATTGTTATGAATTCCAAGACCAAGCACATTCCTATCAAGTATCACTTCTTACGAGAACAAGTGCTTGAGAAAAAGGTTAAATTGGAGTATGTTCCTTCCAAAGAACAAGTTGCCGATATATTTACTAAACCTCTTCCCAGGGAAGCATTTGAATATCTCAGACAAAAGCTGGGAGTTGTCTCTACCTCTCTTATCAAATTTTCTTGATTTCAAAAGATTAAATTCGGTACGCAAGTTTCATGAAGACGAGTCGCGTATATACATGAGTTTCTGCATATAAAGCCATGTATGGTTTTTGCTGACATAAATACTATGGGTCAGTTTTCAGAACAGTCTGTGGTATTGATGGGTAAACTCTGTTGTTTTGGTATTCATCATACAGTTCCTTTATTTTATATTTATCTCATTGATGAATATGCTTTGATGAATTTATTGTTGAAGGTGTTCAAGATGCATGGGTTTAGGGGGATCATTTTCCTTGATGAAAAGATTGCATTGTTGGCACTATGTTGGTTGCTGTTATGATCTCCTGTTTGAGATTCCTTGGCGTTGGATATAAAATTTCATATTTGTAATTTGATATAAAGGTCATTTTGTGACCTTTGATGCAAATATTTTCATGTTCAAATTTGTAAACCCACTTGGTTGGATAGTTGTGTAAATATGTACATCCACTCGGTTGGATCCTTGATGTAATTTTTGTGTCCTTGGTGATAGGAAAGGTCATACTCTGTTAAGTTAAAGAGTCATGTATTTCATTGAAAATCTGAAGCCTTCGCATGTTCTCAGGGGATAAATTATCCGCCCTTTTCTCTTGATGTCAAAGGGGGAGAGTATTTGGTGTTTGAATAATATCTACACATTGTGGTGATCAAGCTCCAACATCGTTGCCATCAATTCCAAAGGGGGAGATTGTTGGCAATATGATTCTTGTGATTGCATATGTTGTCCTTAATGGAAACTCTCTTGCAAATGATAAAGTATATGACTTCTAGAGAAGCATAGTGGTTTTACAGAAGATCTAGCAGAAGAAAAATATAATTCCAGCAGACGATGCTTAATATTTATAATTGAAGGTTCTATACGCGAGTTCGTGCAGGCCAAGTCGCATATGCACACGGACTAGAACAATCCAAGTCGTGTATGCCTATTGCACTATAAAATTATGATACCGGGGGACATTACCATGGTTTTAGCCCACAATATTTAGTGTTATGTCATTTATTTGATTCTGTCCAAGAATACCATCGGCACTTGTATGGTTTTGGCTCATGGTATTGATAAAGGATAAACCTATATAAGGAGAATAAGATCATAGTGCAAGGAGGGTGCATGAGTAAGGGTTTTAACTGAATACTTCACTTTAAAGTATATCTTTATTGAATGGGATACGTTTATTGGTAGATCTAAAATTATGATGCACCAATGGATAAAATGATGGATCGGGATCTCTAGACCTGAAATGACTATGTATTTTCCTTATATATTGGTGAGATTTTTAGATCTGTGACCTCGTGCATGATTACTGAAGTGAAAGAAAAAATCTGGGTATGTCTATAGATATGAAGCTTTCTGCAGTCTTGAATATTTTTAGATCTATACACTGGTTCGTCACAGTGAATGCACGTATACACACAGGTTTGTTTCATCCAAAGCGCATATGTAAGTCAAGGTTTTCTGAAGCTAGATGGAGAGGTTATCAGTTTATTGCTGCTATATTTCTCTTGTCTGTCGATGAAGTCTTTATGTAGATATGGATTGTTTGAATATTGTTCTGCTAGTTTAATATATACAAATTTGATCAATGAATGATTAAATATGATTAATGATGTTAACTCAATAAGGGTTCTACAAATCTGAAAAGCTATATGATTGAAAGCCTCAGATCTATTTCTAAGCCTAAAAAAATTCTGGAAATTCAGTATTCATAGATCTATACGCAGGTTGGTGTGTAGGAAAGCACGTATACATGCAGGTTCAATAAAGTGAAGTAATGTATGCATTTAAGATGATGAATGATCAAGGTTGAAATTGATTCTATATATTGATTCTGAAATCTGGGTTTATTACTGTGTTCTGGTTACAGTGATATCATTGTTCTGTTTGAAGTTTGGGTTAAGTCTATTGGTGTTGATCTATATTTTGAGTTGTGTTGAAGTTGTTCGATCTAGTGTGAAAATTTATGAAACGTGGTCTACAGTGGGTATAGGGTTGAATCCCTTAGTGTGGAAGTAGAATCTTCCTGCCAATATAAGCTGGTGTTCTTATCAGGGGGTTGTAGCTCCCTTCCATTAGTGGTTGGTAAAAAATATCAGGGGGTTGGAGCTCCCTTCCATTAGTAGCTGGAGAATGAGAGAAGGTTGCATCCTTCTACAGGTATATGCCTGCGTACTGATATGAGTCTACATCAGTACAACATTGTAAGAAGTTTTATATATTATGTAGAAATTTGAATAACTGATATGTTATCCACCGAGATTCTCCTGATCACACACTATTTTATCTTCATGCACAATACAGAATCTCTTCTACCATTGATCATCACATGCGGAAATAAAATCAATTGCATGCACACATTAAAACCATACAAATTCACACATATGAACACAATATGTAATGGGAAAGCTTAAAGCTGAAAACCCCCAACTATCTATA
Source organism: Pinus albicaulis (assembly GCA_034641835.2). Taxonomy (NCBI): domain Eukaryota; kingdom Viridiplantae; phylum Streptophyta; class Pinopsida; order Pinales; family Pinaceae; genus Pinus; species Pinus albicaulis. The sequence continues at coordinate 610,907,836 of CM076569.1, forward strand.
TATTATATATGTCATAGAGATCATGTAACAATCATCATACAAAGCTCCTCACAAGCTCTCATTATAATCTCCACTTGCTACACACTAATCAAGCTAGATCTAGCAAAACACATGCTCCAATCTCTGCCACTTGATAGCCTGCCTCTACTGCGCAATCCCTGCTGAAGAATGCCTCTTGATGAGAATTAATTACCCCAAACTTGCTCACACAATATTTATAGGCATCTCTACTGAGTGTTGGATGCAAACCATGCATCACTTATAGTCACAACTGATAGTCACACTTGCCCTTTCACCTATCTCTACACTGGTCTCCACTGAAACTGTCCATGCACTGAAGTTAACTGATTTATTCTTTAGTTGATTAATGAGTTAATAATTAGTGAATTAATTAATAATTAATTCAAACCACTCTCACTAATTGTATCAATTATTTAAACTAGATACAAATAGCTCAACTATGTTTAGATTAGTTAAACTGAACACAACTCAATTAACTCCCTCAATCAACTCCACCAAACTCTGTCACATGAGTTCTAACTTAAGTATCCATGCAATAGCTCCACTTAACCCTCAGGAATAGTGTAATTCCTTCTGTCAGCTTCTGTGCCACATCTGTGCACTTAACTGAAGTGCTCCAAGAGAATAAGACAATGTTTAGAGTCCAAATATTATTAAGAGCTAATAATATTTGACATATTTATTTTTAGACTGGCAATCTAAAAATAGATTCCGCCCAATATGTCTAAAAATAGAAGTCCATATATTTTTCTAACTTGACCAACCATCCACAAATAGCATCCCGCAACTCATAGAATATGATCCATATGTCTAAAAATAGACATAGTCTAAAAATAGACTTTGCGACAAAAATCACCTGTGTGGCCCCCACCTAGTTTAGGTGATCACTTTCCAACTAGGATCAGGAATGATGTTTCAAGATGCCTCCTTCACTGTTTCTTGTTGCAATCTTCAACATATTATAAATATTGAAGACAGAGACGACAGCAACGGTGGTTTTCTCCCAAATTGGGTTTCCACCTTAAATCTTGGTGTTCATGTGTGATGATTTATTATGTTATTCTTGCACATATTTACTGCTTAACTATCTGATGCATAATTGATGATATGGGTTAAAGAATTTTTCTGAATGATTATCTAAATAGTAAAGTTGTCTAAGAATACACAAGTTTCTGTTGTGATAGACGCGTACATATGCTAATTGGGCTATTCAAATTCGCGTATAGAAATAAATAAGAGAAAAGCGAAAGATTTCTATTATTGCAAATACTGATTCACCCCCCCCCCCCCCTTTCAGCATTTTTCCCAACACATTTGTTTGTATGGTTATAGCCGTAAAAATGCCCAGTCGCCTACATCAAAAATTATTTCACTATTATGTTGATCTTCATGTTGTTTCATTCAATTATGCACCAAAAGTGAGGTTCTCCTTTAAGAGTTTTAGAACTTGTTGTTGATTCTCAATGTAATCTTCCATTGCTTTAACCTTAGAATTTTATCTTAAATATGATGTGATGGATGGTGGATGATAACCATAAAGTGCCAAAGATGGGTTCATTTTGCTGCAGTATGGAAGGAAGTGTTATACCACCATTCAGCAAGAGTTAACCACTTGACCCATTTTTTTTGTTTACCAGGTACAAAGCAACAAATATATCCTTCCAAACATGTGTTCACTATCTCAGTTTTCCCTTGAAATTGAGGATGATAAGATGAGCTATGAGCTAATTGAGTACCAAGAAAAGAAAATATTTTTGTCCAAAAATTTCCAGTGAAAATGGGATCTCTGTCACTTACAATAATCTTTGGGTTTCGATGTAGATTTTTAATTGTTTCCATAATGCAATAGCAACTATGTTGGCTTTAAAATGATGAGATAATGAAAAAAATTGTGCATACTTGTTAAGTCTATCAACTACCACCATGATGACACTCTTTCCTCCACACTTGGGTAAAATTATGAGAAAATCCATTAACACCTCCTCCCAATGCTGACTTGGAATGGCTAAATGTAATATTCTTAAATAGGGAAATGCAGCAATAGAATGCAGTTATGCAGGAAAATAATGCAGTTCATATAAAGAAAAGTAGGAGGCTAATATGGAGACCTTATAAATGTATTTATAGCAGCAAATTAGATGTAAAAGATGGCCCACAAGATGAATAACTGGAAATACAAGACTCCAATAGAAGAAAATCCCTCAAAAGAGGTGCAGCAACCACATGTATTGACTGAAACTGCCTTGATAGCGTTATTTTATTAGGTTGCAACAATTTTTGATTACATTTTAGATCTAGAGAAAATATATGCATGAAAAGTCAGATCTATAACATATCCATACACTAGATAGAATCCTCTTTCAGATCCCCTTGGGATTTTCAGCATTACACCAAGTCTAAGCAGTAGATCTAAGATCTAAGTCTGCATATTTGTAGAAATATTCAGAAATTCTAAAGTATAAAAAGTATTCAGATCAGATCTGATATGACAAGAAATAGATCTTCCTTCAATGGATCTTCAAAGTGGAGGGCAGATCCCCAACACTTGAAAACCAACTCTCCAACTGATGTACCAAAACACCTGGCAACAACACCTACAGGATTAATGCAGATCTGGAAGGGAAAATGCATTGTAGGGTTTAGATAATAGTTGGCCACATGCCAAGATTAGAAAATGATGCCCAAGCACTCAAACACACTCCTTCCAATGGAGTAGAAGCCTCCTTCACTGAAAAATGGCATTGAAATGACCTAGATCTGAGTAGATCTAGCCTCCACTTGTTGCAGTTTACAAAGACAACCAAACCCTCAATAGGATATACGTTGTAGTTGAAAGAAGAAGCTTGGCTTTCAGCCATATAGTGGACAATGTAGTACAAACTCTCCCAAGAGTCCTCTCAAGGAAAGAGAATGGAATTCCTAAACAGCAAAACCATGTGCTAAACAACACTATTCTCAGCTAAACAGCCAGAGAATGATATACGTCTAAACAGAAAATATATTCAGAAATATAATAATCATTAACAACCTTTTCATGCTACCATCCTCTTCCTTTTATAATTTGAGAGCATGAAAACCCTAAACCACCTTCATTTAAAACACTCCTTTCACACAAAGCAACTCCATCTAAAGCTACGTTGTGCCTCATTGATGGCCACTCCTCCAAGACAACGCTATAGATTTGGTCAAGCTTGACCCAGTCAAAATGTCTAGCCCCTTTCACACCTAAGGGTGCTTGATTTTGTAGCCAAGATTTAGCCTTTTTCACATGTGACACTGATTTATTCTTTATTAGGAGTCTTATGAACCTCCTTTACACTTTTTTTCTTTAAGAAAAGAAAGAAACAAAATTGAATATTCGAATTAGCTTAGGACTAATTAGGAATATTACACTAAAGGTTGTAACAGATCTAGGGTCTTAATTGTCTCAACTTTATTTTTTTGGAAAACCAAACATTCTACCACAAAATTCTAAATATCATATTTAAGACCATCCCAAAAAAATCCTTCTTGACCCTGTGGTAAGTTCTTAAAAATCCTAAGTGCCCTCCTGTGGGGGAGGTATGTAATTCCAAAAGAATCTGTTGTTTGAGTTGGTAATTCTTACAAAGATGTAAGCGATCTTTGTACCATGAGAAATAATTTTCCAGATAAATGTATCAGATGAACTGGGATCTTTTTGCAACTTTTGAATGAGTGTCCACACTTCTTCATCATTCTTCCATTCATCCATTTCTTAAGTTTTTCAATCAAGTTGGATAATAGAAATGGCACAAAGAAATGCTTCCACATCCTCATCCTTTCTTGAGAGTGCATCTCCAACAACATTTTTCTTCCCTTTTTTGTAGATGATTTCAAAGTCATAACCCAAAATCTTTGTGACCCATTTTTTCTTCACTTATGAAGATAATATTTGTTCCAAAAAGTATCTAAAACTATCATGATCTGTTTTTTACCTTGAAGTGTCTTCCCATTAGGTAAGGTCGTCATTGCTTTAGTGCATGTAGTATTGCCAACATTTCCTTCTCATAAATAGCTTTGTGTAAAACTTTACCTTGATTGGAAGAATTTCAATGGCTCTTACTTCTTTCATTAAAACAACACCAATTCCATTTCCTGAGGCATCATATTCCATAATAAAGGTTTTTGTGAACTGTAGTGTAGCTAAGACCAGTGCTTAACGCATTTCCTCTTTAATATTTTCAAAGGCCTTAATTGCTTCTAGAGTCCAAGAAAATGCATCTTTCTTCAGTAATGTTGTTAGAGGTGTTACTATTCTCCCATCATTCTTAACAAACTTGCAATAATACCTGTTAACTTGAGAACTCCTTGAAGATACTTTAGGTTTGTGGGGATTTTCCATTCATTAATGGATTTAATTTTATTAGTGTCTACCTTAACACCATCATAAGATACAATATGACACAAATATTCCTCCTCTTGTACTACAAAGAATCATTTGGAGGTTTTTTCATATAATTGTTTCTCCTCCAATAGTCTTAGCACCCTATCAACATGTTAAATATGATCCTTCCAAGTCTTGTTGTAGATCAGTATATCATCAAAAAATACTAACATAAATTTTCTAAGGAAGGGTTTTAAAATGGAATTCATCAAACCTTGAAATGTGGAAGGTGCATTAGTTAGGACAAAATGCATGACCAAAAATTCATAATGAAATTTATGAGTTCTGAATGTTGTTTTCGGAATTTCTTTAGTCCTAATTCTAATTTAATGATATCTTGAATGAATATATAACTTGGTGAAGTAAATTTATCCACAGAATTCATCGAACAATTCATCAATGGAAAGAATGGGAAATTTATCTTTAACAGTGATCTTGTTGAGCTCCATATAATTCAAACACATATGCCATGATCCATCCTTATTTTGCACCAATAATATTGGATTAGAGAAAGAACTTTCACTAAGTTGAATTATACCGACCTCTAGCATTTCTACAACCATACATTCAATTTTACTCTTTTGGGAATAAGGATATATGTAGGGTCTGATGTTTGGAGGAACACTTCCTAGAATCAAATTAATAGCACGATCATGATCATAGATAAGTGGGAGTCCTTTGGGAGTCTCAAATACCTTGGAATGATTGTACAAGACTTTTAGGAGATTTGGAGAAATAGATTATTTTGATGTTTGAACCTCTAATGACCATAATTGTGCAATTACGTCGCTTTGTTCTTTATTCAGAAGTTCTTTCTTGCCATTAGAGATTATTATCTTCCCTAGTTTCCCTGTGACACCCCTTGATTCAATTTCCTTTCCTTTCCAAAAAAAATTCAAGAAAATTTCTTGAAAATTAAAAATTATCTTCCCTAAATATTGAAACCCTTGGACTCCTAGTACAACATCAACACCACCCATTGGAATGGAAACCATTGGACTATTCAATACATATTCCCCCATGGTTAGCTTGATATTATGGCACTTTATAGAGTAATTTATAATCCCTCCATTTGCGACCATCAATTAACACTCTAGTGTTGGATATAGAAAGCAATTAAATTCTTTGGCTATCTTACAATGAGTAAAATTATGGGTAATACCCAAATCAATCATGTGACTATTACCTTTTTAATTTTTACTTATCTTTCTATCTTGAGAGTTTTAGGAGTGGTAATTCCCACCAATGCATTACAATATATGGTTGGATTCATTTATTCTTTCTCTGGGGTTGGTCCCTGGTGTATATCCTCATATTTTTATTTTTCTTGATCCTTTTCTTCCTCCTCTTCACAATCTATGTAAAATCATTTCTTCTCAGCACACTTATGACCTTTATTTTATTTTATATCACAAATGTAACAAAACCCTTTTTCTCTTTATTCCTTCAATTTTTGTGGCATCAACCTTATAGATTATGGAAGGCTAGGAGCAGTAATACTTCCATCTTTATAGTTATAAATGGTAGACTTCCTTGTTGCCATAATTTTTCTTTCAACTTTTCTTCCCACCCTGAATTCCTTCTCTAATGAATCAAGTTCCCAAAGGTGAACCTCATGTTGGATGTTATATTTTAAAGTCCCTATGAAGACATAAATCTTATGCTCCTATGAGATATTAGTTACCCTGATATTCAATTTTTTAATGCCCTCAATGTGTGCCACCATTGAACCCTTTTCTTTGAGATTTATCAATTGGATAAAGAATGTGTTTCTATTTGTATTCTCATAATGTTCTATCATTTCCTTGGTAAAAATTGACCAAGGGAAAAGTGGTTTATGAGAAAAATCCATTGATGCCATACAAACTTATTGGGTTCTAAATATAATGATCCTGATTTATGAAAGAACGCAATAAAATAAACATATAACCATAAATACAAAGATGCAGCTTAAATAACACTTCATTTCATTAATATCAAAGAACTGAGATTTGCTTATAGACAGAATGGAAATAAACTAGCTAGGGCACTGGTATCTATCTCTGAGAAGAGATGTGGGGGCTACAGGCCTATGAATTGAGTTTCAATGAGGCTCGAGGGTGTATTTATTATTTAGAAACAATGGAAAACCCTAAACATCAAAAACCCTAACCCTAGGATATGAAGCGCCAAAACTATGGGCCCCGTTTGGGTAAATTCGTGTTTCAACTTCTGGGGAACGTAACTTTGGCATACAATCTCCGTTTGATGCGAACCATACCTCGTTAGAAATATCTATCCGAGGACTACAAATTTTTGCTCCCAGTTTTCCCAAAAAACGTCATTTAGAGCCTCAAAACAGCTCCGGAAGTTTAGGGCCCGAAAAAATACTAGAAATAGTAAGTTGTGCCGAAACTGAAAAACTGAAAGAGACAATGGTGGGGCCCCAAGTGGAATAGGCAAGTGACCACCAATATCCACCTGGATCATTCCTCCCCCATTAGGAAGCAATGGTCCCCATTGTGTTAATTTCCTCCATGAGATGAGGAAACTTCTGCTGAACTTGGTCCCTAGTGAACCACTTTCCTTGGTGCAGGAGTTGGCCAACTCTGATAACCCGATATAGTTGGATATTTTGTTGGCAAGTGTTCTTGATTTGCATGTCCATGATACAATCTATGGTGGCCTGTTTCATGCAATCTAGGTTTAACTCTATTAGTGTGAGTTGTTCTGCAATGTCATAGGTGTCTAGTAGAGGTGGGAAGTAGGGACGAAGGCAGTCCACATTGAATACTGGGTGCAGACCAAGGAATGGTGAAATATTGAGCTTGAAGGCATTGTTCCCTACAGCCTTGGTGATGGTGTATGGCCCATATCGGAGCGGGCGAAGCTTGCGGTGGGGTCCAGTGAGGCGCTCCTTCTGCAAATGTAGACACACTTTGTCACCCACCTGGAAGTTGTGTGGCACCTGATGTCGATCATGGCGTTGCTTGTACTTAGCATTGGCTCTATCCAATATGTCATGAACCTATTGGAAGATGTGTTTAATGCACTCTATGAAGATATTTGCTTTGTCAACTTCAATTTGGACATGAGCTGAACCGGCCTGAGTAGCCGCAAATGGCATGGATATGTCAATGCAACATAGTGGTTGGAATCCCAAGCCCACCTGAAAGGGGCTATGGCCAGCTGAGTTGTGGAGAGCCCGGTTATAACTTTGTTGTACATAGGGGAGGCTCTTGTCCCATGTGCATGGATGCTTTTAATTGTACATGCGCAAAATGTGTACAATCATTCTATTGATGACCTCTGTATGGTCATCTGTTTGGGGATGGAAAGTTGTGGACTTGGTGAGCTTGGTGTCCAGCATTGACCAGAGGCTGGACCAAAATGTGCTGAGGAACCTGCTATCCTGATCTGATATGATAGACTGTGGGATCCCAAAGTGCACCCACACTTATTCAAAGAAGAGTTTAGTAGTGGCTTCTACTGTGATATTCTTCTTGCGGGCCACCATAATGGCCATCTTCAAGAATCTGTCGACGACCATGAAAAACATAGTCATTTCCATGCTTAGTAGAAGGTAGGCCCGACATGTAATCCATGGAGATGGATTCCCAAGGTTGAATAGGGGTAGGTAGAAAATTATATAGGCCTTGCTTCTTGATGGTCGATTTGGCAATGGCACAAGCAGTGCAGGATCTGATGTGCTTCTCGACATCCTTTCGAAGGTTCAGCCAATAGAAATACTTATGCAGTACTGCTACTATTTTCTTGACCCTGAAATTCCTAACGACTCGACTGTAGTGTTCTTCCCATATCATATTGGCACGCTCACTTGAAGGAACAAAAAGGTGTCCCAGGTGACATAAAAGTGCATCTTGGAGGTAAAAATTTGGAACTTGCGTACCTCGCAAGAGTGCCTTGTATGTGTGGCCAAATTCTGGGTCACTCTCGTAGAGAATTGGCCAAGTAGAAGTCTCGTGCCCATAAGAGTTTAGAACAGTGGTGAGCGCCATGATCGGTGGTCGGATGAGGCAGTCTGCAACATTATTGGTGCTACCCTTCTTATACTTGATGTTCAAATGAAACTGTTGCAGATATGTGGACCACTTCTGATGGTGATAATTCTGCAACTTACCTTGTATCTATATGAACTACAGGGGCTGGTGGTCTGTGTGGATGAATGTTTCCTTCCCCAAAATGTAATGCTTCCATTGTTGAAAAGCTTGCACAATGGAATATATTTCTTTGTCATAAGTGGGATACTTTTGAACTGTGTCAGACAATGTCTGACTGTGATATGCCACTAGATGTCCCTATTGAGCAAGAACTGCCCCAACAGCATAGTCAGAGGAATTTTTCTCGATCTAGAATGGTTGTTGAAAGTCTGGTAATGTGAGCACTGGGCAGAACAGAGGTGATTTTTCAATTTTGTGAATGCCTTCTGTTTAGATTCCAACCAAAAGAAATTTCTCTCGCTCCTCGCTTGGTGACTTGACTCAAAGTCTAAGTGATATGAGAGAATCCCAACATGAACCTACAGTAGAAATTAGTAAGACCCAAAAAGCTGCAAAACTCTGTTATAGTGGTTGGGGCTGGCCAATCCCGAATGACTTGGATCTTGGTTGGATCCACATGCACCCCCTTTTCATCAATAATGTATCCCAGATATTGAACCTGGGTCATGCCAAAAGTGCACTTCTCCAAATTGGCACACAACTTGTGTTGTCGCAGTGTTTGGAGGACTTGTCAGATGTGGTGGAGGTTCTCTTCCCAAGTCTGGCTGAAGATCAGAATGTCATTCAAGTACACCACTAAAAATGAGTCGGTGAATGGCTGCAAGATGTCGTCCATCAACCTCATGAAGGTTTCGAGAGCATTCGTCAACCCGAAAGGCATGACCAGCCATTCGAAAAGGCCTTCCTTGGCTTTGAAGGCAGTCTTCCACACATCGGAGGGTTTGATTGGTACCTGGTGATACCCAGACTTCAAGTTGATCTTGTTGAAATATTTCACCCCTTTGAGTTGGTCCAAAACGTCATCAATCCATGGGATTGGGTACCTATTCTGGACAGTGATCTTGTTCAGTGCCTGATAGTCAATACAAAGTCACCACGTCCCATCCTTCTTCTGTACCAACATGATCGAGCTCCCATAGTGCGATGAACTTGGTCGGATGTGACCTTTCTGCAGCAGCTCCTAAATTTGCCTCTTGATTTCATCGTTCTCCAGAACAGAGCACCGATAGATTAGTCCATTGGGTAGCGGCGCACCTGGGGTTAGATCAATCGGGTGCTTGACCTGACAGTGCAGAGGAACCCCTGTGGGTGAGGTGAAGATGTCCCCGTACTCCTCCACAACCTTTTCCATTTGTTGTTATCGTGCAGAGGATCCCTGTCTGGAGGTCGTGGCCACAGTATTCTTCTTTCCCTAGGGGCGGATCATCAGTAAAATGAATTTCCTGGTTTGGGAAATGAGCTTACTACATTGTTTTGCAGTAACCAAAGAGATAGAGATAGGAGGTGGTACCTCTGGTATCCTATACAACTTATTTCCCAAAGTAACAATAACAGTGCGAGGCCAAGACTCATACATAGCATGACGCTTCCACAAGTATGGTTGTCCTAATAATAAATTAGAAACATCAATAGGAGCAATCTCACATAATACTTCATCCCTGAAGGGCTTGATGTTATAGGGAAGGCGGCACTGATGGCTGACGCGAAGATCTCGTCCTTGGTGAAGCCACCCGATGGTGTATGGATGTGGGTGAGTTGTGGTCAGTAAGCCCAACCACTTCACGGCGTCTACTGAAATGAGGTTCTTTTGGCTCCCATTGTCGACAATGAACTGTACTAGGGAGCCCTTTCCTCCTCCTCTAGATCTTCTGTTTCCTCCTTCTGGATCTTCGTAGTGGCAACAGTGGCGTTGGGGTCCGCATCAATAATATATTTCCCTTTGTTATTCCCCTTGTTAGGTTCTAATTCAGACTCAGAGCATGCATCTGACTCAGAAGCCCTCATCTCGGCCACCAGCAACTTCTTGGTCCAACACTCACTTGTGTTGTGAATGCAGTTCTTATGGAACTCACACCACTTTCCCGTGTCCTTCTTTGGCTTTGCGGTGTTGTTCTTTGCTTGTGGCTTTGACAAGTTGTCTTGAGCCGCCATGCCTTGGCTCTGTCCTTTGTTCTGCGATTTGGGAGCACCTTTCCCTTGGTTTTGATTCGCAGATCCAAGGCCTCGCTTCTTCTATTTGAATCTCTGCTCAATCTTGGCGGCATACCGGTATGTTGTACCAAGTGAGGAGATGTAGAGGAACTCCATTTCCTCCTGAATGTATCTATGTAGACAACTGTGATACTTTAGCACCAGATATTTCTCTGAATCTTTGATACCCAACTTTGTGTGCAAGGTATGGAACAGATTCGTCAGCTCATACGCATCCTGGTCCCTTTGTTGTCACAACATGGTCCATTGTATGTACTTGTCCTCATAGCTCCCCATGGGATAGTATTGTTCCTTGATGGCGTCTCGGAAATAATTCCAAGTGGGTACGTTCGAGAACAGAGAGGGTTTTGTGTCATCCTTTTTCTCACAGTAGGTTTCTCACCAGTCCTTGACATGAGAGGTAGCTTTGAGGAGTGCAAAAATAATCTTCTCCTGGTCAGAAAAGTCATGAACTGAGAAATATCCTTCTAATAGATTCAACCATCTATTTACAGCATCTACATCTATTTGACCCTAAAATATGGGAATGTCAAAATTTACTTGTACCTTAAAGGGAGTCACACCTCCAGAGTGGTTGTTGGATGCAGATGCGTCGACGGTGGGCAGCCATTGAAGGATCTGGGCAAAGTTATCCATCTTCGCGTTCCTTTGCTTTTCAAGGGCCTCCTCGAGTAATATTTTGATAAGATCTCCTGCTCCCTCATCTTTCTTTTCGCCCCCCATGGACGTCCGTTGGGGTTTGCGAGGCTAATCTTGCAAAGATTCCACCAGATCAAGCCCTAACTCCTTATACCCCGACCTCGTTGGGGACATGCAAAGAAGGATCGAGAAAACGCAGACCGCTCTAATACCACTAATCTGGATTTATGAAAGAACGCAATAAAATAAACATATAACCATAAATACAAAGATGCAGTAGAAATAACACTTCATTTCATTAATATCAAAGAACTGATATTTTCTTACAGACAAAATGGAAATAAACTAGCTAGGGCACTGGTAGCTATCTCTGAGAAGATATGTGGCGGCCACAGGCCTCTGAACTAGGTTACAATGAGGCTCGAGGGTGTATTTATTATTTAGAAACAATGGAAAACGCTAAACATCCAAAACCCTAACCCTAGGAGATGAAGCGCCCAAACTATGGGCCCCGTTTGGGTAAATTGGTGTTTCAAATTCCTGGGGATGTAACTTTGGCATACGATCTCTATTTGACGTGACCATACCTCGTTAGAAATATCTGTCCGAGGAATACAAATTTTGAGTGAGCAACATCGGTCCATGGACCCATGTTGCTCTCGGTTTTCCCAAAAAACGTCGTTTAGGGCCTCAAAACGGCTCCGGAAGTTCAGGACCTGAAAAACTGCTAAAAATAGTAAGTTGTGCCGAAACTGAAAAACTGAAAGAGACAATGGTGGGGCCCCTAGTGGAATAGGCAGGTGACCACCAATATCCACTTGGATCATATAAAGATGTAATGTATGTGTTGCACATCATGGGGATTAAAATATTGTTACATCTATTGTATCCATGTCACTGGATCCTTGCCATCAAATGTCCTCATATCAATATTTGGAATGTGGTGGGTCTTAACCCCAACATTAGAGTCTCTAAAATCATAATTCGTATTCCATTTTTCCTCATCATAATTTTCATGGATTACCTTTTCACCACTCAAAATCCTTTCATGCAACAACTTTGTCAACCCTTCCTTCAACACTTCCACCTTGACATCCATCATTACTTCCAGGTCTACTTTTAAACCATCCTTCAAACCTTCCATGTCCATTTTTATTTTTAATTCTAAACCATCTTAACATTCATAATTTCTTCCAATTCATTTTTGGTTACTATTTGCGAGAGTGAAATTTGTTGCACTTAGTCTCGTAATTTTGATATATCATGTTGCATTTGTAGAAATTTATTAATACTGATGTATTACCAGATCCTCGTGATCTCACAATATTTATCTTCTTGCAAAATATAGAATCCTTTCACTATTAAACCTATGGAAATTTAAAACTCAATTTCAAACACGTGTGAATCAATTCAATCGCACATAACATAGTTGTTTAACGGGAAAGCTTAAAGCTAAAAACCCCAACTATCATATATTATGTATATCAATGGAATCATGTAATAATCTCATTAAAATCTTAGTACATCAAGCTCTCAGTACAATGTAGATTCATTACACATTGTCATGCATAAATTTGCATATCTATGCACCAATTTCTTACCTCCTAACAGCCTGCCTCCACTGCGCAATCCATGCTGAAGAAGACCCCCGAATGAATTTGAATTGGCCTTGCCTTGACTGCGAAATCCTCATTAGCAACTCCAATGTGTGTCAGATACATTGAATGCATCATTATAGTCACAACAGATAGTCCATCTCACCCTTTCACCTATCTCTCCACTGGGTCTCCACTGGAACTGAAATGCACTATAGTTAATTGTTGTTTCTGTTAAGTTGTTAGTGAGTTATTAGTTGTGAATTAATTAACTAATTAATTCACTTAACTCTCACTAGTGTATCTTTCAGTTAAACTAGATACAACTAGCTCAACTGAGTTTAACTCATTTAACTGAGTTAAACTAAATAACAACTCCATAAACTGCTCTTCCAACTCTATCATAACTTTGCCACTTCAGTTCTAACTAAGTCTTTCATGCATGAGCCACCAATAAACCCTAGGAGTTGCATAATTCCTTCAGCCCACTGATTTTCCAAATTTGTTTACTGAAATAAAGTGCTCCAAGATAATAAGTTGATGTTTATTATCGGATTATTATTAAGAGCTAATAATAATCGACATGCATCTATTTTTAGATTGACGATCTATAAATAGAATTCGGCCAATATTCTAAAAATATAATTTCATCTATGTTTCACATTTGACCAACCATCTACAAATAGCATCCTGCAACATATAGACTATGCTCACCATGTCTTAAAATAGACATACACCTAAAAATAGCCTACGGGCCTCACTTAGTGAAGGTGCTTACTTTCACTAAGCTCATCATCTTGTTGAATCTCAACACTCCCTCTCAACAAGATAGGTATTATCCTTCACCCCGATCCTGCTTCTATGGTATTCGAATTTGCTCCTACCGAGCACCTTCGTCAGAATGTCTGCAACCTGATCTTCTGTAGGAATGTACTGAAGCAACATGATCTTCCGCTGCACACAATATTTGATATGATGATACCAGATATCAATATGTTTAGATCTATCATGAAACACAGGATTAATCGAGAGTTTAATGCAACTTTGATTATCATAATGTATCACTGTAGGATCTAAATGTGAACCGAACAAACCAACCAGGATCTTCCTCATCCAGATAGCCTCACATGCATCTTGAATTGCTGCCATGTATTCTGATTCTGCTAAATTGAGTGCCACATATATTTTTTTCCTGTTGTACCAAGAAACTGTTGTACATCCGATACTGAAAACCCCTCCTGATGTGATCTTTCTGTCTGCTAGGTTTCCTGCCCAATCTGCATCTATGAAAACACGCAACTTCACCTCATCCATCTGTCTGTACCATAATCCATACTTAGATGTGCCCCTGAGATACCTCAGGACATGCTTGCCTGCCTTCCAAAATATCTTGGTAGGCTTAACCATCGCTTGTGAAATCTGGTTCACCGCATAGCATATGTCCGGTCCTGTATTAACTAAATACATGAGTGAACCCACCAACTATTGATAAACAGTGGCATCGACTACCTCTACCGATGTAGCATCCTCTTTCCTCCAATTTCCTGGAAGAGGAGTATCCATGGGCTTTCTGTCCTCCATGTGAAACTTACCAAGTATCTCCCGAGCATACTTTCCTTGAGACACAAACAATTCACCTTCTCGCTGCCATATTTCCAATCCAAGGAAATAATGAAGGAGGCCCAAATCCTTCATCTCTAACTCCTTTGCAAGATCTTCCTTGCATGAGTGTATCAACTTCTCATCACCCGTTAGTATTAAATCATCAACATAAAGAACAATGATTAAAAGCTTACCCTCCACCACATTTTGGTATAGGTTCAGTGAAATAGTTGTCGATCCGTGTGTACCAAGCATGTGGTGCTTGCTTTAGCCCATACACCACTCTTTTAAGTCTGCACACATGTGACACACTGCTGAAGATCTCAAATCCTTCAGGCTGCTCAATTTACACCTCTTCCTCAATGATCCTGTTGATCATTAATTAACATCAGTCATTTTTTGAATTAACCCTTGTGTTAGCCATCAGTATTTTTTGCACGTTAGTGATGACTATATCTTCAGCTGAGTTTTCTAGAAACTGATTTCCTTATGTCAATATGTCATCCAGAAAACCCTCCCAAAACTTGTTTTCGCCTTTCTACCTATTCAGTACACCCCTGGCAACATCAAAAAACTCCATATCACAATCCTATCTAACCTCAGCCTTATTAGTCTGCCCATCAGCTTTAAAAGGAAAATCCACATCTGTTTCAAAGGTCTCCCCTATGTTAGGAAGTGGCGTTTAGGACATTTCACCTTTGGCAATCATCAAAAAGCCAAAAAGGCCCTCATCTGCAGCAGACCTACCATGACTAATCCCTTAATTTGCAAATGAAGCTGACAGACAGCCTTAAGTCGCGCCACTCATATTCCCTAGGTCTCAGCACTGCATGAAGCCCATTCTCAAGATGACTAGTAGGTTTTTCACTGTGTTCTGTGGTTCTACAAAGACAGGAAATATATTTCATCTCATGGAGTAAATGTTTGAGTTTACAGTTAGAAGAACAACTGCTTCTAAATGTATTTTGAGCCTGAGATGAAGCTGCAAAACAAAAGGCTCTCAATCAGGACCTTACAGCTCTTTTCAGTATGAAAATCACAGTAAGAAAGGGTCGCCACTGTCTCAGCAAAATGGTAAATTGTCAAGGCCCAGAACCTCCTTCATTTACAAGCAGAGGGTTAGGGCGCCTCCTTCATACATAAGCAGAGGGCGCAGGCCAGTGTTGACTCAGAAGGTTGCAAAAGTCCAGGTTTGCCTTTACTAAAACAATGAAACAATATCTTCAGGTTTCATGAATATAGTTGATGACCATAACAGGAATGGAGCTTGAAATATGCTAGCTCAGAAGAAAGGAGAGTCTGATTTGATAAAAGAGATCATCTGAAACTTTCAAGTCAGGTGGATTGTTGAACTTTAGAAGGACCTGTCATCAGTAAACATCCAAATCATAAGAGGCCTGTTTTGTTCAAGAGCAAATGGAATAGACGTTGTTAACCAATGCCATTACACAAGCAGAAAGAAAGCCCTTAGCCTTTTCAAATGCACTGACCTTCATAGTCACAAAGAGTTTTTGTCAAGTAACAGGTCATGAGATAAACAATCCAAATGATAAATTTCTCAGTCACCCTAGAACAGTGTCACTATGGCTAGGGTTTTCTTCTAAAAACACAGTGAGGCTTGCAAGTAAAGATGCTAAGATTGGTGTTTTTCAAATGGTTTACTTACCACCACATTCAGAGAAAGGCTGTGTCAAACATAGTGGTCAAAAAGCCTTCAGACACCTTACCTTATGAAGAGCCTCCTACATGCATGAGTAGATGGCCAAAGCTATTGCAAATTGCTGAAGCTGTTTGATTTGAAATACAACGGAAGATTACAAAGAGATTGAATAAAAGTCATTTGCACAGGTAAGTGTTACTGTTTATGATATAAATGTATTGATTTCCCTCTTCAAAAAAGCTATCTGTCAGACAGTACATCTAGTGGAAAAGAGAAAATATTGAACATATTGTATGCTATTAAAGCCAAAGGAGCAGTTGATTTAAAAAGGGTTAAAGACATTCCATGATCACCTGCCCAGAAATCTAAGGAAATCCCTTCTGAGTAAACAGAGAAGTCTAGTGTGAAAGGATGCAACCTAAAAAGTGTATTTACAGTCCAGAGAAAAACTTGTGAAACACCTAGAAGCAGCAATTTATCACTGGGAAAGTAAAACAGTGACCAAGGTTGAGTCATAAAATGCATGATGACAGGTATGCAATGCTATGAATAGACAAAGAGACAATTTTGAGCATATGTGTGCCACTGATATCAAAAAGAAGATTCTCTCCTTGAGGAAAGGTCAAGCAACAAAACAATATCATATGTCAAAAGTCCAAAAGAGGCGCCTTTCAAGAAGGGGTGTTTACAACTTTTCAAATATTTTTGGTGCATTATGAAATAGTCCTTCTTTGCTAAAAAATCACCAAGAGAGGGAGGCAGTGAACATATGTCCAGTCATGAAATGGTGCTATTGACAAAAAGGGGTTTAATATGCTGATCAGAATAGAATAAAGACTGTGTGCCAAAAAGCCCTGTTTTCATATTTTACAAGTTTGTCTTTTCAAATGAGGAGGCAAACGGGTATATGATCTGATGATTAGGCAGAAGGAATTTGTTTTTGAGGAAATATCACTGTTTATATTCCCTAAAACAGGCACAATGGTCATTATCCTAAAAAACAGTTTCAGCACAAAGATACAGTATAGCAAAAGCAGTGACAGGGATGTGGCACAGTGAGTTGTGAAGCAGAGAATCATGTTATAAAAAGAAACAGCTAGTAGAAGACACTTACAGACCAGAAGGAAACCTGTAAATCACCTAAGGACCGAGATTGTCAAACTAATTGCAAGGGCACCGGTGGTCTCCTGTAAGTGATAAAGCAGCTTTTAAATGCCTTTGACAGTTTTTGAATGACCTTTTCTTTTGTTAACATTGTCACCTAAAGTGCCAAAAAGAGGGACAAAGTCGAGGTTTTGAAATGTCTCTCTTATGAGAACAAGTATGTAACTTTATGAGTAGGCAAAGCAAATTTGATGGATTATCACTGTTTAAAAAGCAACTTGATACAAACACGGTTTTGTATCATTTAAAAAGGGGCGGATATATATATTCAAAATGACCATTTGACATTTATTTAAAAAATGATATGAGGTTGAAAATGTCAAAAGAATGGAATAGGGAAATAAGTAAGTCACTTCTGAATTTCAAAAAACAAATTGCCGCAGCTCCCAAGCATCACAATGCGTTTTCAGAGGAATTGAGGTTTTCTGCATTGTTTTAGGGCGGCGCGACGGGCCTGGAAAGTGGCGCGACGTGCCTGGGCGTCGTTTTGTGAAGGCTTTTAACGTCGGCGCGACGTGCCTGTAGGCGGGCGCGATGTGCCTGTAGGTGCCCGCCCGACCACACGACAAGTCGACCCGACTGGCCCGACAAGGGGTTTTTCTGCGCGACGGGTTTGTGATCAAGAATGCCGCGCAAGTGCCAAGGATCCCCAGCAGTGTTTTGGCTTTCAAAAGCAGGTGTTTGTCAAAATTCGAGGTATTTTATATACTCCCCCATCGAATTTCAAGGTTTTGATAAAAAACAATAAGCTTTAAAACCCTGGACCTTGTCATTTTAATTAAAGGCACAAGCAGTCATTTTTACACAGCAAGCTGAAGTTTTGAAATATGATAAGAGGCCGAGGTTGGTCATTCGAAGAGCACATGTCGAGTTACGGGTTTTGAGGTAGAGGGTCAGTTTGTCTCTTCCTCAAATCAATCAAAAGGCCGAGGAGCTCTTCCGTGTGCCGTTGTTTGATTAAGAGGGATTTCCGTTGCAAAACTCCATATACCCCGCTCAAAGAGCTTTGGGTGATATCTCCTCAGGAATCAATATTATTATCTCTCAAAAGCAATGAGGAAGTGGTCTAAATATCGTGTTATACCGATTCTTCCACCAAAGCAAGTTTGTTTTCCCCAGCACCCCCAACCATTGCGGAAAATTGTCATAGAGAGTTTTCTAAAGGTGAATATTACATTGAAGGGCGTATTTAATTAATGTTTTTTCTGTGCCTTCCGGAGGCGGTGGTTGTTGGTGATTAGTACTATGGTTGATGGTGGTTTTTTAACATCAAAGCCAGAATATAGATGTATCGTGGACTTTTTAACCCGCTGTGCTGTGGGATTTTTTCCCAAACCACCGTTGCAATCGACCTTTACACCCAAACCAAGCCTGTTTTTCTGCACTACACTATATCATTCCGAAGTTTGTTGAACAGAGTTTTCTGAAGGTGAAACAGGTTCATTTTCCAGAAGGCAGGGTTATTGCTGATGGGACATTTATTGATGATCAAGTGAACATTAGAGGCAGGGGTATGTAAATGTCTGGATGGATTTTTTAAACTCACAGAGCAGAAAGTTTGTTTCCTAAAAAAAACCACTGTTGCACTTACTTTCTCACCTAAACTAAGTCTGCTTGTTCATTACACTATATTGTCATTCTGAAGATGGTTGGACAGAGTTTTCTGAAGGTGAAACAGGGTATTTTGTTGATGATTGAGCATTTGTAGATGATTAGGCATTTATTGATGATCAAGTAAACAGCAAGGGCAGAGTTATAAAGGCAGTGATTGACTTCTCAAAAAGTCACAAGTGAAAGGTTCTTCTCTTAACACAGTGGGCTATTTTTCACCTAACCACAGGGTCTTTTTCTTTTCCCACTGTGTGGTCTCCACAGAAGTCTGCTGACAGGGGCATGTTTCAAGGTAAATGGCCTTAAAAAGCGGGGTTATAATTTTTGAAGGTTGGTTTCAAAAACAAAAATACAAATGCAAACAGGCCTCTAAGAAAAATCACAAGAGGGGATTTGTTCAAGACTGTGCACAAAGAATCTACAAAGCAGTTCTTACACATAGCGCCATTGTTGAGAAGGATACATAGCTGATGTGCATCCAAATTTGAAGAACTGTTGTTAATAAGTGTTGAAGGGGGCTTATTCAAGGAAACATTGTTACATTTCATCCAAACCACAGGGTCCATAACTGTCCAAGCAGTTTGGTGGCTTGTCTCGATCCAGGAGAGCATTCTTCATACATTGAAGGCAGTGTGCCTCTTCCAAGCCTGTTTCAAGTTAGAATGCCTCCAAAACGAGATCACAAAGGCGGACAACATAAGAGATATGAGCCTATCTCCATAGAAGACATCAATGCTCATCCCTCAGTACTTTTCAATTTCCATGAGGTAGGCTGTCTTGATTTCTGTCAAAGGATAGAGGAAGTCAAGAGTTTCTCACCACTTACACATTTGTGCGCTTTGAGGTTCAAGGAAAAACACTTCCAGCTTGCAGGTCTTGACTTCAAAATCTCTCCAAGGTATGTATCCAAAGCTACCAAGATCCCGTATCATGGTGAAAAGTGGTTTAAACAAGCGCATCTTGATTTGGAGGACTATAAACCTTTCATCAAGCCGGAACATAGGGAGACCATCACTGCTATTTTTCCTTTCTCCTATCTCCTTGATAGTTATGCTCCACTGATGAAGGCCATAATGAGATACTTCACTTGTGAAGGGAGGTTTAGCCAAATCTTTGCCTATCATGTTCGCTTGTTGATGCATTTTACCAGGAGCAGACAATTAAACCTCCCATACTTTTTGTCCAAAAGCATAGAGAAAATGGCAGCTACTATCCAAAAGAAAGCTCCACTTCAGCAAATCCCTTCTCTCTTTCATCATTCCTTGATCAAAATCATCTTCTTACACCAGCTGGAGAAGAAAGGAGTTTCATGGGATTTATTCATTAGCCATGCCGATTTCGCCACTGTCCCTCCTGTTCATGTGTCTCCTACTCAGCCTATCCATCGCCTAGTGCCTTTATCTAGTAGGCCTACCCCTAAAAAACTCAAGATGATCACTGGGCAGCCAAGTACATAAGGAGAAGGAGAGGGCAGTGAGCCACAGGGAGAAAAGGAGGATGATGAGCAGCAGCAACCAGATTTAGAAGGACAGCAGCAGTTGGTTATCATTGGACAGCAGCTAGAGGTTGATGAACAGCATCAATTTCAGGAAGAAGGGCAGCAAACAGAGGTTGAGGTACAGCAGCAAGTACAGGAAAAGGAACAGCAGCGGACAGAGTTTGAAGAGCAGCAGATTGAGCAAGCAATTGAAACATCTTTTGAGCCACAAGCTGGACAGGATGTTGGGGAAGGACAGCAAGCTGAAGCTGCCTCCTCAATGGTGACCAAAACTGCCCCTAAGAAGGGGAAATTGCCCAAAAGGATAACTCCTAGCTTACCAAGGAGAAAGAGCGCTAGATTGGCCTTCAAAGGCAAAAGTACAGTTAGAGAAAGCGCCAAGCATGGAGGTAAATCAGCTGTCATCCCTATCCCGAGCGATGATAGCGACAATGAGGCACGCATCCTTGAAAATCTCCTCATTCACAAAGAAGGTCAAATTGAGGTGTTACAAGAAGATCTCCAAAGGGCAAGGAACTTAAATCATTTCTTGGAGGTTGAGAACAAACAAATGAAATTTCATGCAACCATTCATGAGGCAAGGGCCATCAAGTACAAAAAGGAGGCAGAAAGGGCGCAAGTAAGAATTGAAGAGCTTATTGGCGAATTTGATGATGAAGAAGAGGAGGACGAGCCTAGGTGAAAGAGGCCTAGAACCATCGGGCTTAGGATAGCCTTGGAGAAACAGAAGGCTGAAGAGCAAGCTCAATTCGAAGCTTTTCCTCTCACTACCCTCTTTGAGCGGGAAATTGAGGAAAACAAGGAAGCTTGGCTTGAGAGGGCTAACCAGCATCTGGAGACCAAGCTCGAGAAGGCAAACAGGGATCTTGAGCTACAGAGAAATAGAACTCTTCACTTTCAGAAGCTCAACCAATTCGCCCGGCGCAAATTGAAGGTGGCACAAGAAAAATTGAAGAAATTAAAGGAGAGGCGCCTAGCACGGAAAGAGGAAAAAAGCATATCAGCCCTTGATATTTTAGCTTCAGCTTCGGAACATGTCTCTACGGACCCTTGAGGGTCATCCATGCCAATTTTGGGCCTGTTTCGAAAACTTTTTGTTTTTTGGCATTTTTTGGGTTTTCGCCAAAAACTCATAAATGCGCCATTTCAGATTGAAGAGTCGTCAAGGGAGGAGGGTGATACCAATGGATTCCATAATTTCATGAGCCGCTCTCCAGCGATTTTCAGGGCATTTGAAGATCATTCGCCCTCTCAAATTGGCAAAAAACAGCCTCATTTTGCACATTCTGCCCGCCCTATCAGCAGCCTGCTATTTTCTGGGTTTTTGCACACAGGTACAGTTTTGAGAGACTTTCAGAGATCAGATTGAGATGATTCCACTTGCATTGGAAAGAAGACACAGAGAGATTTCCAACGAGCCATCATGAGCCTCATTTCGACATCGGGAAGGCTTCCATTTGCATCCAGCAAATCAGGGGACCTTTTTCAGGCATAAATATGAAGTATTTTTGCAATTTTTGAACTCCAAAATCTGCTTTTCCCAAATGTGCGTTAGGCTATTTTTATCATGGGAAAATCATGTAAAGTCAATATAATTTCCATTTTTAGCAGTTTTTTAGATATTTTATGGGATATTTTGTGCCTTGGGCTTTGCAAAGCCTCAAGGACAAATTTAGATATTTTGACTTGGCCAATGGGATAGCTAGTTGCCTCATGAGGTTTTCCTCCCTCTAGCCTATTTATCCCATGGTTCTCATTGTAAATCAGAGGCTGAACTTGAGAGAAGAATTAATGCATTGGTCATATGAGCTTTGAAGAATACACTTGAGTTATGATGTTTGGATTGCCTCTTGGATGCTTTTGAGGAATGTTGAAGGCTTGTCGATGGATTCCTTGACATGGTAGAATGGTATAGTGCTTCTTAATGTTGTTTTGTCTTCTAGTTTTCACTCATATTTCATTTTTCTTGCTGCTATAGATCAGTAAAGATTGATTTTGAGACATGCCCATGGAGGCACCTCAAAATCCCCGAATCTTCATAGCTTGATGTTTTCTTCTCCCTTAGTTATGCTAAAGAATTCTTAGCTGCTCTTTAGTAACTTAAGGTATTGTTGCTAAGTTTTATTCATAAGTTCTATGTATGCTGAGTAGGATGTAAGGTTTGCCCAACCTACCTATCAGCTGCCCATAGTTCTGTCCATAAAACTTTCTCTTTGACTGATTTGTTGATCATCTTGTTGAACCAAGGAGGCCTAGTCCCGATCTAGCCCTTTGCCTAAAACTATAAAAACTTATTTGTCCAAGTGCCCAATGACTTAGAGACTATGTTTAGGCGTTCCGGCATAGTTTATGAGTTGTTAGTTTGTCTCATGTGTTTTCCCCAAAATCTGATAGCCTTTTCCCGAAGTTAGAGGGTCTTATACCTCTATGTATGGCTGGAATGTTTTGATTTCTATGTATTGATTAGCTTATAGTTATTCCTAGCATGATTAATGGCTTGCTATTACATGTTTATGTCTGTTATTAACTAGTTTGC
This sequence comes from Pinus albicaulis, assembly GCA_034641835.2. NCBI lineage: Eukaryota > Viridiplantae > Streptophyta > Pinopsida > Pinales > Pinaceae > Pinus > Pinus albicaulis. The sequence continues at coordinate 610,930,779 of CM076569.1, forward strand.
ACCTGAAATCCCTTGTCTTTCACCAACTTATTGTTCATTTAATCCATTTTGCCCAGAGATCCCTTCTATTGTGAATCAAATCGGCCCTACAGCAGCTTTACATCATCGCCTCATTAGCTTCCTTGACCTTTTTGACCCCATAGCCCAATTTATCTACATCTTGTTATCCAGTTTATGTATTTGATCAGTTTCATCCCTCACAAACTTAAAAAACCAAAAAACCAAAAACATACTTCATAACTAGCCCAATATCAGAACATCGCAAGTAAACACACCGACATCTTTTACACTTATAGAGAGAGCCCTCTCTGAGTCCAGGAAGGCTAGGTCCTTGGGCTCCAAAGCTTGGTTTGATGTTACATCGTCATTTGGCTAGCCAATTGGCCAAATCACGGGACCCTAACATAATGGCGATCACGGTGGGACTTTGAGTCAAAACATCCTAGGTATCCCTTAGGAATTCTCAAAATCTCAGTCAAACTTAGAAGAGTAGAATCTGGTTGTCTCACCATCCTAGCAAAATGATGAGTCAGTTATAGGAAACTCTTCCAAACCTCAGGACTACATAAAACTCAGAAAAACCCCAAAACACTCCCTTAGATTGGTTTTTGATAGTATTGGTGGTGGACCATACAAGTATACCTCAAAACAACTGATTTTCCACCTGGCGACTCCACTGACTTCTAGTAAAGCCTTACTATTTCACCAAACTCTAGGCTACTATCTGATATAACTATCCCATCACTCACTAACATAGCGGGAGATGGTAAGACATTGAGTACATAATAGTCCAGCAAACTCTTATAGACTCTTTGGGCCTTTAGGTACCATAAACAAACAAGCAGTCCATAGACCCATTTAAGAGTAAGCTCTTTTTGTTCTCATCACCCTAGCAAAGTGTTGAAACAAGTCTAGGATACTTTGAACCATAGGCTGCTCATAAAACTCAGAAAATCCAAAAACATTCTCAGATTAGTTACTGGTGGTGGACCATAGCTATCTTCACAACAACAACCCAGTTCCACCTGGCGACTCCACTAATCCTCTATTTTTGACCATCCTTCGCCTTAGTATAACTTTAGAAAAATCACTCATCCAAAACATTCACCAATACCATTCTCTCTGAACCCTGGATCTAAAATCTGGCTTCACGAAGAATCAATACCAGATCCCATCCAGACCCAAATCCCCCTATCATAGTAGATGACCCAGAGAAGATTCTGTGGCAAGCTTATGAAATTAACCATCTAGCTACTGGTAGATCCATCCGTAGAGCAAGATCGGTACCTAAACATCGCACTATCCTACTAGATTCGCCTTTTGAACTAGAGTCATCACAAGCTCTTCCCAGAAGCAAATCATATAGTAAGATTAACTTTGACGATCTTGAACCCCTAAGCCCACCACAGAGTCCTATTAGAGAAGCTTCACCCACCACCCCTCCGGATTTCCAGCTTCTCTATCAGTTTGGCTCTTATCATCCCAGATCTGCTCAAAACCAGATCACTAGTCCAAGTTCATCCGCCACACCCGGTCAAACCACCACTGTTCATACCACTTCATTTCAGCCTACCAGTCCTCATCTTGCGCATCATCCATTAGCTCCAATCATGGCGGCCTGGTACGCACCTTTGGTGTTACCACCACCTTTAGCTCCTCTCCCAAACAAATATCAAGACAAAATCCCACACTTTACTGGAGAAGACACCACCACACCTCAACAGCATATAAGCAGAATGACTGATGCTTATGAATACCTAGAGGTACAAGACGAGACTGTCAGAATGAGAATATTCGCTCAAAGTCTTGGTGGTGAACCCAAAGCATGGTTCAAAAGCTTAGCTCCAAACAGTATCCATGATATCCCAGAACTACATCAAATCTTCAGAAATAGGTGGGAAGTCCGAAGAAACCCCATTCAAATCCTGTCAGAATATAACAATCTAAAACGGGGAAATGGGGAAAGTGTCCAAGCTTACTGTACTAGGTTCAACAGTGTATATAACTCCCTCCCACCTCTTTTCAAACCTCCACTTGGTTTAGCTTTGGCAAAATTTCCTGAGGGTTTTGATCCGGACATGACATATCACCTAAGAGATAAGGATCCCCCTACCTTGGAGGAAATGCAACAAATAGCTATAAAAGCAGATGCCAACTTAGCTGAAAAAAGAGCAAGGACTAGATCAGAAAGAAAGGTCACATATAGGGATGAAGTCTCCACTTCATCGCCTTCCCTAGATCCCAGAATAGATGACTTAGTCAAATCCATGGCTAAAATGTGGGAAAAAATCAATGAAAAAGCTCATGTTAGAGATAACCAGCCAAACCCTCAAATCAGAAACCGAAACCAAAACTTTAGGAGGGAACAGCCCCAAAACAGACCAAGGGACAATGACCAACAGATCAGGCCACCATTCAATGAAAACTATGTGGAAGAAGATGATAGGGACTCAGAACCTATTGATGAACATCATTTAAACCTCATAGGGTCTGACAATGAAGGTGAGGTGTACCTCACCGAAGAGGAACAAGCCTTCTTTTCGCCTGATCAAGATGAGACCAATTATGAGGATCTTGATGACCCTGCCATAGAGTTTCAAAATGCTATTGAAGAAGCCCACAGGCAATATGACCTTAGAAGCAAAAGAAACCAAGATAATGTTAAGAGAGGTAACTCTGATACTGCTAAAGCTCCAGATACCATCCTCAAAAAAGCACCAAGCAGTGACAAAATCAAGGTTGAAAAGGCTGATCAAAGCCAAGCTAAAGTTACCCAAACTAGTCCTATCACATATACTCCTGATACTTCTACAAAGGTCACCAAAACAACTATGGCAAACAAAATCCCTAAACAAGGCCAACAAGCTCAGAACATAGACAAGGTCTCAGCTGAAAAAGCTGAAACAAACATATCTAAACTTCAAGTGCCTTTTAGCTTTGAAGGCGAAATCGCTAAAATCAAAATCACCATGCCCCTTACCGAACTCATTGCCCAAAACTCTTATAAATCCCAAGTACTAAAGGTATTAAATCTAGGAAATGATGCAAACACTGTTAATCTCACTGATGACATTCCTGAAGTATTGTTTGGTCCAAAGGTAGAGGGAAAATTTCAAGAAGGAGCTACTCTTCCATTTTACATTAGCTTAAACATTCACGACCAAATCCTCCACAATACCATGCTAGACTCCGACGCATCTCATAATCTTATGCCGAAGGTAGTAATGGAAAGATTAGGCTTGGAAATCACAAGACCATACAAAGACTTGTATTCATTTGATTCAAGCAGAGTCCAATGCCTGGGTTTGATCAAAGACCTTTGCTTTAGTCTGGCCCAAATACCCGCGAAACATCTAGTCATGGATATAGTAGTGGCAGACATTCCTCCCAAGTATGGGATGCTTCTATCTAGATCTTGGGGAGCCAAACTCCAAGGGAATATTCAACTGGACATGTCATATGCCACCATCCCTGTGTTTGGTCAGAATAGGATACTCTACCGTGAATCCCACATGAAATACATGATTAGCAGCCAAGATAGGCCAGATAACATTCCAATGTGTTCCTTGCGCTCCGACTTAAACTCTTTCATCATGCATATTGATGTAAACTTGGAAGAAGAATCAGAGGAAGCTGATATAGACTTAGATCCACCACATCAGTTATCCTTGGTGCCTTATGATGAGCTGGACGCTCAAAACTACCATGATCATGAACAACCGTGTCTTGAGGAAAGTAAGTTTCCCCTCTCCAAAGTGGGGTTAGAGCAAGAAGCACAAACTCTCATGTACTATCAAGCAAATTGCTCTGGCTTTAATCAAACACCAGCAGTAACTTGTGGAAATTTCTTCCGGGTAAAAGCTTTAGAAGACCTTCACATCATAAACCTATTTGGAACCCGGGAGAAAGGGAGTTTAATGTTTCTACCATACCTCAAGGATTTACCATCACGTGACCCTCCTACTGCAAATAAAACTTTGACTATAACCTCAGTAGCTCAACATCTTGAGAAAATGCCAAATAAACTTTTTATGAGCAAGGATGACAGTTATAATCCCGGCATACCTGAACTACTGAAATTGGCTCATATTTTGTCTTTTCATGAAGAACTTAGAAAGGCTAAAACCAGGAATCTCATGCAAAATACTAGTTTCTACAGGAAAAGCAAGGGAAAACATTGTATCACTGCCTTTTCCCCAAAGAACAACTTTAACAGAAACAAACACAGCAAACTGAAACAAACTGAGATGATCAAGGAGAAAAATAATGGCCATAGAATCTACTTTGATTTTAGAAATAATACTGCATCTCCATATAACAAAAATCATGTTTGTTCTACTCAAGATCATTATTCACCAATTGAAAATGTTTCTAATGATGTATTCTTGCAAGATCATTTTTCGGATCATAATCATCAAATTCCTTTACAAAGTAGACAACTTAAAGACTTTTTCCAGTTTGCGGGAGGTAAATCTGATTTCAAGTTCAAAATTGCTAAACCACCCAATATCAGAAATCTGTTCATGAAAGCCATGTTCCTAGTGTTAAACTTCTGTGTTGTTGCATACCTTGATGATATCACTATCTATTTCAAGAATTATCAAGAGTACATACATTACCTGAAAAAAGCATACAGTAAGGAAAGGAGTGGGAATCAGATATTCAGAGAGGTACAGAGGGAGGATACTGGGCTATTTAGAGATTCTTGCATGAATCCCTATGTCATGTTAGAGAGAGAAAATTTCCCAAACTTTTCTTTTCAAGAGTTAAGTGGGCCAAGGGTGAGAGGAGATCCTTACGAGGATAAGATGCTGAAATTCCGTCATTTCCAATATTTTTGAGTTTGAAACACTTTCAGTCATTGTACATACCATTGTTTGAAATATTGAAAAAATAGAAAAAGTCAAAAACAGTAAAAGATAGGAAAGTCAAAAACAGTAAAAAGCAGAAAAGAGGGCAAGTGAAGATAGAACAAAGGCCCCATGTTCCAAAAAAATAGTCTTTCGGAAAGCGAGCAAGTCTAAATGCCGCTACTAGTACTTCAATGTCTTGTTCAGCTATCTAGCCTAATCATAGCTGAGCATGTTTAAATTTATTTGCCGATAAGTTAGTGAGTGTCAAGATAGTCAACATTGTGTAAGATTGACTTATCACAGAGCTTAGATTAGGGAGAGATTCTGGTTCCACATGCTTAAAACAGAACCAAAGAGAGAAGCGAGGGATGAAAAACACATTGTACATCTTAGCCCCGCTTGTCTATTTTCCTTTTATTGCAGAATAACATTTGTGTGCAGCTTGTCTTTTATGCCGCAAATGCATGACAAATCAGACTGCTTAATCCTGATTTGATCATTTTTAAATTTCAGGTTGTAGATTAGAGAATGAAATCCTGTCAAACTGCTTAATCTTGACAGTCGATCTAGTTTTAGGTAGAGAAATGAAGGAGTTCATCAGCTTAATCTGAACTCCCGGCAGATATAAGAGTAGAAGTAGATAGTTTCATTTTGCAAAAAGAAAAATATGTATTGTCAAAAGGCTGCTAGTTCAATTGCGCAAAACAGAAGAAAAAATGTTAGGAAAGATAGTGGGGTAGGTAGAAGTATCATTGATGTTAAACATGCTGACACTTTTCAGAAATAACATCAAGAGAAGGGTAAATTTTGCGCCAATGGATAAGGCACTGGTCTTCATAATCCAAAAATCTGAATTCTGGACACCTCCTGATGAGGACCTGCCCTCCCCAAATGGAGCCACTGTTAGCCATCAATATTTTTTACATGTTAGTGATGACTATATCTTCAGCTGAGTTTTCTAGAAACTGATTTCCTTATGTCAATATGTCATCCAGAAAACCCTCCCAAAACTTTTTTTCGCCTTTCTACCTATTCAGTACACCCCTGGAAACATCAAAAAACTCCATATCACAATCCTATCTAACCTCGGCCTTATTAGTCTTCCCATCAGCTTTAAAAGGCAAATCCACATCTGTTTCAAAGGTCTCCCCTATGTTAGGAAGTGGCGTTTAGGACATTTCACCTTTGGCAATCATCAAAAAGCCAAAAAGGCCCTCATCTGCAGCAGACCTACCATGACTAATCCCTTAATTTGCAAATGAAGCTGACAAACAGCCTTAAGTCGCGCCACTCATATTCCCTAGGTCTCAGCACTGCATGAAGCCCATTCTCAAGCTGACTAGTAGGTTTTTCACTATGTTCTGTGGTTCTACAAAGACATGAAATATATTTCATCTCATGGAGTAAATGTTTGAGTTTACAGTTAGAAGAACAACTGCCTCTAAATGTATTTTGAGCCTGAGATGAAGCTGCAAAACAAAAGGCTCTCAATCAGGACCTTACAGCTCTTTTCAGTATGAAAATCACAGTAAGAAAGGGTCACCACTGTCTCAGCAAAATGGTAAAGTGTCAAGGCCCAGAACCTCCTTCATTTACAAGCAGAGGGTTAGGGCGCCTCCTTCATCCATAAGCAGAGGGCGCAGGCCAGAGTTGACTCAGAAGGCTGCAAAAGTCCAGGTTTGCCCTGACTGAAACAATGAAACAATTTCTTCAGGTTTCATGAATGTAATTGCTGACCATAACAGGATTGTAGTGGAAGTATGATAAGCTCAAAGGAAAGGGGAGTTTAGCCTGATAAAGGAGATCATCTGAAACTTTCAAGTCAGGTGAATGGTTGAAACTCTAGAAGGCCTGTCATCAGTGAACTTTCCAAAGCACAAGGACCCTGTCTATCCAAAAGATCAAACAGAACAGATGATAAACAAATGTCATTACACAGGCAGGAGAAAGTTCTTGGTTTTTCAAGAAAGCAATGACCTTCATAGTAAAAAAAGAGCTTTGTCAATATAACAGGTCATGAGATGAACAAGCCAAGTGACAAATATCTCAGCAACCTTAGAACAGTGTCACTGTGGCTAGGTTTTCTTCAAAAGACACAGTGATGCTTGCAAATAGTGATGCCTGGATTGATGTTGTTCAAATGATTTACTTACCACCACATTCAGAGAAAGGCTGTGTTTGACATAGTGGTAAAAGGGGGCTTCTGATACTTTACCTGATGAAGGGCCTCCTCCATATATGAGCAGAGGGCCAAAAATCATTGCAGGCTGTTGAAAACTAGTAAGTCCAAAAGTACAGGGAAAAGACACAAAGAAATTGAATGAAGGAAAGTGTTACTGTCTATGATATAAATGTATTGATCTCCCTCTTCAAAAAGCTATCTGTCAACAGTCCATCCAGTAGAGAGGAGAAAATATTGAACATATTGTATGCTTTGAATGCCAAAGGAGAAGTTAACTTAAAAAGGGTTAAAGACATTCCATGACCACTTATCCAGAAATCAAAGGAAATCCTTCTGAGCAAACAAAGAAGTCTAGGGTGAAAGGATGCAGCCTAAAAGTGTATTTACAGTCCATAGAGAAACCTGTGAAACACCTAGAAGCAGCAAATTATCATTGGGAAAGTAAAACAATGACCAAGGATGAGTCATAAAATGCATAAGGACAGGTATGCAATAGAAAAAGAGACAATTTGAGCATATGTGTGCCACTGATATCAAAAAGAAGCTTTTTCTCCTTGAGGAAAGGGTCAAGCAACAAAACAATATCATATGTCAAAAGTCCAAGAGAGGCGCCTTTCAAGAAGAGGTGTTTACAACTTTTCCAACATTTTTAGTGCATTATGAAATAGCCATTCTTTACTAGCAATCACCAAGAGAGGGAGGCAGTGAACATATGTCCAGTCATGAAATGTTGCTATTGACAAAAAGGGGTTTAATATGCTGATCAGAATAGAATAAAGACTGTGTGCCAAAAAACCCTGTTTTCATATTTTACAAGTTTGTCTTTTCAAATAAGGAGGCAAACTGGTATATGATCTGATGATTAGGCAGATTTGTTTTGAGGAACTATCACTGTTTATATTCCCTAAAACAGACACAATGGCCATTATCCTAAAAGACAGTTTCAGCACAAAGATACAGTATAGCAAAAGCAGTGACAGGGATGCGGCGTAGTGAGTTGTCAAACATAAAATTATAATAAAAATGACCCTCTTTGGGGAACAGTGCAAGTCATAAAAGATGCAGCTACTGGTACCTACACCATTAGACACAGTGGCAAACATAGCCCCAAGATCATGAAGACTTGTTTTAAGGTCCAAAGGTTAGTAATGAAGGAACCACCTAAGAAACAAAGCTGGAAGTTCTCTACCTCACACTTGTGCTAAGATCCGCGATATACATATGATCAAAGGATTGGCGAATCTCCAAAGCCAGTTTTGAATGAACCGAGGTTAAAAAATCAAAGGGAATTAAAACAAGAAACTCCGCATGAGAAACCAAACCACGGCTTTATTTTACCTTTTAAAAATAGAGTGACCGTTGATATTGTTTTATTTTGAAAAACGATATAAGTTTGAAATATAGGAGTGGAAATTCACTGTCAAAAAAGGGCTAGAGTCAGAATCCTTTCGCATCCAGCATCAAACAAGCGAAAAAATTGGGCGAAATTTCCGAAATTTTGCATTTAACAGTCGGCGCGACGAGCCTGGAAAGTGGCGCGACGTGCCTGGGCGTCGTTTTGCAAAGGCCTTCAACGTCGGCGCGACGTGCCTGTAGGCGGGCGCGACGTGCCTGTAGGTGCCCGCCCGACCACACGACAAGTCGACCCGACTGTCCCGACAAGGGGTTTTTCTGAGCGACGGGTTTGTTATCAAGAATGCCGCGCAAGTGCCAAGGGTCCCCAGCAGTGTTTTGGCTTTCAAAAGCAGGTGTTTGTCAAAATTCGAGGTATTTTATGTACTCCCCCATCGAATTTCAAGGTTTTGAGAAAAAACAATAAGCTTTAAAACCATGGACCTTGTCATTTTAGTTAAAGGCACAAGCAGTCATTTTTACACAGCAAGCTGAAGTTTTGAAATATGATAAGAGGCCGAGGTTGGTCATTCAAAGAACACATGTTGAGATACGGTTTTTAAGGTAGAAGGTCAGTTTGTCTCTTCCTCAAATCAAACAAAAGGCCGAGGAGCTCTCTGTAAAAAGCAGTGTTTGATTAAGAGGGGATTTCCGTTGCAAAAAACTCATATAATCTCTGTCAAAGAGCTTGACATCTCCTGTAAAACTCTGTCATTATTATCTCTCAAAAGCAATGAGTGTATGGTCTAAATTACTGTTATACTGATTCTTCCACCAAAGCTAAGTTTGCTCTTCCCTTGCACTGTGTTGCATCATTGCGGAAAATTGTTGACAGAGAGTTTTCTAAAGGTGAATATTACATTGAAGGGCAGATTTAATTAATGTTTTTCTAGCTCTGGAGGCAGGGTTGTTGGTGATTAGGCACGGTGGTTGATGGTGGTTTTTTAACATCAAAGCCAGGAATATAGATGTATTGGTGGAATTTTAAACTCACAAAGCAGGGGATTTGTTTCCTAAACCACTGTTGCACTGACTTTACACCTAAACCAAGCCTGTTTTTCTGCACTACACTATATCATTCCGAAGTTTGTTGAACAGAGTTTTCTGAAGGTGAAACAGGTTCATTTTCTAGAAGGCAGGGTGATTGCTGATAGGACATTTATTGATGATGAAGTGAACATTAGAGGCAGGGGTATATAAATGTCTGGATGGATTTTTTAAACTCACAGAGCAGAAAGTTTGTTTCCTAAAAAACCACTGTTGCACTTACTTTCTCACCTAAACTAAGTCTGCTTGTTCATTACACTATATTGTCATTCTCAAGATTGGACAGAGTTTTCTGAAGGTGAAACAGGGTATTTTGTTGATGATTGAACATTTGTAGATGATTAGGCATTTATTAATGATCAAGTAAACAGCAAGGGCAGAGTTATAAAAGCAGTGATTGACTTCTCAAAAAGTCACAAGTGAAAGGTTTTTCCCTTAACACAGTGGGCTAATTTTTCACCTACCCACAGGGTCTCTTTTCTTTTCCCACTGTGTGGTCTCCACAGAAGTCTCCTAACAGGGGCATGTTTCAAGGTAAATGACCTAAAAGAGCAGGGTTATAATTTTGAAGGTTGGTTTCAAAGACAAAAATACAAATGCAAACACGCCTCTAAGCAAAATCACAAGAGGGGATTTGTTCAAGACTGTGCACAAAGAATCTACAAAGCAGTTCTTACACATAGTGCCATTGTTGAGAAGGATACATAGCTGAAGTGCATCCAAATTTGAAGAACTGTTGTTAATAAGTGTTGAAGGGGGCTTATTCAAGGAAACATTGTTACATTTCATCCAAACCACAGGGTCCATAACTATCCAAGCAGTTTGGTGGCTTGTCTCAATCCAGGAGAGCATTCTTCATACATTGAAGGCAGTGTGCCTCTTCCAAGCCTGTTTCAAGTTAGAATGCCTCCAAAACGAGATCACAAAGGCGGACAACATAAGAGATATGAGCCTATCTCCATAGAAGACATCAATGCTCATCCCTCAGTACTTTTCAATTTCCATGAGGTAGGCTGTCTTGATTTCTGTCAAAGGATAGAGGAAGTCAAGAGTTTCTCACCACTTACACATTTGTGCGCTTTGAGGTTCAAGGACAAACACTTCCAACTTGCAGGTCTTGACTTCAAAATCTCTCCAAGGTATGTATCCAAAGCTACCAAGATCCCGTATCATGGTGAAAAGTGGTTTAAACAAGCGCATCTTGATTTGGAGGACTATAAACCTTTCATCAAGCCGGAACATAGGGAGACCATCACTGCTATTTTTCCTTTCTCCTATCTCCTTGACAGTTATGCTCCACTGATGAAGGCCATAATGAGATACTTCACTTGTGAAGGGAGGTTTAGCCAAATCTTTGCCTATCATGTTCGCTTGTTGATGCATTTTACCAGGAGCAGAAAATTAAACCTCCCATACTTTTTGTCCAAAAGCATAGAGAAAATGGCAGCTACTGTCCAAAAGAAAGCTCCACTTCAGCAAATCCCTTCTCTCTTTCATCATTCCTTGATCAAAATCATCTTCTTACACCAGCTGGAGAAGAAAGGAGTTTCATGGGAGTTATTCATTAGCCATGCCGATTTCGCCACTGTCCCTCCTGTTCATGTGTCTCCTACTCAGCCTGTCCATCGCCCAGTGCCTTTATCTAGTAGGCCTACCCTTAAAAAACTCAAGATGATCACTGGGCAGCCAAGTACACAAGGAGAAGGAGAGGGCAGTGAGACACAGGGAGAAAAGGAGGATGATGAGCAGCAGCAGCCAAATTTAGAGGGACAGCAACAGTTGGATATCATTGGACAGCAGTTAGAGGTTGATGAACAGCATCAATTTCAGGAAGAAGGGCAGCAGACAGAGGTTGAGGTACGGCAGCAAGTACAGGAAAAGGAACAGCAGCGGACAGAGTTTGAAGAGCAGCAGTTTGAGCAAGCAATTGAAACATCTTTTGAGCCACAAGCTGGACAGGATGTTGGGGAAGGACAACAAGCTGAAGCTGCCTCCTCAATGGTGACCAAAACTGCCCCTAAGAAGGGGAAATTGCCCAAAAGGACAACTCCTAGCTTACCAAGGAGAAAGAGCGCTAGATTGGCCTTCAAAGGCAAAAGTACAGTTAGAGAAAGCGCTAAGCATGGAGGTAAATCAGCTGTCATCCCTATCCCGAGCGATGATAGCGACAATGAGGCACGCATCCTTGAAAATCTCCTCATTCACAAAGAAGGTCAAATTGAGGTGTTACAAGAAGATCTCCAAAGGGCAAGGAACTTAAATCATTTCTTAGAGGTTGAGAACAAACAAATGAAGTTTCATACAGCCATTCATGAGGCAAGGGCCATCAAGTACAAAAAGGAGGCAGAAAGGGCGCAAGTAAGAATTGAAGAGCTTATTGGCGAATTTGATGATGAAGAAGAGGAGGACCAACCTAGGTGAAAAAGGCCTAGAACCATCGGGCTTAGGAGAGCCTTGGAGAAACAGAAGGCTGAAGAGCAAGCTCAATTCGAAGCTTTTCCTCTCACTACCCTCTTTGAGCGGGAAATTGAGGAAAACAAGGAAGCTTGGCTTGAGAGGGCTAACCAGCATCTGGAGACCAAGCTCTAGAAGGCAAACAGGGATCTTGAGCTACAGAGAAAGAGAACTTTTCACTTTCAGAAGCTAAACCAATTCGCCCGGCGCAAATTGAAGGTGGCACAAGAAAAATTGAAGAAATTAAAGGAGAGGCGCCTAGCACGGAAAGAGGCAAAAAGCATATCAGCCCTCGATATTTTAGCTTCAGCTTCGTAACATGTCTCTATGGACCCTTGAAGGTCATCCATGCCAATTTTGGGCCTGTTTCGAAAACTTTTTGTTTTTTTGGCATTTTTTGGGTTTTCGCCAAAAACTCATAAATGCGCCATTTCAGTTTGAAGAGTCGTCAAGGGAGGAGGGTGATACCAATGGATTCCATAATTTCATGAGCAGCTCTCCAGAGATTTTCAGGGCATTTGAAGATCATTCGCCCCTCCAAATTGGCGAAAAACAGCCTCATTTTGCACATTCTGCCCGCCCTATCAGCAGCTTGCTATTTTCTGGGTTTTTGCACACAGGTACAGTTTTGAGGGACTTTCAGAGATCATATTGAGATGATTCCACTTGCATTGGAAAGAAGACACAGAGAGCTTTCCAACGAGCCATCATGAGCCTCATTTTGACATCGGGAAGGCTTCCATTTGCATCCAGCAAGTCAGGGGACCTTTTTCAGGCATAAATATGAAGTATTTTTGCAATTTTTGAACTCCAAAAATCTGCTTTTCCCAAATGTGTGTTAGGCTATTTTTATCATGGGAAAATCATGTAAAGTCAATATAATTTCCGTTTTTAGCAGTTTTTAAGATATTTTATGAGATATTTTGTGCCTTGGGCTTTGCAAAGCCTCAAGGACAAGTTTAGATATTTTGACTTGGCCAATGGGATAGCTAGTTGCTCCATGAGGTTTTCCTCCTTCTAGCCTATTTATCCCATGGTTCTTATTGTAAATCAGAGGCTGAACTTGAGAGAAGAATTAATGCATTGGTCATATGAGCTTTGAAGAATACACTTGAGTTATGATGTTTGGACTGCCTCTTGGATGCTTTTGAGGAATGTTGAAGGCTTGTTGATGGATTCCTCGACATGGTAGAATGGTATAGTGCTTCTTAATGTGTTTTGTCTTCTAGTTTTCACTCATATTTCATTTTTCTTGCTGCTATAGATCAGTAAAGATTGATTTTGAGACATGCCCATGGAGGCACCTCAAAATTCCTGAATCTTCATAGCTTGATGTTTTCTTCTCCCTTAGTTATGCTAAAGAATTCTTAGCTGCTCTTTAGTAACCTAAGGTGTTGTTGTTAAGTTTTATTCATCAGTTCCATGTATGTTGAGTAGGATGTATGGTTTGCCCTACCTACCTATCAGCTGCCCATAGTTCTGTCCATAAAACTTTCTCTTTGACTGATTTGTTGATCATTTTGTTGAACCAAGGAGGCCTAGTTCCGATCTAGCCCTTTGCCTAAAACTATGAAAACTTATTTGTCCAAATGCCCAATGACTTAGAGACTATGTTTAGGCGTTCCGGCATAGTTTATGAGTTGTTAGTTTGTCTCATGTGTTTTCCCCAAAGACTGATAGCCTTTTCCCGAAGTTAGAAGGTATTATACCTCTATGTATGGCTGGAATGTTTGATTTCTATGTATTGATTAGCTTATAGTTATTCCTAGCATGATCAATGGCTTGCTATTACATGTTTATGTCTGCTATTAACTAGTTTGCACTTGAAATCCCTTGTCTTTCACCAACTTATTGTTCATTTAATCCATTTTGCCTAGAGATCCCTTCTATTGTGAATCAAATCGGCCCTACAGCAGCTTTACATCATCGCCTCATTAGCTTCCTTGACCTGTTTGACCCCATAGCCCAATTTATCTACATCTTGTTATCCAGTTTATGTATTTGATCAGTTTCATCCCTCACAAACTTAAAAAGCCAAAAACCAAAAACATACTTCATAACTAGCCTAATATCAGAACATCGCAAGTAAACACACCGACATCTTTTACACTTATAGAGAGAGCCCTCTCTGAGTCCAGGAAGGCTAGGTCCTTGGGCTCCAAAGCTTGGTTTGATGTTACATCGTCATTTGGCTAGCCAATCGGCCAAATCACGGGACCCTAACACCTTGGATAGACATGTATCGAATGTTATGACAGATGGTGAAACATTCAAAGGATGGTTGAAGAGAAACGATCATAAGACAAGTCACATGTCTAAAACGAAACATATGTTCAAAAAGGGTTCAAACATAAAGTGAAAGGGCAAAGGTAATGCAAAAAGGAAAATAATTGGTGTAAAGGATGCAAAACGAAATGATTATAAGGTTCGTCGCTTTCATAATACGCATGTGAGGGAACTCCCCGTATGTGAAATTCCGAGGGGGTCAAGAAATGGAAGGGGGAAGAGACTCATACCCCCGCGAAATTATGTTTTTGCGTCACGGGGTGGACCCAAGGTAAGGGTGATATGGCAGAGTGAAGGGCGGGCCCTAGAGGTCTGTATGCGGTGTATTTCACCAATTTTACGAAGAATATGTTTCAAGAACCATGTGGTTTATGCGGCAGAGAGGTAAGGTAAGTCTATAGATGAGCTGGTACTGAGGCCCGTACCAGTATTAAACCCAGCACGCGTTGTTCACCAACTCTCAGTTAGCACCCAATCCCTATACGCCACGTGCTCCACTGTCAGTGTCCTTACGACACTCACCCCACTTACTTCACCTCTCCGCCTTTTACCTTAGAACTCTCAGTCTTAGATAACGGTTCTCCGTATTTTACTGCAGTGAAATTTACAGGTCTTCCAGCTACGATATAAACTAAGTGGGAGCTAGTGCCAGGTCTACCCAGTCACTGTCAGTACCCCCTCGTCGTTTTCCCGAGCAAATTTTCCACTGCACAGGTATTCCGTCCCTCATATTCCCTCTGCTTCCCTTTTGTTTTTAAAATTTTTTCATGTCATTCATGGGTAAAGGCACCCCCAAGAAAACTGAACCAGAGACTCCTCAGGTCTGTGAAACCAAAAACCCTCCCGGGTTCGAGCCTTTCATTGACCTGTAAAACAGAGCAGTGGGATTTCCTGAAAATCATCGAGGAAACAAAGTTTTCTGTACTCTATCTCAGAAGGAAGTTTCAGAAGGGAGATCTCAACTTGAAAAGCAGAGCCCAGCATGCCAGGGGATATATTTCTTTCTTGAAAGGGTTGAAAGTTGGTGATGCGGAGCAGCATGGCATAACGAGTTGTTTCAAGGAAGCCGTTGAATGCCAGAAGATTATTGATAAGGAATCTGTCGGCGTTATAGCTTCGAGGGCCCTACAACAGGTGGCAGCCAACATGGATCGGTTCGATGCAGTTTGGGCCGAGATCACAATAGCTAGACTCCCATCATGCTGGGATTCTACCACTCCTTCCATGCTCTGACCATTAACAGAATATGAAGCACGTCTCCAGGAAGAAAGGGACCGAACGGATATCTTATTAGACAAAACCGCTTAGTTAAAAGCTGAGACAATTGTTTCATTGCTCTGCCAAGAATTCACTCTCCTTCATCTAATAAAACATAAGATCCCCACTGAGGCAAGTTTCGATGACCTCACTGAGGCCTACATCAAGGTGGAAGGATTCGCAGCGATGCCTGAACCATCAGCGGACAGTCAGCAAAGATGTACCCAGTTTTCCAGTCAGATCGCCAGCTCGTCAGCTAATGTTCCACCACCAGTATTAGCAACCGCCTCAACCCCATCTCATCAGTGAAACACTGTTAATTCATGATTCGGCCCTAGTGGCCTTTTTATTTTTACTTTAGTTTACTTTTAAGTTCAGGTGGAATTTATATTCCACTACAGAATTTTACTTTCTGCCAAGACTATTATTAAATATTTTGTTTCAAAACGGTCGAGTGCCTAACTACAAATGATGAGATGCCTCTATTCCTCATCATAAAATTTTGGTTATTTTGATAAAGACCTCTAACTAATTTCTGGCATGCGAGGAAGATATTTTTCCCAAAAATATCTTCCCGCTTATGTACTGAGGCCTCTATATAAGCAAGATCTGAAGAGAAAAACAGGTTCCAGATTTTCGGAAGAATTTTGCTGTGTAAGAATTTTTGTATGCTTGTTGTGGAAATCTCAATAGAAATGCGAAGAGCCCATTGGGTCTCAGCGAGGAGAAGTTTTACTTTACATGAGAATTCTGGTCTTAATGTTTTATAGTTTGTGACTCTGTCTTATGTGATATTATTTCATTGTCTATTTCACTGTCTCCTCTTTTCTTATATCATGTTATGGAATGCGAGTGGCTCACTAGATCTGGTATAAATTTATCGCTATTGATACTTATACTCAACTAGTCTAGGCACTTTAAATATGGCTCATGCATGGTATGCTGTTTCACTTTTCACTTCACTCATCTTTCCTCTATATTAAATACTGTGGGATGATATTCTTTCAAAACTGTTGAAATGTATAGATTCTTATCTTCTTAGGCACATCTCATGTTTATATATGTTTATGGAATTCCATTTCATTAGTAGTTAGTATTCCTCCTTTACTTTCTACGCAGCGAACATCGTTGATTTTTAAATCTCTATAAGCGTTTTAGAACTTGACCCTCCCAGTTGTCTTTGAGTTGTCTGAAGCATCTATATTGAGGATTCACTCCTTGCCTCTGCAGCGTCTTTTCATTATGCTGAATCTGTGAGTAGTATGGTTCCATTTATATTGTAACTCCTTGTAAAGGTTGAAGTAGTAAAGAGCCTCATGCCGATAATAGTCCTGAAATATATTTTATGCTCCTTACTGCATGAGATGTCATAGGCACTGGTCTTTCACAACTCAAGGTTGTCTCTAGGAATGACAACATATTTTTGGCACCGTTGTCGGGGAACTGAAGTTGAGAGAAATTAAAATCCCTGGGCCTCGACAAAACCTATTCACTCTTCAATTAGGTGAGCATGGAGAGTTGAGATTTGTATATCCCTCACCTTGGCGACTCCACATTCATTTATCAGGTAAATTTACTTGCAGTCCTGGCTCCTTGTAAGCCACATCTGAGGTCAGATACATCTCAGCCAAAGACACCTTCTATGTCTGACCCAGAAAATATCCTACATAGAAGGAGTTGGAGGGAAAGCTAGTCTGTTCATACTGAGATCCCTGAATTCTCCCTAGAATATTTTCCGTCCTCCTCCTCTCAAGTTGCCCAAGCGCAAGGTCCTGAATCCACTGTGGGAGAGACCGATTACTACTCAAATAGTCCACCCCGGGGAGGTGTCCGAGTCAAAGACGAAGAACAGTCAAGAGATACCACATATTACTCTTTCCACCCTACCCCTGAAGTCAAAGAGGTTAAGGAGGTCACTGAAGTATCTACTGTCCACAGCCCGTCATTCCCATCAACTCCTCAAGCTGTTGTCCAGTACATTCCCGTCGTTATTCATACTTCACTTCCACCTCCTCTTCCTCCTTTTACACCTCAGATCCTTGCACTACCTCCACCTCCTCCAATGGCCAATGTCCCTGGTTTCCTGTTGAATAAATATGCCCCTCTAGAATTACCTCAAGTGCTAAATGACATGCCACAAGACTATTTAAAGATCTTTCCCTGATTCAATGGGGAAAATGAGATCGAAGCTTAGAAACATCTTGAGGTTTTCTGCTCTTTCGCAGAGAATTTTAACGTGGAACACCTTGAAATAGTCCTAAGACTGTTTGTGCAATCTTTGGATGGTGAAGCCTAAAAATGGTTCAAGACACTAGGAGACCGTTCCATCACCACATGGGATAGAATGGAGAATACTTTCCTCAGAAAATGGGGAGAGAAGAAAGACCATGGACATTGTCTTACAGAGTTTAACACACTCAAGAAAAGACATGCTGAAGGAGTGTCAGAATTTATCAAGAGGTTTAACAAGTTGTATCTGAGCCTCCCCGCCGACATGAAACCCCACAGACTGTTGCCAAGGTGGTTTTCGTGGCCGATTTTGACTCTGAATTTGGTTTCTCTCTGAGAGAAAGAAATCCAGCCACCCTAGATGATGCACAAACAGATGCACTGGAGCTAGAAGAAAAATTTTCCTCTACTGGCAAATCAAAGGGAAAGACAGACCAAGATGCTAGAAGGAAAGGCAAAGAGGAGGTGTCTACCTCTAGCCAAGATATACACTCAACTAATGACAGAATTGAGGAAATGAACAAAATGATTAAGAATCTTTTAAGTAAGCTGGTCAAACTTGAACTAGAGTCCAGGAATTCATCCTCCAAGAATTTCCAAAATGCTCCAAATAGGGGTTACAACCCTCAGTACAGAAAACCCCCCTTGTAGATACTACAAAGGGAACGGAAGGAGCAACAAGATCAGGTACCACACCCTCTGTACTTGGAAGGTCAGGTAGATGGTCCCACCAAAGACACCACTTATGAGAAAGAGGAGGCATATCTTGCTTTTTCAAATAGTGATGAAGTAGAATGTCCCTTACAAAGAAGTGATGAAGTGCAGATTCCATCACATGTGGAAGAAAAAGTTAATGAAAGCACAGAAGATCCTGAGATTGATGACTACTGCAAGCGGTTTGTCGATTTCATGCAAGCACAATTTAATTGAAGATATGACCTTAGATCTTCTACGAAGAGAACTTTCACTCAGGATCAGGAGGAAGATGCACCTCATGAGCAAGCATCTGCTCAAAAGGAGACATTAACAATTCCTCAAAATTTCCCTGCTATCACATGTGAAGATTCCACAGAAGAGGCTACAGAAGACATCCAGCCTCCAGATCAGCTAGTACAAGAAACAGAGGGCTACTGCTCTTTTTTCTGTGTTAAAAAAGAAATTCTTCCATCGACAGAAGAAGAGACAGACCGATATCAAACATGCAGTCCACCTCTGAAGTCTTTTACAGAATAGACACTCTTGCTCATTTATTTAACGAGTTTGACTGCAGAGATCCAGAAAGCTCCTCTATGGATATGTACGAAGAAAGACCTGCCGAGCATCCAGAATGGTTGACTTGGTCGAGCCAGCCTGTCTATGACACTGATGGGGAAAGTTATGAAAGTATCAGGGATGAGTGTCATGAGAATGGAGATCAGCAGCCTTTCATCTCAGAAGATGAGGAGGAAATCAAAGGAGATATTCTTGAGCAGGATGAAAATAACGACCCTCCTCTTGGAAAGGAGGAAGCAATGAAAGTAACCTCTGCTCAATAATACACAGATATTTTCACGGAGCTCGGCCCACCAAAGAAAAATATATCAGAGCTCCAAGAGGAAATAGCTACAAGATATGATGAGTCCTCCAGTACATATGAAGAAGATAAAGGAGACACTCTACCCCAGGAGAGTCTTTTTCTCAATCCAGTGGAAGAAGAAGCAATCCTGGTTGAAACCACCCTGCAAAATATTTACAATCAAGTATCATTTCATGATCCTTATGTTCATTTCCTACAAACATTTTAAGAAGGATCAAAGGTCTTGTTGAGCAGCATGTTGCAAATAGAGAGAATATTTTTCGAAGCTGCTGTTGAAGAACAGGAAGAGTGGGAGCAGCCCTGCCTATTCAGTCTGCTCAAGGGGCTGAGCAAGAAAGACCAGTCTTGGGATCACTTGATGGACTGGTTACATTGGAAGACAAGGTTTGTAATCTCGACTTGTAAATATTCCATTTAGAGTAGGGTAGGTAGGAAAATCTCAATAAAGCTTAGTCTGTGAGCATTCAGTCAGTAGTTTTAGATTTCTGCAAAGTTTCAGTCCATGAGCAGTTTTGTCTTTATTCCATGGCCTACAACAAGCCAGACAGTCTAATCCTGGCTTGACTGTTTTTCAATTTCTATCTTAGGATGTAGAGAAGAAACCTGCTAGACAGTTTAATCCTAGCAGATGTAGCTTAGGTAGAGAAAATAGGAGACCAACAGTTTAATCTGGTCTCATGGAGTAATAAGGGTAGAAGTAGAATAGGTTTATTTTCCTGTTTGTAAAAAATTGATGATGTAAAGGGTCTGTAATTCCAAATGCACCTAGAATATTAACAGGTGGTCTGCGAAGTTCTCGACACGTCCAAGGATGAACGTGCCGTCCCGAGGTGGAGCCAATGTTGATCATTAATTAACATCAGTCATTTTTTGAATTAACCCTTGGATAGACATGTATCGAATGTTATGACAGATGGTGAAACATTCAAAGGATGGTTGAAGAGAAATGATGATAATATAAGTCACGTGTCTAAAATGAAACGTATGTTCAAAAACGGTTCAAACATAAAGTGAAAGGGCAAAGGTAATGCAAAAAGGCAAAGAATTGGTGTAAAGGACGCAAAACGAAATGATTATAAGGTTCACCGCTTTCATAATACGCACGTGAGGGAACTCCCCATATGTGAAATTCCGAGGGGGTCAAGAAACGGAAGGGGGAAGAGACTCATACCCCCATGAAATTATGGTGTTGTGTCACGGGGTGGACCCAAGGTAAGGGTGATGTGGCAGAGTGAAGGGCAGGCCCTAGAGGTCTGTATGCGGTGTATTTCACCAATTTTACGAAGAATATGTTTCAAGAACCATGTGGTTTATGCGGCAGAGAGGTAAGGTAAGTCTATAGATGAGATGGTACTAAGGCCCTTACCAGTATTAAACCCAACACGTGTTGTTCACCAACTCTCAGTTAGCACCCAACCCCTATACGCCGCGTGCTCCACTTTCAGTGTCCTTACGACACTCACCCCACTTACTTCACCTCTCCGCCTTTTACCTCAGAACTCTTAGTCTTAGATAACGGTTCTCCCGTATTTTACTACAGTGAAATTTATAGGTCTTCCAACTATGGTATAAACTAAGTGGGAGCTAGTGCCAAGTCTACCCAGTCACTATCAGTACCCCCTCGCCGTTTTCCCGAGAAAATTTTCCACTGCACAGGTATTTCGTCCCTCATATTCCCTCTGCTTCCCTTTTGTTTTTAAAAGTTTTGCATGTCAGTCATGGGTAAAGGCACCCCCAAGAAAACTGAACCAGAGAATCCTCAGGTCTGTGAAACCAAAAACCCTCCCGAGTTCGAGCCTTTCATTGACCTACAAGACAGAGTAGTGGGATTTCCTGAAAATCATCGAGGAAACAAATTTTTCTGTACTCTATCTCAGAAGGAAGTTTCAGGAGGGATATCTCAACTTGACAAGTAGAGCCCAACACGCCACGGGATATATTTCTTTCTTGAAAGGGTTGAAAGCTGGTGATGCGGAGCAGCATGGCATAACGACTTGGTTCAAGGAAGCCATTAAATGCGAAAAGATTATTGATAAGGAATCTGCCAGCGTTATAGCTTCGAGGGCCCTACAATAGGTGGCAGCCAACATGGATCGGTTCGATGCAGTTTGGGCCGAGATCACAACAGCGGGACTCCCATCATGCTAGGATTCTACCACTCCTTCCATGCTCCGACCATTAACAGAATATGAAGCATGTCTCCAGGAAGAAAGGGACCGAACGAATATCTTGTTAGACAAAACCGCTCGGTTAAAAGCTAAGACAATTTTTTCATCGCTCCACCAAGAATTCACTCTCCTTCATATGATAAAACATAAGATCCCCACCAAGGCAAATTTCGATGACCTCACTGAGGCCTACACCAAGGTGGAAGGATTCGCAGCGATGCAGCGGACAGTCAGCAAATATGTACCCAGTTTGCCAGTCAAATTTCCAGCTCGACAGCTAATGTTCCACCACCAGTATCAGCGACCGCCTCAACCCCATCTCATCAGTGAAACTCTATTAATTCATGATTCGGCCCTAGTGGCCTTTTTATTTTTACTTTAGTTTACTTTTAAGTTCAGGTGGAATTTATATTCCACTAAATCATTTTACTTTCTGCCAAGACTATTATTAAATATTTTGTTTCAAAACGGCTGAGTGCCTAACTGAAAATGATGAGATGCCTCTATTCCTCATCATGAATTTTGGTTGTTCTGATAAAGAACTATAACTAATTTTTGGCATGCGAGGAAGATATTTTTCCCCAAAAATATCTTCATGCTCATGTTCAGAGGCCTCTATATAAGCAAGATCTGAAGAGAAAAAAAAGGTTCCAGATTTTCAGAAGAATTTTGCTGTGTAAGAATTTTTGTATGCTTGTTGTGGAAATCTCAATAGAAATGAGAAGAGCCCGTTGTGTCTCAGCGAGGAGAAGTTTTACTTTACGTGAGGATTCTGGTCTTAATTTTTTATAGTCTGTGACTCTGTCTTATGTGATATTGTTTCATTGTCTATTTCACTATCTCCACTTTTCTTATATCATGTTATGGAATGCGAGTGGCTCACTAGCTCTGGTATAAATTTATCACTATTGATACTTATACTCAACTAGTCTAGGCACTTTAAATATGGCTCAGGCATGGTATGTTGTTTCACTTTTCACTTCACTCATATTTCCTATATATTAAATACTATGGGATGTTATTCTTTCAAAACTGTTCACATGTATGGATTCTTATCTTCTTAAGCCCATCTCATTTTTATATATGTTTATGGAATTCCATTTCATTAGTAGTTAGTATTCCTCCTTTACTTTCTATGCAGCGAACATCGTTGATTTTTAAATCTCTGTAAAGCGTTTTAGAACCCAGCCCTCCCTACAGAAAGTTGTCTTTGAGTTGTCTGAAGCATCTATATTGAGGATTCACTCCTTGCCTCTGTAGTGTCTTTTCATTATGCTGAATCTGTGAGTATTCTGGTTCCATTTATATTGTAACTCCTTGTAAAAGTTGAAGTAGTAAAGAGCCTCATGCCGATAATAGTCCTGAAATATATTTTATGCTCCTTACTACATGAGATGTCCTAGGCATTGGTCTTTCACAACTCAAGGCTGTCTCTAGAAATGACAACAGATCCCATTAAGGAACGTAGTCTTCGCATCCATCTAATGAATGTTCCAACCCATTTGCACTGAAAGAGCAAGGAAGGTCCTTATGGAAGAATATTGTGCGACAGTTGCAAAGGTTTCTTCATAATCAATCCCCTTGATCTATGAGAATCCTCTGTCAACAAATCTTTCCTTATACTTCTCGATGCTCCCATCAGCAGCTTGATTTACCTTGTAGATCTATTTCGAATCTACAACTAATTTACCCATCGGCCTTGGAAAAATCTCCCAAGAACTGTTTCTGACAATGGAATCATACTCCTCCACCATGGCATCTACCCATGTGGGCTCCTGCGCTGCTTCTTCAAAAGAATATGGCTCTGTCATGATACACTTGCTCATAAGAACCATGTATCCAGTAAATCGGTCAGGTGAATGTCTCTGTCTACGTTGTGATGTAGGGACTATTAGAAAATTATATATTATGGAGCAATGCAACACATAAAATATGTGGAAAATAAAAGCACACAAAACACATAAAACTAGAGAGACACAGATATACGTGGTTCACCCAGTTTGGGCTACGTCCACCCCGAACAGCCAGTCCTTCCTTTTTATTATCCAGCAAAAATGAAGAGACAAAACCTACAGCAGATCCACTGTAATATCCTCTGTTCTCTCTCACATTCTCCCTCTCTGTTTCTCTCTTCAAGAATACACACATGATACAAAGCTGCAATACAATACCCTCATATATACAAGGGGGTTGCCTTATAGGGAAAAAAACCCTAATCTAAACATAAATTCTACCGTCAGATCATTTGCCTAATGAACGGCCCAGATTGACTAGAAATTACTATACTTTTACAAGGCAATTTTTACATCTATTTTTAGCTTCGGCGGCACTGCCCCCGAAAACCCCCCATGGCAGCGATTAATTACGGGCGGCGTTTCTGCTCATTTTAAGGTACAGGGGTCCAATGCTGTGATACAAAGTAAACAAGATAATCAGGCTCCACACCCAACAGGGACTCCTACATTCTGTGCCACATCAAGCTTTAGTATCTCAGCTTCTGTGGTAAACTTTCTGCCTATTCTGATGTTTGGTTCTGCATGAGTGGACTCCTCCACTCCATGAATCTCCTCCTATGGATGATCCACATCTAGAGGCTCATCTTTGGGAACAAGAAGTTCCTCCTCTGCATGCAAGTGTAGCTCCATCTCAAGTGACAACTTCATGGCTTTCGCCTCATTGAATTTTATATCCTGTCGCACCACAGTCATTCGATTGTTGGGAAAATACACACGATAATTATGGGGTGTTTCTGTGTACCCCACAAATATCCCAACTTCTGCAGTCGGCTCCACCTTCTTACTGTCGTCCTTCTTCACATGAATGTAAACAAACGAGCCAAAAATATTCAAATGAGAAATATCAAGCTTCTTACCAATAAAAGCTTCTTCAGGTTTACTCATGCCAAGTACTCTACGAGGACAATGGTTTTGCACATAAACCGCAGTGTTGCATGCTTCCGCCCACAGGTGCATCGATAGGCTATGGTCATGCAGCATAGGTCGTGCAACACCCACGATCATTTTGTTCTTCCTCTCCACGACCCCATTCTACTGTGGGTTATGAGGTGCTATGAATGATCTTCTTCTTTGAATTAATTTGATATATATTCACCACCATTATCGCTCCGTAGAACCTTCACTTACTTCCTCGACTCCTTCTCCACCAATGCTTTAAACTTACAGAACTTTGAGAATGTTTCGCTCTTCTTCTGCATGAAGAAGATCCATCATCTATGAGAATAATCATCAACAAATATAACATAATACCTATGTTTTTCTGTTGAAGCAACTAAGAAAGGTCCACAGACGTCTCTGTGAATTCTCTCCAGGATCACCGAAGCATGGTTCTCCTTCTCATGAAAGGTGGTCTTCACAAACTTACCCATAGTACATCCCTTGCAGTGATCTGACTGCGCAAGAGTACCCTTGGGAATTCTAGTATAAATATGATGCAAAATCTTCAAGGCACCATGGTGAAGATGGCCCAATCTCCTATGCCATAATTCGCCCTCATCCCAGACCACTTCTTCTGCGTTGCCCATCATTGTAGCACAACCATCTACCTCTAACTTGTAGAGATTCTTAACTCGAATCCCTATCCTCTTGGTTTGACCGGTTGTTTTATGTTGTAGGAAAGATTTTCCCTCACTGAAAACAACGTCATAACCTCTATCTTCCAACATTGCGACCGAGACCAAGTTCTTTTTCTGACCCAAGACATGCATAACATCTTTCAACAGAAATGGTTTACCTGACTCCCTCTCAAAGGTAATGGTTCCAATGCTGGTTGCATTGTATCTGCCATCATCGCCCATCTCTATATACATTTTCAGATCCTTCTCCTCCAAGTCACTAAACATCTCCTTATCTCCCGTCATATGGAAAGACGCACCACTATCAAGATACCACATTGATCCCATTGATATTGAAACCAAGCATGCGATCAAAGAGAAATCAAGTTAAAATTGTGAGGCTAAGGCCTGCCCAGCTGCAGCTCCAGCAGCCTTCTTGTTCTTCTTTTTCTGTGGGCAGTTAGTAGTAAGATGCCCATGTTCGTGATAGTGAAAACACTTCACTTTGGACAAATCTAGGTTCTTGCCTTTAGCTTTGGATTTTGGATGGGATTTATTCCCCTTCCCTTTCCTTGCTTTGGCATCCAAAGCACAATTATCTTCATCATCATTCTTCGATGAAGATCCATGCCTGGTACTTTGCCTTATCTCCTCCTGCACAAGATCCGACCAAAGTCGCTCCCAACCCGACAGTTTCTCCCATCCATTGACAGAGTCTTCGTAGCTATTCCAACTCTTCAAAATCCCAAGGAGAGCCAAGCTCACCAAGTCATCATCATCAACTGTAATCCCCACACTTCCCAGTTCATCCCTACAGTGAACAAACTTCGAGAGATATTTTGGAATACTGTCGCCCTTCTCCATTTTTATTTTTCTGAGCTTATCTTTCAGCGCCAACTTCCTTTGGTTGCTACTGATTTGGAAAATATCTGTCAAAGCCTTCCACATTGTAAATGGAGTGGCTTTCCCATGAATGCTAGACACAATATGGTCCTTCACACCTTCCAACATAATTCTTCCTGTCTTTTCTACCTTATTTTTCCATGCATCAAGTCCTGCAGCATCGCTAGAAGTAGGCTTAGGAACATCGCTATCGATGAAATCCTTCATCCCATTATGTTCAAGCACCGCCTCCATCCTATCCTTCTAGGCTATGTAATTCGAGCTACCATCAAGGGCATACTCCAATCGCAACCCATTGAAAGACATTTCAATGAATACTCACTGTCGCACCAAGAGATTTCTGCACAAATTCGAATTGTCCACCAGCACAAAACTTAGCAATTATTCACAATTGCAATCTCCAGTGATCAATACCGCTCTGATACCATGTAGAAATTTATTAATACTGATGTATTACTGGATCCTCCTGATCTCACAATATTTATCTTCTTGCAAAATACAAAATCCTTCCACTATTAAACTTGCAGAAATTTAAAACACAATTGCAAACACATGTGAATCAACTCAACCGCACATAACATAGTTGTTTAACAGGAAATATTAAAGCTAAAAACCCCAACTATCATATATTATGCATATCAATGGAATCATCTAATAACCTCATACAAATATTAGTACATCAAGCTCTCAGTACAATGTAGATTCATTACACACTGTCATGCAGAAATTTGCATATATATGCACCAATTTCTTGCCTCCTAACAGCCTGCCTCCATTGCGCAATCCCTGCTAAAGAATACCCATGAATGAATTCAAATTGGCCTTGCCTTGACTGCGCAATCCTCATTGGAAACTCCAATGTGTTTCAGATGCATTTAATGCATCACTATAGTCACAACAAATAGTCCATCTCACCCTTTCACCTATCTCTCCACTGGGTTTCCACTGGAACTGACATGCACTATAGTTAACTGTTGTTTCTATTCATTTGTTAGTGAGTTATTAGCTATGAATTAAGTAATTAATTAATTAATTCGCTTAACTCTCACTAGTGTATCTTTCAGTTAAACTATATACAACTAGCTCAACTGAGTTAAACTAAATAACAACTCCATAAACTACTCTTCCAACTTTGTCATAACTTTGCCACTTTAGTTCTAACTAAGTCCTTCATGCATGAGCCACCAATAAACCCTAGGAATTCCGTAATTCCTTCAGCCCACTAATTTTCCAAATATTTTTACTGAAATAAAGTGCTCCAAGAGAATAAGTTGATGTTTATTGTCAGATTATTATTAAGAGCTAATAATAATTGACATGCATCTATTTTTAGATTGACAATCTATAACTAGACTTCGCCCAATATTCTAAAAATAGAATTTCATCTATTTTTCACATTTTACCAACCATCTACAAATAGCATCCTGCAACTTATAGAATATGCTCACCATGTCTAAAAATAGACATACACCTAAAAATAGCCTGCGAGCCTCACTTAGTGAAGGTGCTTACTTTTCACTAAGCTCATCATCTTGTTGAATCTCAACAGCATTTCTTCCTCTTCTTCATGTGTCATAGTAGAGATTTCTAGTTTCTTACTAGGAGTATACATTTTTTGTTTCAAGGCCTATTGGAACCAAATAATGATATCTATGCTTTGCAATTCCCTTTTAACTACTCCAGACTAATTTTTCAAACAAAACTTATGCAAATTTTAAAATACACACCTTTTTATTCTTATTTTTTGGAGCTTGATATTGAAAATGTTGTTTCTCTGAAATTTCTTCCTCCCAAGGTCTAAAATTTGGTCCTATGGTATCACTTTGAGTCTTATTTCCAATGCCATAAGTCAGATCCCAACATTATTTCAATACAACATTATGCCAAATCTCCCATGATGACCTAATTATGGACTGACTTAGTAGAGAAAACTTGTATGTGATTCCACGTGTCACTGTTACAAACCTTGGCTTTGAAATTGATATAATAGATGTTGCAGGTTGTGCACTTCTATTAAATTATTACTGAATTAAAATCTTATGCTTGAGAATGAAGTTATGACGATTTTTCCTAGGTCATGTGTTTGAGACTAAATATAGAGCATGCAGAAACCCTAACTTCTTCATACCATATCTCAGAAACTGTAGCGAACCAAGATCTAAAATTTCTACCAAATTTTCACCAATATTTCGGCTCCACGTGGTCAAAATTTCATCTTTTGAATCTTTGTATAAAAAATGTTATAGCAAAAATTCCAAGATGACCTATTTGAAGCAACAAAACCCTAGAATCCAAAGCTCTGATACCAAATGTTATGCAACCAACTCATAATATAGAAGAAAAGATAGATAAACGAGTTGAGAAATATCCTATTTTAGGGGGGAACCTCCTTTACATCACATAAATGAATAATTATTGGATGATACAAATGATAAGACCTCCTTTGTATATATAAGAGTCTAAGCAGTCACAATATAATCATAGCTTACATAACAATAATAATGTAAGGGAAAAACAATAACAATATTTGGATTCTATGGGGCACAAAAATAACAATATGGGGGCTACATGGGTACAACAATAACAATAGGTGGCTACACTAACAATAACAATAAGGGACCCGGATGCGGGTGGTTAAGCAGTTAAAAGGGCGGATTAGTTGGCTGGGCGGCATTCTAGCAAACCAAATGCTACTCGGACCAGCAAGTGTCCTTCGGCACCTGCACAAAGGAGCGCGGCATTTATGGCATTTACAGCCCAGCGCGTTTCACAATCCAGTTACCGGAGATCGAGATTTATCCACACACTGCAATCCGGACATGGCAATCAATCAATTTAATGAGGGGTTAATACTGATGGTTGGCAGCAGATTTGGTTCATTAGTTTACATGATGGCGATGAGCAACACTCTAGCAGTCTTCCCAAGCCCATTTCTGTTTGTTGCTCTCCCGACGTTTGGCTCTCCTCCGAGTGCACAGTGACAGGAAAACGTACCAGGATTCATGGATGTTTAGAGCTCAGCGACAATCTACATTTCTCAATTGTGAGGAATTGTATGCGTGACTCGAGGAATTGGACAGAGCATCTGTCCAAGGCTTCAGTCCTGCTCCCGCTCTCGCACTTGGCCAGCGCCTCTTTCCGGTTCCAGAATTCCTCCAGGGCTCCTGCATCGACTGAGAGAATGTCTCGTCGCAGGCACAGGATGAGATGCAGAAGAGGCTCCTCTCGGCAGCTGATAAGGCGCTCCTCCACGTCCTCCAGCACCTCTGCTGCGGTCTCTCCTACTTATGAAAGCACATCCCGAGCAACCAGGGGTCGTATTCTTCATTCTGGGCAACGCTTTCCCACTCCCCTGCACGCTCCAGCCCATTCCCAAACGAGGCACTTCTCATTCATAAGTGCGCTCAATTGCCCAAGAATCACCGCCTCTGTTACTATTGTTTTTCGTGAATCCCCTCAGGAAGTGGCTCCTAATTCCAGAAGGCGGGCTAGGAGTGCTGTGGACATGAATGCTATAGGGCAAAGTGCTGGAGGTGTGAACATGCAGGACATGGACATCAACCACGAAGGCGCTAGCCAAGGAAATGAGATGAATATTGACATTGGTCTGGAGCAGCAAGAGCAGCCAATTGATACTCAGGACCATGGAACTGAAAGTGCGCAGCACCAAACTCAAACGAGCGAGGTAAAGCGCACTCCAGCTGCTGAGAAATTTATTCACTCTACAGAGGACCTGTATACATCCGATGGTGAACCAGATGAACTCTGGTGCAGGGTCGTTGAAGAAGCACCGGACGAGTAGCACCTCCATTGTTCCTGGTTTTTGCTATGGCTCTGTTTACTTTTTGAAAATGTTTATGTTTGTTTTAATGTTTTCGGTCCTGTCTCATAGGCTTTCTTTTTCACGAACAAGATGCATCCCCTGCGTGGGAATTTGCTGGAAAAACCTTCAGCACTAGTTTCCCTCATGGAGGGCAGTGCTCAACAATGAATTTTTGCTTAACAGGCCTCAACCTCGGGCCTGGTCCTGGATAATTCCTATTGTACATATTTTTTTTTTTGTTGATTAATAGATTACGCATACTTAGAAAAAAAAAACAATAACAATAAGGGGGATATACTAGTATTATAGGGAACTAACAATTAGAATGAGCATGCTCAACTTTGGAGGGTGGTAGGCCTTGGGGTGTTTTAAAGATTTATTGGTGTTTAGAAAGAAAAAAAAAAAATGTTAAAATAGAGGGGTTGAGAAGTTGTGTCAAAGGATTAGATGGCATGTAATTGGGCCTCAATGCATGAATTCAAATTTTTAATAATCTTTTCCATAGGGTGTGTTAGCTCTCTGTAATCAGCAAGATTGGAAAACTCTGACAGCAGGGAGAATACTGTTTCAACCACTTTGGGATTCTAGGATCTAGCCCTCCTGAATCCGGAGAGGGATCTCTCCAATAAGTGTAAAGATGGATTTATCTTTAAGGTTTTGGGTATTGATATTAGGCGAGTTATGAAGTCTGAGGGTTTTTGTTTGTTTTGGATGGTTGAGCATGATTATGGCTTGAGTGGAAATTTCTAAATGGAAAGAGTTCTAGAGGTGTGAAGTTGCAAGAAAATAGAACAAGCTTTGGCTAAAAATATGGATGCAATGCTGGTTTTAGTCCATTGGGCTATGGAGTCATAATAGGGTTTTAATTGAAACAACCAGGTTCAAGAGTGGTCCATGGCGCAAGTCATCTATGTCTAAGGATCTCTTTAAAGTTTATTTTATGGAATGAAATGATACAATAAGAAGGGGAATTAAACAAATGAAGAACAAAGAGCAGCCCAAGATCTGGTAAGTACTTTGAAACTAGCCAACTATTGACATACACTTAAGAAGGAAATAAAAGAAATCCAGGATCTGGTAAGTACTTTGAAACTAGCCAGCCTTTGATACACTTTCAATAGAAAAACATTTAAAACACAAGGGAAACAAAAATGATAACAAAGAATGGTCTAAGATCTGGTAAGTACTTTGAAACTAGCCAGCTTTCAACACATTCTTAGGGAAATTTTCAAATAGTCTTTTGGGATAAAACTAGGACAGGGCTGACCATAACTTCCTTAGTTCATCTCTACTTAACATAAACTGAAAATAACTTTTAAGAATAAAAATTAGTTAAGACAGTAGGACGAGGGAACGCCAGCATTTCTAACTGCTCAAACTGAATTAAATTATTCCTAAATAACACAAATTGGAAGAAAACATTCAGATAAATATTATCAGTCAGAGAAGGGTACTGATATACAGTAAATCCTAACTCTATGCTTGTTGTTCTTTATAAGAGAAGATGAACAAAGTGAAAACAGAAATAAAATAACGATTTACAATAAGAAAAACATCACCGTCGACATAGACCAGCATCCCATAAATCAGCTTGTATTGATGCTTCAAACCAGTTACAGCTTTAATTCTAGTGTTTGAGGTTAGCAATCATCTTCACTTCTCAGCCTAAATATCATATCACAAGCAGAGCTTCAAGGGCCTTTGAATACTATTTACAATCAAAAGTTTCGAGCACAAGTATATTTCAAAGTTCTACAACCAACCTTTTCTCATCTTATACAGAAGTATTTATAGAAGAAATGAGGAGGTGGGATCTAATAAAAGATCTCATGGGTTCAATTAATACAGATTAATGCTTCTCGACCTTTGAGGGGCTTAATGGAGAAGAGTACAGATACTTTTACTGTATTAATTGATTTACATTAAAGGATTAAGCTTGGTGGGAGATTTTGTTGAATTTTAAGGCTCTGTTTCATGTAGTAATAGCTCTGCTGATATTTTTACATTAATTTCCTTTAGCATAATTAATTTTTGGGTTGCGCTGAGGCAAATATATTTTCTTTGATCAATAAATTCGGCCTCTGTTTGAATGCTTTGAGGCAACATGTGGCTTTGTGGTAGCTGAGAGGAATCAATTGGCCTCTATTGTGGTGGTGGAGGCCTTTCTATCTGATAGATCTTTTGATTTGTCTTTAATTTTGTTTTAATTTAATGGATTAGGCTTTTGATAATCAATCTTAGCCGTAATCCTCAAAAATGTGAAAAAAATCTCCAATCCTCTATTATGCTGTGTTTAAATCTTCAACACTGATACTCTTTTGCTGAATTTAATTCATTGTGTCTTGTTGATGTGCAGGTTGCTGCAAAGGGTCCATATGGCATCAATGCCCATGAAGCATTGACGAGACATGGAGTTTGAAACCCGTGGAATGATCTTTCTATATGCACAAAGGCTTGAGGGATCGTCATCCCCAGCCTTTGGTTTTCCTTTAATATAATGGAAAAAACCATAGAAACCTGCATAAAACAATAAACATAAATAAATCCTGTGTTTAGGTCGTAAAACTGCTTAGGAGGTTGAGGGGAGGAGCGTGGCCATTGGATGGTAGCATCCAACGGTGGAGATTCGTTTGCGGGAGAATAAAAAGGAAAGTGTAGGAAGAATTAAGTCAGAGTCATTGATTGCGCAGAGATCAACGGTCA
Source organism: Pinus albicaulis (assembly GCA_034641835.2). NCBI lineage: Eukaryota > Viridiplantae > Streptophyta > Pinopsida > Pinales > Pinaceae > Pinus > Pinus albicaulis. Next base: position 610,963,223 of record CM076569.1, read on the forward strand.
GGATTAGTTGTGATTTAACAGAGTGAAGGAGTCACATTGTTTGGAAAATAGAATAAATGTGAAGAAATGGGGTTAAAACCTTTGTTTCGGAGGAAAAATGGTAAATAATAGAGATGGGGTTTCTGGATGATCGTGAGCCGTTGGATGAGATCGGCCCACAAGATCAACGGTGGAGATCTGCGTTGAAAGCCTTTGGTGAAGGTGGAGGGTGATAATGTAAGGCCAGATTAAATCTGGGCCGTAGATCTGTAGAGATCAACGGTGGAAGGCGCACGCGATAAAACATAATAGAAATGGGGAAGGTGGTTTCGGGAGGTAAAACCATTGTTTTCGCTTGAGAATAAGGCGGGGAGGCGGTTTTTCCTTTTTGAACGCGATATGCGTTCCCGCTCGAAGCGTGGCATCAGAAAACAGCTTATATCGTGTGGCCTTTGGGAAATTAACCATCGCATTGAAAACTATGCGATATAGAATGTGGGCCGTCAGATCTGACGGTAGAGAACGAGTGTGATATGGGATAGATGCGCGAGCGGAAGCAGGGGGAGTAGTTTTAATCTGGGTCATTGGATGTAGAAGATCGACGGCCAGGATTGAATCTTGAATTTAAACAAAATAATATACAGGTGGAGAAAGGGTCAATAGGGACCATTGATCTATAGAGATCAACGGCTGCGATTGGCCGAGAAACATTATGAGCAGGGCTGCATGTTTTTAACCAAAGTTCGTGAAATGCGATTTGGACACGTGGACAGCCTAGATGTAATCGGGGCTCGGCGATTAGCAGGGCGAAGATCTTGAAAGGCGCCGATGCGATTTAGCGCTGGCCGTCGATCTGCAGATCAGATCGATGGTGGAAAATACAGTGGAGGGGTTTGAAGACAGAGGAAAGGTTTGTGATCGAAGCAAATATGGGCCGTTAGATCTGGGAAGGCAGGGAGGAGATAAACGGCTCACGACTGATCGGAGGAAGTTAATTGGGAAGGGAAATAAAATGCGCCTGATGAAAACTTTGTGATGTGATGTAGCGCGGGCCGTTTGATCGGCTCAAGATCAACGGCGGAGAATATCCCAAATATAAAACAAGCGGAAACCCTTATAACACATGAAAACTCAAAGTTTTTATAGAAAGCAAAGGTTTTATGGTTGGGGCAGGATATACATATGATATGGCTTGGCACCCGACTGCGGGGCCTTTGACTATATGGAAAACAAAAAGGGCTCGGGGCTTATGCATGAAAATAGCCAATCACATCGGAACTTTGGTGTGGGTCTTTCAATCTAACCATTCTAATTTTCTCCGATGTGATTAATGCTTCGGGACTTAAACTCTTGGTCCCAGGCGAAAGTTATATGGAATGCAACGGGGGCAGGTTTTATACAAATGGGGCTTAATCGCATCGGAATTTTGATGCGAGATTTTCAATCTACCCATCTTACATTAAAAAACATTGTATGGGCGCGTTTGGACCAAACTTAGGAAAAAGTGGGTTTATTGAATTTACAAAGGAAAATATGCATCGAGGATGAAATTATACAGTGTTTTAGTGCCCGAATGCGGGGCTAAGGGTTATATGAAACAATAATATGATCGGGGTTTATAAAAAAAAGGGCTTAATCGCATCAGAGGCTTTCACATAAGAAAATGACTTGTGTGCTCTGATATTTCTGATGCGATAAGCGCTTAAATGGCTTAGCGTTTGGTTCCAGCACCAGGGCACGTGGTGGGGAAGTGGTTTAAGATTTAGCCCAGGGGGCTTAAACCCTTAGTACAAAAAAGTGTATTTTTATGATTTTTTCATATTTTTCTGATGGATTTGGGGGTTTCGGCAAAGTTTAAAAAGGATTTTTAAACTCTGTAAAGAAGATTTTACGAAGAAAAAAGGGGAATGGATGAAAAATAGAGGTAAATGATGGGGGAAAAAGGGAATAAAATGGAGGTTAGTTTTGAGGTGGGGGAAGGGGAAAAATGGTGTTTGCAGTAATCTTATCTCTATGGAATCAGTAGAATTTCTGAGTTTGAAATGGAAACAACAGTGAAGATTGAACCAAAGTCATGATGTCTCCATGAGTCTTCAAGAGATAACACTTTTAGCAATAAAACTTGTTTCTTGAAAGCTCCAAAATGTTTTAGCCACCATTTGATATGACAAATTTTATTGGTGGCTAACAATGGCTCCACTTGGGGATGGTGCCTTCTTGAAGGCATCAAGAACTTCAGACTTGCATTCTCTGGGAGGCTGATCAGTGCCTTATCCATTGGGCTGCCTTTCTTTACTTGGATGATCTTATTTGTTCTGAAAAAATGTTAGCAGCCATGGAAAACAATGGAACTTCATCCATACAAGCTTTCTATCTACCCAATCCTACTGATCCAACATTTTTCTTCTTTAGAGTGCACTTGGATCTGCAAACTCTTTTTACAACATTTTATTCTTTTGAAAGCATAAAAATAATCTAATTCTACTGCTTATTTCTCCATGGACTCAGATTAAACAGTTGAGTCCATATGCTTCTCTACCTAATCTACCAATCTGTTAGGATTAAACAGTCTAATAGATTTTTATTCTCTAATTTCTAAAACAGAAATTCAAAAGCATACAAGTCAGTATTGAACAGTCTAACTTGATGTTGATCTATGGCATGAAAAACAAGCTGCACATAGATATTATTTTGCAGAAAATTAAAACAAAATGGAAGGCTTAAGATCTGAAAATTCAAAGCACTTCCTTCATCTTTTTTACAGCTCTGTTTCTGCCTCTTGTTTGAGTTGTTCTTCTTTTATCAACTGGTTCAGATTTTGAGCTAATTAGAACCAGTTTTATTTCTATTTTTAACTTAGAAATTAAAACATATTTGAATCAATCTTGTTTGGAAACTTAAGTTCAAATTTTGAGCTTGTTTGAACCTTTAATTTCTATCCTAATCTACCTACTGATAAGCCAAGATTAAACAGTTTGGCAAATCGAATTCACTATCCTATAAACAGTAAATTTAAAACTAATTAGTCAAGATTAGGTTGTTTGACTAACTAGAAGTGTGTTTTTCAGGAGTGGCATTTAAGCTTGCACACTTTCAGATTCGTTTCTCTTTTTGTTGGTATGGGGTTGTACCTTTATTGTTTTTACAATCTGCCCTCTTTTCTTTCTGTCACTGTTTTTGTATTTTTTTTTCTAACTTTGAATGCAATGGTGGGTGAAATATTTATAATGAGAAAAAAGATAAAAAGGCTTTCAGAACAAGACATGGATCAAGAGAAGTAATGCTTGAGCATCCTGCCATTGACATGACCCCCAAACAAATCTGCTCCATTCAACTTTTGTAAGAAAAAGGCATTATTACCAGCAGCTGAATGAATGAAGTAAGGGCCAAGCCACAAGTTTTCAAAATTTTCGTGCTTGCCCTTGTCTTCCCTCCTTGAGTCCCACTTTAAAACTTTGTCCCCAACATTAAAATTGTTGGATTTTTTTCTTCTGTCAAAAATCCTTTTAATGTTGTCCTGCTTCTGCAATGCTTTGTTATAAACCTCCTCTCTGGTTTGCTAAAGGTGAATAGTCTGATTTATCCTTCTGATCATGTCATTATATTTAGACTGAACCTCTTGAATCAACTTCATAACTGGCACACCAAGGCTGGTAGGAAATATTGCATTAGTGCCATACACAAGCTGGTAGGGTGACATGCTAATAGATTTCTTCAAAGTCAATCTATCAGCCCAAAGTGCATGCACAAGCTTTGTGTGCCAAGACTTTTTGTTGTCCTCCAACAACTTCTTGATTATGTTCACTAAAATCTTGTTTGAGGATTCTGCAAGTCCATTACCTTGAGGGTAATAGGCTGTGGAATGCCCCAATGTTATCAGATACTTGTGACAGAATTCAACCATCCTCTTTGATCCAAATGTTGTTGCATTATCAGTGACGATCTTGGTAGGACAGCCAAATCTAGAGAGAATATTATTCTCCATGAACTTTATAATAACATAATCATTGGCTTGCCTACAAGGGATGGTTTCTATCCATTTAGTGAAGTAGTCCATGGCAGTGAGAATCCATCTATGCCGAGTTGAAGATGATGGATGGATTTCACCTATGAAGTCAAGTCCCCACTATTGAAAAGGGGCTTCAATAGTGATTGGATGCAGAGGTAGGGGTAGAATCTTCATTTTGCCTTCAAAAATTTGACGTTTATGACAGGCAATTATCATCTTGTGTACATCAAAGAAAAGAGTAGGCCAATAGTAACCAGCCATAAAGATTTTGTTGGCTTTTTCTTTCCAATATAAATGGCCTCCACACTCTCCTTCATGGAACTCATGCTTAACCTTCTCTGCATCATACTCACGCAAACATTTAAGCAATATACCACTTTCATTTTTCCAATAAAGACATTTATCTATAATGCAATAGTTTACATCTTTCAATTTCAAAAACCTTGCCTTTGTTTTTGTCAAACTAGGAGGTGTATTCAAATTAAGAAAAACATAAAGAATATTAGCATACCAAGAGGAATTCATAAAATGGTCTTCAACAATGGGTGTTGAGATTTCCTCTTGTTCATCTAAAGCATTAATCATATTAATATCAAGAACTTCAAAATTTGATTCAGCCATCAATCTAGCTAGACCTTGGCCTTTGATGAGTTTAGCAGGATTTATCTCTAAATCATATTCAAGAATAACAAAAATCCACTTACCTCTCTTACCATCCCGGTCCTATGTTAGAATGTCTTTCACAACTAAATTTGGGACAAAGGAAATGATGCGGGAGTGCAGAATGTATACTCCAAAGTCTTTTAAAGCTTTAACCAAAGCAAAAGCTTGCTTTTCCATAATGTTATACTTCAGAGGGGCATCTCTCAAAGCCTTGCTAAAGAATGAAATAGGATGCTCTTGTCCTTGTGGATTTTTCTGTAAAAGGACAGCAGCTATTGTATGTTCTGATGCAAATGAAAAAATATAAAAATCTTTTGAAAAATCAGGACTTATTAGAACCAGTGCTTTGGTTAACGCTTATTTCACTAGCTCAAAGGACTTCTTTGCTTCCAAGGTCCATTTTACCCCTTGCTCCTTCTTCAGCATGTTTGTAATGTTTCTAAGGAGCTCGGCTAAGTTGGGGATGAACGTTCTCAAAAAGTTAATATTTTCAATGAAAGATTGCAACTCCTTGATATTTCGAGGATGGGAGATTTTCAATATGGCCTTAATCCTCTTTGGATCTATCTTAATACCCTCTTCCAAAATAATGTGTCCAAGAAGTTTACCTTCTTGGAGACCGAATGGTGTTTTCTTAGGGTTTACAGATATCCCAAACTTTCTGCATCTCTCAAATACTGTTCTTAAATGTTCTAAGTGCTCTTCATCTATCTTTGAAAAAACAGTAACATCATCAAGGTATATAATGATGAAGTAGCCCAGTTCTTTGGAGAATGCTATGTCCATGGCTCTATAAAAAGTTGCTCCAGCGTTCATTAGACCAAAGGGCATTTTCACATACATGAAAGTGCCCCAAGGTGTAGTAAACGTTGTCTTTAATTGATCATCAGGGTGAACTAGAATCTGATTGTACCCTGAGTAGCCATCAAGCAAAGAAATTCTACTAGACCCTACCACCCTTTGTAAAATATGGTCCATATTAGGTAAAGGGTAGTTGTCTTTTAATGAAGCTTTGTTTAAGTCTCTAAAGTCTATACAAAGCCTGATCTCCCCTGTTTTCTTCCTAACATACACCAGATTAGACACCCACTCAGAATATCTAATAGGGACAATAATACCAGCTTCATACATTTTCTTGATTTCCTTCTCAACCAATCGCAACTGAACAGGGTTTATTCTGCACAGCTTCTGTTTGAATGGTTTTTGGTTTTCTTTGAGAGGGATTTTTTGTTGTATTATTTCAGTGTCATAGGATTTAATATCTTCGTAAATCCACGCAAAAACATCAAAAAATTCTTTAAACAACTCTATGTATTTGAGTTTAATGTGAGCTGGTAAAGTCTTAGACAGTTTAATCATCATTGTTTTAAGTTCACTGCCTATATTTCACTCTTCTACTTCAGTCTCTACAGGCTCCAGTTTTGGCTTCTTGGCCACATCGTTAAAATCGAACAACTCTTCTAAAGGGGCTAGACCCCTAAGCAAACTCTGATCTTTGGACTGCAGGGTTTCTAACTCCTCTGTTTCTAACTCTGCAATCAATTCTGTTTTGCTTTCAAGTTTTCTAGACAAAATATTAATATTGGCAAGTTCAGGAGACTGTTCTTCTTCACCAAGAAAATTATCTTCACTATTGCAGTCTATTTCATAATCTGAATCCGAACTGTGTAGTTCGAATTCATTTCTGAATTGCATGAATTCTTCTAATTGTTTGTCTCCGTCGAACACTTGCCAATATTTTTCGTTATCAGGGACGGTTGTTCTAAATTTTATCTAAGTTGTGCATTCTTTGGTTTCATATGGTGTTAAGCATGTTCTAGCTGCAAAGGCTAAGCTGTGGGCCGTGATATTTATTTTCCTTGGGACAAAGATTATCTAGTGCTCCTCAAAAGTTTTTAAAAGATCCACGACATCATTTCGATAGGCCCTAATTCTTGGGTGATTTGTGTTGTATTCGCCGTTGACTTGCCTAATGAATAACTTAGAATCTCCATATGCTTTGATTCTTTTGGCTCCTAACTTTTTCAACAAGCGTAAGCCTAAAAGCAGGGATTCATATTCTGCTATGTTATTCGAACACTAGAAGTTTACTCTACAGGAAATGCTCTTTGTGTGGTTATTCTTAGTGTTACATATCCAGACACCTGCACTGGAATTAGTTCTAGTGCATGACCCATCGAAGTTCATACTCCATAGAGGACTAGATTCAGGTTCATCTGTTTGGTGTTTTTCCTCTTCAACTAAAGTGCTTTTAGGTTGTTGTGGAATATCAACACTTAGTTGTATTTGTTCCAACTCCTCAGGTTTTTCGCTTTGTCGAGGGTTTCTTTCTTAACTATCAAGGTTTAAAAACAATGGAAGCATGATTTGTAGCTCAAGACCGGTGTTTGGTTTGCTAAATTTTTCAAATGTAGAAAAATGTTTTGACACTTCTGTGTAGTGCTCTTCTTCCTCTCTATCAACCATCAGTTCAGTTAAAGTCACCTGTTCAATGAAAGATTCATCATTAAACAAGAAAAAAGAATCAAGGCCTGTATTTACAGAGTACAGAGGAGAATTTTGTGGTCTATCTTGGCTTGTAACTATGTATTTCATATGGGACTCCCTGTAAAGTCTTCTCGTCTAATTGAAAACATGGATAGTCACATAGGTCATGTCCATCTGCATAGTTCCTTGTAACTTAGCCCCCCAAGATCTTAATAGTAACATTCCATACTTTGGGGGCACTTCAGCCACAACAATATCCATGACTAAGCATTTGGCTAGAATCTGTGCTAAGTTAACGCAGAGGTCTTTAATTAATCCTAAACATTTTACTCTGCTTGAGTGAAAGGAGTAAAGGTCTTTATAAGGTCTAGTGATTTCAAGACCCAGGCTCTCCATCATAGCTTTAGGCATTAAATTATGAGAAGCCCCGGAGTTGTGCATATCTTTGTGCAAAATCTTGTCATGAATGTTTAAACTCACATAAAAGGGAGGAACAAGTCCCTATTGATACTTACCTTCAATCTCTGGACCAAAAATAAGCTCTGGTTGGTCATCATTAAGATTGACTGTGTCATCATTCTCTTATATGTTTAAGGCCTTCAAAATTTGGGTCCTATATACATTTTGGGTAGCTAACTGAGTCAAGGGAACAAAGATTTTAGTTTTGGAAATTTCCTGCTCTAGGCTGAAAGGAATTTGATTCTTTGAAGAACTTGTCTCAGCCTTGTTAACTGCCACTCTATCAGTAACATCAGCTTGCTGATTTGTTCTATTTACATTTGACAAAATGGTTTTAACAGGAGTACTAGCCGAAGTGTTAGTACTGCTAAGGTCTGCACTCTGTTTTTCCTTGTTTTGAGTGCCTTTCTCTTTACCTTTATCAGAATTCACAGCCACTATTTTGTCCTTCTATTTGACAACTTTAGGCTTGTTTACAGTGTTGTTTTGTGAATATTTATCAGAGGTTTTGGTGTTGGGATTTTTTTGATTGGTTTTATTCTAAGGTCATATTCCCTTTGAGATTCAATGATGACATTTTACATGTCTTGATAATAACTTTCGTCATCATCTCTTTTGTCATCATATGGTGTGTAAAGACCTTGTTTTCTATCATAATGAATCTCAAAGTCATCATTATCTACTCCCAGCATGTTGATATCATCTTCCTCTGTTGGTTCATCTATTTCCTCAACCTCACTCACGTAGTTTTGATGAAAGGGAGGAGTGATATGTTGATCATCTTCCCTAGGTCTGTTTGGAGGTTGGTTCCTTCTAAAATTATGATTCTGGTTCTGGTTTCTGTTTTGAGGAGCAGTTTGGTTTTGACTTGCTTGTGCTCTCTCAAGGATGCTCATTTTCTTCATCATCTCCTGCATCATTTTTTCCATCTTTGAGTTGGGAGTGGAAGGGGTAGATTCTTCTCTGAAGGATACTCTCCTCATTCTTCATTCTTTCTCTCTTCTCCATCAAATTAACTTCCACAACAAGATCTCTTTTTTGCATATCTTCAAGAGTTGTAGGATCTCTCTCTCTCAGCTGATAGGCCATCTCAGGGTCAAACCCTTCAGGAAACTTGTTTAGAGCTGAGCCTTGTGGAGGTTTTAGATATGGGGAAAGTGCATTATATACACTATTAAATCTAGTGCAGTAAGTTTGAACACTTTATGTAGTGTTTCTATGGAGGTTCTTGTAATCAGAAAGGACTTGGAGAGGATTCTTCTTCACTTCCCATTTGTTTAAGAATGTCGGATGGAAGGCTTGGAGATCGTTGATACTATGGGGGGTTAAGCCTTTAAACCATTTTCTTACTTCTCCCCCCAGACTCTGAGCAAATAATATAAGCTTGACAGAATCATCATCAATTTCATTTATGTCAAAGTATCCATTCATCTTATCCACACGTTGTGATGCAGTTGTAGCATTACTAGCATCATATAATGGAATTTTGGACTGATAGTCTTGTGGAAGATTGACTAATGGTACAGGAAGGACTAAGGGAGCATACCATGGTGCCATGATATGTGGTGGAGGTGGATTTACAAGAGGTGGGTTAACAAAAGGTAAAGTGGGCTGAAGTGGAGTGGTTTGGACAGTGGATGTAGGGTGAATGGATGTGGATGGACCAAGAATAGATTGTTGAGCTGACCTTGGATGAGAAACACCTAAATTGGAAAGGAAATGTGAATCGGGTGGTGTTGTTTCTCTACTACCAGGATGTTCACTTGTTTCAGGAGATGAAAGTGAAGACTCAGAATCTAGCTGATCTAGATCATAAAGAGACCTAGTTCTAAAAGGATTTATTAGATCTGATTGTGATTGTTGTAGAGCTGCAAGATTTTTAGGAACTGAATTAGCTCTCAAGGGTGATCTGAAAACAGTTGAAAAATTTACCTTAGGAGACTTCCTCAGGATACTTTCTGGGTTATCAACTATCTCAGGTGGGTCTGGGTCTGGATAGGCTCTAGTATGAATCTTTCTAGGAGCCACTATGTTGTTTTTTTTAGACCCAACTAAGAAAGAAAAGTTCAACCAGATATGACAGTCTTTAAGAGGTCAACTAATATGTTTTACAAAAACATCAATCCTACAATCCTCTAATTGAGTTTGAATGATATTACAATGATAATGGTTCTTCCCAATGGAGTCTTAAGGTCTTTTGAGGATTGTGGAGTCGCCAAGTGGAAGTTTTTAGCTCTTTTGGAGGTAAAAGGTTTTATGGTCCACCACCATGTTTATTGAATACCAATCTGAAATATTTTTGGGTTTTCTGAGTTATTTTTCAGTTGTGTGGTTTCTAAGAGTGTCCTAAATCTGTTTCAAAACTTAGCTACAATTGTGAGACAAAGACAGTCTACTCTTATGGTTAAGCTAGCTGATTTTTCAAGGTTAGATAAACTCTTATGAGAATCCTAGGGTTTGCTTAGTTTGTCAATGATTCGAACAAGTTTCATCATGATTACCATCACTTGGTAGTGCTTGAAAATGTTGATTTTTACTCACTGCACAAAGTTCTTGAAATTATGATTTCTGAGGTCTTAGAAGTTTTTATGATGAAAAACACTCACAATTCCCCAGCGGAGTCGCCATAAATGTTAGCTCCCTGTAATCAGCAAGATTAGCAAAGTCCAACAACAAGGAGAACACCGTTTCAACCACTTTGGGATTCTAGGATCTAGCCCTCCTGAATCCGAAGAGGGATCTCTCCAATAAGTGTAAAGATTGATTTATCTTTAAGGCTTTGGGTATTGATATTAGGCTAGTTATGAAGTCCGAGGGTTTTTGTTTTTTTTTTATGGTTGAGCATGATTATGGCTTGAGTGGAAAGTTCTAAATGGAAATATTTCCAAAGGTGTGAAGTTGCAAGAAAATAGAACAAGCTTTGGCTAAAAAGATGGATGCAATGCTGGTTTTAGTCCATTGGGCTATGGAGTCATAATAGGGTTTTAATTGAAACAACCAGGTTCAAGAGTGGTCCATGGGGCAAGTAATCTATGTCTAAGTATATCTTTAAAGTTTATTTTATGGAATGAAATGATACAATAAGAAGGGGAATTAAACAAATGAAGAACAAAGAGCAACCCAAGATCTGGTAAGTACTTTGAAACTATCCAGCTTTTGACATACACTTAAGAAGGACATAAAAGCAATCAAGGATCTAGTGAGTACTTCGAAACTAGCCAGCCTTTGATACACTTTCAATATAAAAACATTTAAAACACAAGGGAAACACAAATGATAACAAATAATGGTCTAAGATCTGGTAAGTACTTTGAAACTAGCCAGCTTTCAACACATTCTTAGGGAAATTTTTAGATAGTCTTTTGGGATAAAACTAGGACAGGGCTCACCATAACTTCCTTAGCTCATCTCTACTTAACATAAAATAAAAATAACTTTTAAGAATAACAATTAGTTAAGACATTAGGACGAGGGAACGCCAGCATTCCTAACTGCTCAAACTAAATTAAATCATTCCTAAATAACACAAATTGGAAGAAAACATTCAGATAAATATTATCAATCAGAGAAGGGTACTGATATACAGTAAATCCTAACTCTATGCTTGTTTTTCTTTATAAGAGAAGATGAAAAAAGTGAAAATAGAAATAAAATAACGATTTACAATAAGAAAAACATCACTGTCGACATAGACCAGGATCCCATAAATCAGCTTGTATTGATGCTTCAAACCAGTTACAGCTTTAAGTCCAGTGTTTCAGGTTAGCAATCATATTCACTTCTCAGCCTAACTATCCTATCACAAGCAGAGCTTCAAGGGCCTTTGAACACTATTTACAATCAGAAGTTTCGAGCACAAGTATATTTCAAAGTTCTGCAACCAACCTTTTCTCATCATCTATAGAAGTATTTATAGAATAAATGAGGAGGTGGGATCTAATAAAAGATCTCCTGGGTTCAATTAATACAGATTAATGCTTCTCGGCCTTTGAGGGGCTTAATGGAGAAGAGTACATATACTTTTACTGTATTAATTGATTTACATTAAAGGATTAAGCTCGGTGGGAGATTTTGTTGACTTTTAAGGCTCTGTTTCATGTAGTAATAACTCTGCTGATATTTTTACATTAATTTCCTTTAGCAATATTAACTGTTGGGCTGTGCTAAGGCAAATATCTTTTCTCTGATCAATAACTTCGGCCTCTGTTTGAATGCTTTGAGGCAACAGGTGGCTTTGTGGTAGCTGAGAGGAATCAATTGGCCTCTGTTGTGGCAGTGGAGGCCTTTCTGTCTGATAGATCTTTTGATTTGTCTTTAATTCTATTTTAATTTAATGGATTAGGCTTTTGATGATCAATCTTAGCCGTAATCCTCAAAACTGTGAAAACAATCTCCAATCCTCTGTTATGTTGTGTTTAAATCTTCAACACTGATACTATTTTGCTGAATTTAATTCACTGTGTCTTGCTGATGTGCAGTTTGCTACAAAGGGTCCGTATGGCATCAATGCCCATGAGGCATTGACGAGATGTGGATTTTGAAACCCGTGGAATGATCTTTCTTTATGCACAAAGGCCTGAGGGATCGTCATCCCTAGCCTTTGGTTTTCCTTTAATATAATGGAAAAAACCATAGAAACCTGCATAAAAAAATAAACATAAATAAATCCTGCATTTATTTGGTAAAACTGCTCAGGAGGTTGAGGGGAGGAGCATGGCCGTTGGATGGCAACATCCAACAGTGGAGATTTGTTTGCGGGAGGTTAAAAAGGAGAGTGTAGGAAGAATTAAGTCAGAGTCGTTGATTGTGCAGAGATCAACGGTCGGGATTGGTTGTGATTTAACAGTGTGAAGGAGTCACATTGTTTGGAAAATAGAATAAATGTGAAGAAATGGGGTTAAAACCTTTGTTTTGGAGGAAAAATGGTAAATAATAGAGATGGGGGTTCGGGATGATCATGGGCCATCGGATGAGATCGGCCCACGAGATCAACGGCGTGTAGAAATTATATATAACCGATATGTTATACATCCAAGATTCTCCTGATCACACACTATTTGACTTCATGCACAATATAGAACCTCTTCTACCATTGATCATTAATTGCAGAAATAATATCAATTGCATGCACACATTAAAACCATAACAATTCACACATATGAACACAGTAATTTATGGGAAAGCTTAAAGCTAAAAACCCCCAACTATCTGTATATTATATTTCATAGAGATCATGTACCAATCATCATACAAAGCTCCTCACAAGCTCTCAGTACAATCTCCAATTGCTACACACTAATCAGGTCTGATCTAGCAAATATCATGCTCCAATATCTGCCACCTGCTAGCTTGCCTCTACTTCACAATCATTGCTGAAGAATGTCTCTGAATGAACTCGAATTGGTCTAGCCTTGCTCACACAATCCTCATTGGCATCTCCAACCACTGTGTGTTGCAAATCATGCAACACTATAGTCACAACTGATAGTCACACTGCTCTTTCACCTACGTCTTCACTAGTCTCCACTGAAACTGTCCATGCACTGTAGTTAACTGATGTATTCTTTAGTTGATTAATGAGTTAATAATTAGTGAATTAATTAATAATTAATTCATACCACTCTCACTAGTGTATCAATCAGTTAGACTAGATACAACTAGCTCAACTATGTTTAACTTAATTAAATTGAACACAACTCCACCAACTACCTCAATAACTCCACCAAACTCTGTCACATGAGTTCTAACTAAAGTCTCCATGCAATAGCTCCACTTAACCCTCAGGAATAGCCTAATTCCTTCTGTCAGCTCCTGTGCCACATCTGTGCACTTAACTGAAGTGCTCCAAGAGAATAATATAATGTTTATAGTCCAAATATTATTAAAAGCTAATAATATTTGACATATCTATTTTTAGACTGGCAATATAAAAATAGATTCCTCCCAATATGTCTTAAAATAGAAGTCCATCTATTTTTCCAACTTGACCAACCATCCACAAATAGCATCCTGCAACTAATAGAATATGATCGACATGTCTAAAAATAGACATAGTCTAGTAATAGACTTGCGCCAAAAATAGCCTACGGGCCCACTTAGTGAAGGCGACTCTTTTCACTAAGCTCATCATCTTGTTGCAATCTCAACACTCCCTCTCAACAAGATAGGGATTATTTTCCACCCCAATCTTGCCTCTCTGGTATTCGAATTTTCTCCCGGTGAGCACCTTCGTCAAGATATCAGCATCCTGATCCTCCGTAGGAATGTAAGAAAGTAACATGATCTTCCACTACACACAATCTTTGATATGATGATACCGGATGTCAATGTGTTTCGATATATCATGAAATACTGTATTTACCGAGAGTTTGATGCAACTCTGATTATCACAATATATCACAGTAGGATCTAAGTGTGAACCGAACAACCCGACCAGGATCTTCCTCATCCATATAGCCTCGCATGCAGCCAAACTCGCTGCCATGTACTTGGCCTCCGCTGAACAGAGTGCCAAGGATCTCTGCTTCCTGCTGTACCAATAAATTGCTGTCAACTCGATACTGAAAATCCCTCCAAATGTGTTCTTTCTGTCCGTTGGGCTCCCTGCCCAATCTGCATCTGTGAAGCCACACAACTTCACCTAATCCGACTATCTGTACCATAATCCATATCCCGATGTGCCTCTGAGATATCTCAATACATGCTTGCCTTCCTTCCAAAAGAGCTTAGTATGCTTAACCATAGCTTGTGAAAGATGGTTAACAGTGTAGCATATGTCAGGTCGTGTATTGACTAGATACATAAGCAACCCCACCAACTATCGGTAAACAGTAGCATCCACTACCTCTGCCAATGTAGCATCCTCTTTCCTCCATCCACCAGGAAGAGGAGTGTTGATAGGCTTGCATCCATCCATGTTGAACTTCTCCAGTATCTCCCAGGCATACTTGCCTTGAGACACAAACAATCCATCACTGCGGTGCCAAATTTCCAATCCCAGGAAATAATGAAGGAGGCCTAAGTCCTTCATCTCAAACTCTTTTGCAAGATCAACCTTGCATGAGAGTATCAACTGTTCATCACCAGTCAGTATCAAATCATCTACATAAAGTACAATGATACACAACTTACCCTCAACCACTATTTGGTACAGGTTTGGATCCGCCTCGCTCTTGGTAAAACCAAGTCCGGTGAAATAACTGTCAATCTGTGTGTACCAAGCACGAGGTGCTTGTTTCAACCCATACAACGCTCTTTTGAGCCTACACACATGAAAATCACTGCTGAAGATCTCGAAACCTTCGAGCTACTCTATGTACACCTCCTCCTCAATCACTCCATTTAGGAACATATTCTTCACATCCATTTGATGAATGTGCCACCCCATCTGCGCTGAGAGAGCAAGAATCGTCTGTATGAAAGAATACCTTGCGAAAGGTGAAAAGGTTTCCTCATAATCAATCCCCTCAATCTGTGAGAAGCCTCAGGCAAAAAATCTTGCCTTGTAATTCTCCACACTCTCATCATATGCTTGCTTCACTTTGTAGATCCATCTCGAACCTACCACTAATTTCCCTTTCGGCCTTGGGACAATCTCCCATGCACTGTTTCTGACAATCGAATCATACTCTTCCACCATGGCATTTACCCATGCAGGGTCCTCCACAACTTCCTCGAAATAGTATGGTTCTATCACGATACACTTTCTCATCAAAGCCATGTATCCAGTATATCAGTCAGGTGATTGTCTCTATCTACGCTGTGATGTAGGTGCTCCTACAATCTTCTCTGCATCAAGATTTATCCGCTTAGCTCTTGTAGTGCGCTTCCACCGTCTGATGGTTGGCGCTGCATGAGTGGTTTCTTCAACTCCATGACCCTCCTCTTGTGGCTGATCCACATCCCGAGGCTCATCCTTAGGAACTAATAGCTCCTCATCTGCATGCAAGTTTGGCTCCCTCTAAAGCAAACACTTCATGGCTTTCTCCTCATGAAATTTGATATCACGTCACACAACAGTATTCTGACTGTCTAGAAAATACACACAATATTTGTGAGGTGTATCAGTGTACCCCAAAAATATCCCAACCTCTGCGGTTGGCTCCAGCTTCTTCCTGGCATCCTTCGTCACATGAATGTAAACAGGTGAGCCAAAAATCTTCAAATGAGAAATATCAGGCTTCTTACCAGAAAATGCCTCCTCGGGTGTACTCATGCCAAGTACTCTGTGAGGACAACGGTTTTGCACATAAACCACAGTATTGCATGCCTCAGCCCACAAGTGTATGGGAAGGCCCTAATCATGCAAAATCGCCCATGCAGCACCCACGATCGTTCTGTTCTTTCGCTCTGCAACCCCATTCTGCTGTGGGTTATGAGGTGTTATGATCTCTCTTCGAATTCCTTCTGCGCTACAAAAGTCTTTTAATTCGCCAGATATGAATTCACCACAATTGTCGCTCCTAAGAGCCTTCACCTGCTTCCCCGATTATTTCTCAACCAGTGCCTTGAACTCACAGAACTTTGAGTATGTCTTGCTCTTCTTCTGCATGAAGAAGATCCAGCACTTACGAGAAAAATCATCAAAAAATATCACATAATACTTGTGCTTTGCTGTTGAAGCTATTGAGAAAGGCCCACACACGTCTGTGTGAATTCTCTCAAGGATCGTCGTGGCGCGACTATCCTTCTCATGAAAGGTGGCTTTCACAAATTTTCCCAAATTACATCCCTTGCACTGATCTGACTGCACAAGTGTACCTTTGGGAAGCCCAGTAGAAATTTGTTGCAAACTTTTCAAAGCACCATGGTGAAGATGGCCCAATCTCCTGTGCCATAGCTCACCCTCATCCCGGCTTACCACTCTTTCTGTCTTGCCTGCCATTTCTAAGCAGCCATCTACCTGCAATTGATAAGGGTTCTTAACTCGAACCCCTATCCTCTAGGTTTCACCATTTTCCTTACTGCGCAGGAAAGCCTTTCCCTCGCTAAAGACAACATC
Source organism: Pinus albicaulis (assembly GCA_034641835.2). NCBI lineage: Eukaryota > Viridiplantae > Streptophyta > Pinopsida > Pinales > Pinaceae > Pinus > Pinus albicaulis. Next base: position 610,979,821 of record CM076569.1, read on the forward strand.
ATATCCCTTGTCTTCCAACATGGCCATAGAGATAAGATTCTTCTTCAATCGTGGAAAATGCATGACTTCCTTCAATACGAAGAGTTTACCAGACTCCCTCTCAAAGGAAATTGTCCCGATACTAGTCGCACTGTATCTACCATCATCACCCATCTCGATGTGCACTCCAAGATCCTTCTCATTCAGATCACTGAACAAATCTTTGTCTCCGGTCATATGAAAAGACGCACCATTGTCAAGAAACCACACTGATCCCATCACACTTGAGACCAAGCATGCGATCAGCGAAAAATCCAGCTCAAACTACGAGGCTAAGGCCTCTCCAGCTGCAGATCCAACAACCTGCTTATTTTTCTTCTTCTGTGGAAAATTAGTGGCGTAATGTCCGTGTTGGTGACAGTGAAAGCACTTCACCTTGGACATGTCCTGCTTCTTGCCTTTCGCACTGGATTGAGAAGCATTCTTCTTGCTCTTCTCCTTCCTTTCTTTGGCAGCCAAAGCACAATTTTATTCATCTACATTCTTTGATGAAGATCTATCCTTGGTACTCCGCCTTATCTCCTCCTGCACAAGATCCGACCAAAGTCACTCGAATCCTGGCAGTTTCTCCCGACCATTGACAGAGTCCTGATAGGAATGCCAACTCTTTGAAAGCCCAAGGAGAGCTAAGCTCACCAATTCCTCATCATATACAGTAACCCCCACACTTCCCAACTCATCCCTGCACTGGAAAAACTTCGTGAGGTACTTGGGTATACTGCCGCCTTTCTCCATTTTTATGTTCCTGAGTTTATCCTTGAGCGCCAACTTCCTCTGGTCGCTCTTTCTTTGGAATAAATCTGTCAAAGCTTTCCACATCAAGAATGGAGAAGCTTTACCATGAAGTTTGGACACTATGTGATCCTTCACACCTTCCAATAGAATCCTTCGACATTTTTTTGTCTTCTTTCACCATGCGTCAAGTGCACCAGCATCGCTAGAAGCAGGTTTTGGAATTTCTGCATCTATGAACTCCTTCAACCCATTGTCCTCCAGCACTGCCTCCATCCTACCCTTCCATGCAATATAATTTGAGCTGCCCTCAAGGGCATACTCCAATCACAATCTGTTGAAAGACATCTCAACTTCGACACCAAGAAAACACTGCTGCAAATTCGAATTCCACCAGCACAAAACTCAACCGCTTCAATGTTTTGCAATTGCGCCAATGATAAATATCGCTCTGATACCATGTAGAAATTATATATAACTGATATGTTATACATCCGAGATTCTCCTGATCACACACTATTTGACTTCATGCACAATACAGAATCTCTTCTACCATTGATCATTAATTGCGGAAATAAAATCAATTTCATGCACACATTAAAACCATAACAATTCACACATATGAACACAGTAATTTATGGGAAAGCTTAAAGCTGAAAACCCCCAACTATATGTATATTATATGTCATAGATATCATGTAACAATCATCATACAAATTGCCTCACAAGCTCTCAGTACAATCTCCAATTGCTACACACTAATCAGGTCTGATCTAGCAAATCTCATGCTCCAATCTCTGCCACCTGCTAGCTTGCCTCTACTGCGCAATCACTGTTGAAGAATGGCTCTGAATGAACTCGAATTGGTCCAGAATTTCTCACGCAATCCTCATTGGCATTTCCAACCACTTTGTGTTGCAAATCATGCAACACTATAGTCACAACTGATAGTCACACTGCTCTTTCACCTACCTCTTCACTGGTCTCCACTGAAACTGTCCATGCACTGTAGTTAACTGATGTATTCTTTAGTTGATTAATGAGTTAATAATTAGTGAATTAATTAATAATTTATTCATACCACTCTCACTAGTGTATCAATCAGTTAGACTAGATACAACTAGCTCAACTATGTTTAACTCAGTTAAACTGAACACAACTCCACCAACTACCTCAATAACTCCACCAAAATCTGTCACATGAGTTCTAACTGAAGTCTCCATGCAATAGCTCCACTTAACCCTCAGGAATAGCCTAATTCCTTCTGTCATCTCCTATGCCACATCTGTGCACTTAACTGAAGTGCTCCAAGAGAATAAGATAATGTTTATAGTCCAAATGTTATTAAGAGCTAATAATATTCGACATATCTATTTTTAGACTAGCAATCTAAAAATAGATTCCACCCAATATGTCAATAGATGGACTTCTATTTTTAGACTGGCAATCTAAAAATAGATTCCACCCAATATGTCTAAAAATAGAAGTCCATCTATTTTTCCAACTTGACCAACCATCCACAAATAGCATACTGCAACTCATAAAATATGATCGACATGTCTAAAAATAGACATAGTCTAAAAATAGACTTGCGCCAAAAATACCCTGCGGGCCCACTTAGTGAAGGCGACTCTTTTCACTAAGCTCATCATCTTGTTGCAATCTCAACATGGCAAAGATCTGCGTTGAAAACCTTTGGTGAAGGTGGAGGGCGATAGTGTAAGGCCAGATTAAATCTGGGCTGTTGATCTGGAGAGATCAACGGTGGAAGGCGCACGCGATAAAACATAATAGAAATGGGAAGGGTGGTTTCGGGAGGTAAAACCACTGTTTTCGGGTGAGAACAAGGAGGGGAGGTGTTTTTTCCTTTTTGAATGCGATATGCGTTCCCTCTTGACACATGGCATTAGAAAACAGCTTATATCGTGCGGCCTTTGGGAAATTAACCATCGCGCTGAAAACTACGCGATATAGAATGTTGGTCATCATATCTGGGGCCTCAAATATGACGGTAGAGAACGAGCGCGATATGGGATAGATGCGCTAGCGGAAGCAGGGGGAGTGGTTTTAATCTGGGCCGTTGGATGTAGAAGATCGACAACCAGGATTGAATATGGAATTTAAACAAAATAATATACATGTGGAGAAAGGGTTAATAGGGACAGTTGATCTACAGAGATCAACGGTTGCGATTGGCCGAGAAACATTATGAGCGGGGCTTCATGTTTTTAACCAAATTTCGGGAAATTCGATCTGGAAACGTGGATGGCCCAGATGCAATCAGGGCTCGGCAATCGGCAGGGCGAAGATCTTGAAAGGCGTCGATGCGATTTAGCGCTAGCCGTCGATCTACAAATCAGATCGACAGTGGAAAATACGTCGAAGGGGTTTGAAGGTAGAGGAAAGGTTTGCGATCGGAGAAAATATGGGTCGTTAGATCTGGGAAGGCAGGGAGGAGATCAACGTCTCATGACTGATCGGAGGAAGTTAATCGGGAAGGGAAATAAAATGCGCCCGATGAAAAATTTATGATGCGATGTAGCATGGGCTGTTTGATCGGCTCAAGATCAACGACGGAGAATATCCCAAATATAAAACAGGTGGAAACCCTTATAACACATGAAAACCCAAATTTTTTATAGAAAGAAAAGGTTTTATGGTTGGGGTGGGATATACATATGATATGGCTTGGCGCCCAATTGCGGGGCCTTTGACTATATGGAAAACAAAAAGGGCCTAGGGCTTATGCATGAAAAGGGCCAATCGCATCGGAACTTTGGTGCGGGTCTTTCAATCTAACCATTTTTATTTTATCCAATGTGATTAATGCTTCAGGACTTAAACTCTTGGTCCTAGGCAAAAGTTATATGGAATGCAGTGGGGGCGGGTTTTATACAAATGGGGCTTAATCGCATCGAAATTTTGATGCGGGCTTTTCAATCTACCCATTTTACATTAAAAAACATTGTTTGGGCGCGTTTGGACCAAACTTAGGAAAAAGTGGGTTTATTGAATTTACAAAGGAAAATATGCATCGGGGATGAAATTATACAGTGTTATATGAAACAATAATATGATCAGGGTTTATAAAGAAAAGGGCTTAATCGCATCGGAGGCTTTCACGTAAGAAAATGACTTGTGCGCTCTGATATTTCCGATGCAATAATCGCTTAAATGGCTTAGCGTTTGGTTCCAACACCAAGGCACGTGGTGGGGAAGTGGTTTAAGATTTAGCCCAAGGGGATTAAACCCTTAGTACAAAAAAGTGTATTTTTATGATATTTTTAATAGTTTTCTAATGGATTTGGGGGTTTCGACAGAGTTTAAAAAGGATTTTTAAACTCTGTAAAGAAGATTTTATGAAGAAAAAAGGGGAATGGATGAAAAATAGAGGTAAATGATGGGGGAAAAGGGAATAAAATGAAGGTTAGTTTTGAAGTGGGGGAAGGGGAAAAATGGTGTTTGCAGCAATCTTATCTCTATGGAATCAGCAGAATTTCTGAGTTTGAAATGGAAACAACAGTGAAGATTGAACCAAAGTCATGATGTCTCCACGAGTCTTCAAGAGATAACACTTTTAGCAATAAAACCTGTTTCTTGAAAGCTCCAAAATGTTTTAGCCACCATTTGATATGAAAAATTTTATTGGTGGCTAACAGGGTGTGAACTTATGATCTCTGGAGAAGTGGTTGTGATTCATTTGAAAGTGTAACAATGCGCCTTGTTAGCGCTCAAATCTACCTTAGGCTGAAATAAGGTAAAACTCAAGGCTACATCAAACCACGCTCAGCCTCGTAGCTAGCCCTACGAGGACAGGAGAGGGCTCTCTCCGAGTCTATCTCGGCAAAAGGTTTTCAAAGGGGCTGAGATGACTTATAATGAATACTGATTTTAGGCTAGTAAAGAGATAGGAAAGTTTGATTTTGATTTTTTGGGTTTTTTGTTGAAAAAATGGGAAAAACAATTTTGGGTTCGGGGATAAGGCCAGATCTTTGCAGAATTCGAGTTGGGGTGAGGTAGGCAATAGTCTTGATGCTTTTGATCGAGTATATGGACGGATCAGAATGAAAAGGAGCTGAAGAGGGCAAGCGAGAACATGGATCCTCTCCAAATAGGCGAAAACATGTAAAACTAAACAAATTTAAAGGCAGAGCACTGAAACAATGGATTCAACCTCATTTACTCATTCATTTAGTTTCAGAAGCATAAGAATGGAATGGCATACATCAAACATGAAATAACTTACAATAAACTGAGAGAAAACACCATCAAGAACTGAAAGCCACAAGAATCCCAACAGGTGCTGCAAAACCTCTGATCTTTCCTTAGCCAAAATATGAAAAATATGTACAATAGTGTGCCAAAATCTTCCCAAGAGTCCAACCTCTCCCACCTCTGAAAATTATTGAGAAATTACATCATATAGACCATCCTAAACCCTTCCTATGCCTCTAGGGGTCGAATTCCTCCTTCTAGGAGCAGTTCCAACTAATTCTAAACAAGGAGCTAGAATCTAGGCAGCCAAACAACTTGCCTCTAAAAGGAAGGAAACTGATTCTTACATTTGATTTTTACTTTTTTAGGAGTGAATCTTCTAGAATAGGTAAAAGTGAGCCCAAGTTACATGCCAACCATAAAATTACATCAAGATAGCTCAAAAATTACATCCACAAGAAAAACTGGTCCAACTGGCCGAAATTCTGAGCTGGAAGGTGAAAAATTGACCAAAAATCTATATGTGTAGCGCGCCTGAGCCATATGCGTAACACGCCTTTCAGCCTGCTTTTGGGGCACTTCTCGGAGTCCAAATTGAGCTCATGATAGCTCGTTGGAAAGCCCTAGATGTTGGCTATCCAACCCAAGTGGAATTTTTTAATTTGGAGCTCATTTTCCCCTCCAAAACGTCATTCTCCCAGAAGTACTTCCTGCTGGTGCAAAAGGTGGCAGAAAGGTGGTTTTCATGGTGTTTTTGGCCCTTTTGATCATCCAGAACTTGATGAAATGCTTTGGCCATACTGGAGCATGCATAAATTTCCATGAAAAATCCAAAAATATAAAGTTTTCCTCCAGCAAGTGTCCCAATCATAAGCGAGCGCGTTGACGCGCTACTCGTATGGCTGAAAAATCTGTTTTGAGACCAAAATTTTTCAAAATGACAAAAATTTCTCCAAATTTTCTAAAATTCGGAGCGAAGACTCTCCATCATGTATCATGCCCAACCAACGAAGCCTCGGCCAAAATCCGGAGTGGATCAGGCCTTTTTCGCCATTTTAGTGCATTGCTCGACCTTGCTTTCAGGATCTTCATTTTAGCTCGGCAGACGTGATTACGGGCCCAATAATGATTTTTCATATGACGGAACATGTCTTGGTCTCTGTCCTAAACTTGTTAATGTACCTGCACTGATGTAGAAGGCGATACCCCTTCCACGCCATGTGGAGATAGTACTCGCGCTGCTGATGAAGTCAACGAGACCCCTTCCACCCCGGGTGGAGATAGTACTCGTCGTGATGCTGCAAACAAAGCTCTGTGGCCTCTCTGATATGTTACCACTACTGGTGCACTGCTATGCTCCATCTCAGTACATCAACCTCAACGGTTGAGTCACTGTCCTGCTCATATCCTTGCTCATAAACTGAATCTGTCTCTGACATGGCTTTGAAAACAAGATGTCTGCAATATGTATGTTGATATAGGTGTAGTGAAAACAAAAGTTTCAAAAAACCCAAATATGTCACATATGTATCAAAGTATCATAGGAAAACAAGCCACAGTGGTAATAGCTCTGTTAAGTGGATTGGCATAAAAACAGTCACTGTTTTGATCACAAGGGATTTTGACAAATGAGTAAAAAAAAGTGTAATGTAGTGTACAGCCTTTGCAATGCTGGCTAAGATTTGTCAAAGGGAAAATGAGAATGAGACTGTGTTTGTCAATAGAGAATAGGAAATAGTGACAATGACCATAGTAAAACAATAGCAATGACAGTGGTAATATAATGGCAACGACAGCAGTGATGAAATGGAAAACTGAGAGCGTGAGGGCCGTGACACTTTGACAGTAGATGCATAAGCACATATATCAACAATACAAGCTGGGAAATCCTTCACAAGACTGTCAATATGCCTTTCACAACCCTAAGAAATGAATTTGAAATAAACATAGGGTTTACACATTTCTCCTCATCAAATGCTTGTTTCCCCACATCAAACACACTACAATCATGTTCAAAATTTACTGAGCAACCATTAAGAACCTACTTGCAAGCCACTTGAGGCGTTTTGACATCAAACCGGACGCAAGGGCAAAAAAAATTTGGCTCTGAGACTATATGCGTAGCGCGCTTTCCCAGTGCGTAGCGCGCTGCAAGTGCGTAGAGCGCTTGCAAATTTACACAGGCTGGTGAAGCCCAATGCATAGCGCGCCTTCTCTGCGCGTAGCGCGCACCTCTAGTCCAGTCCACAGCTTTGAAAATCACGATTTAGGCCCTCAACTTCACCACTTCGATTTCTGCCTTGAGAATTTGTGCAAATGAATGGTTTTCCATGGCTTATATGTGAAAAAATATCTCATAAAATCAGATTTGATTTTAAATTTGTTCCATAACCCACTTTTATAATGTTTGGCACTTTGTCATTTTAATGCAATTCTGTCTTTAGCTCTCACTGTCTTTCTGAGTCTTGGACTGATGACACTTGATTTTTTTTTTGCAGGGATTTGGCATTTGGCTTTGGCAAAGATCAGAGGCTTGCTCTAGAACTTCTTATGGTGAAACAAATACAATTATTACAAAAAATGAAATTTGACAATTTCTAGTTCCAAAACAGAGTTTTGGACTAGAAATGTCTTCAAATTCTTTTGATAATAAAAATATGAAACGAGAATCTTTTGAAACCAACCTCATGGCCTGCGGGCTTTTATTACATGTATGCAAAGGACTGAAAACCCTAGACTCTAGGACTAAAGACTCTTTTTAACGAACCTAATCATTTATGACCATGAATGAAATGACCATGAACTTCAGTGATTTTTGAGGAATTTTAATTAGCCCTGTAGGTACAGGAATGAGGAAACACAAGACAACCAGACCCCCTCGTCAGTCAATGGCATGCCCCTAGCGAAATGCAACGAAGTGAAACGAGCGAGACACCTAAAAATGATATGCAAAATGCGAAATGATCTCTGACGGAGGGCTGTAAGGACCGACTCTAACACCCCTTCTACTGAAAACTCATTTATAACTCATGGAAATGCATGGTGATGGGACTTAATGCTCATAACCATTCAACACAAAAAACAATGTTATAACCACCCATTTCAATAGAATAAAATGTGTCTTTTAGAGGAATAAACACCCATTTCAAGGCACACATATTCGCCAAGACCATCACATTTCATGGGACCACCATTATTAGTCATGATTTATAACTTGTTCATAACATTGATATAGAATTTTTTTCTTGGGATACACATTGGAGAATGAAATTATGGGTGATAAAATATAAATTAAGATAATGATTTTGTGTTGTTTGATGTAGCCAATCAATTTTTTGATTTGTAAAAAAAAATACCAATTAAGGAAATCTAGAGTTCCACAACCAGAAAATAAAATGGAGGAATTTCTTCAATGGGTGGAGGTAGAGGCTCTTATGGAATAGATTTAGCTTCAGCATCTAAATTGTTTTTTTAAATGTTCATAAAGAGTTTTTACTTAGGAAAATATCCTCACCAAATTAAAAATTGTAACAAATATTTAAGTTGGCACTCCAGAATTTCAACACGATTTAACTTATGGACTTTAAGGGGTGGAGAGGATGTAGAGGGATTGGTAGATGGAGAAATAGTAGTATAGGGATGGGGAAAAAAAATTGTTTTTTTATTTGGGAATTGACCATGTCTTGGTCTTCTTTACTCATTGATAGACTTCAACCAAGTAGTATTATGACACATTAATACTTGGGCATGTATCTCTTCCTTTAGGTCATTGATAAATCGTCCATAAAAAAGGTATTTGGTAAGTATTTGGTGAAAATTGCAAGTTGGTCAAAGGTGAATATTTGATCTCCAATTATACCAGATTAGTTAAACTTAGTTAGTTAGCCCAAATGATGAGTGCTTGTTCAAAGTGTTTATAAAGGTCTATGAAAAATTTTAAGCAATATAACCCCAATGGGATTTCTTATGCCATTACAACTATTTCCAAAATTCAAGATATAAATTTAAGATACCCACATGAAGTTTCATTGAGTCATTAATATTGATTCTATGCAAGGAAAAGCAATGTTCCATACAAGTTACCTATCTTATGGTATTAGAATCATAAAATTTGTTAATATCCACTTTAGGGATGTTGTGTCACATTTGAGTAATAGGGTCATGAACAAATGGGATAGAGTGATGGCCCATAAAATTGGATGATTTATATGATTCAACTCTCTCCTTGTAGGATAATTTTCCATGGCATTTACAACACATGGATAGATTTCGGATAACTAGTCTAGGATTGAGTCCAATCTCGTTAAATTTTTATTAATTGAATAAACATTTTACTAGGATAAAGGAGTGGTTGTAGTTTACTTTATGTTACAAATCATCACATTTAGTTCAGAAGGGAGAGAATTTGGTGGCTCTATAAGTGCCTCTATTAGCCATATAGATGCGGGTGATCCACAAGATCAATGTTATGAGAGAGTGGGACCAAGGTGATCAAAATTTTTTGGTTTTCTTGAGATAGTTACCTAGTAGTGGGGTAAGTAGGTCCACCTAAAAGGCTTACTAGAGAGTGGGACCATGATGATCAACTTAACACAAGGATATAGTTAACATAGGTCTCAAATAAGGGTGTGGTTAGGACCTAAGATTCGCTAATTTCCATTTTTCCTAAAAACTACTTTCCCAAATTTTATAGTATAAGATTATTTTACCTTAAAAATCACCAAAATTTTATATAGACTAAATTAAAATCATTGGAAATCTAAATATTTTTACAAAAATATTTCCATACATTTTACAATTTTCATATTAGGGATTAGTAAGATTATCCAAGGTTTTTAAACTTTAAGATAAAATTCCATTCTTAAAATCCTCGTTTGTGAAGTTATACTCTAGACTGAATAATATTGCATTAATGGAATGCTTAAAATCTAAAAATTGCAATTTATGTAGGAAATTAATGGATTAGTAGCAATAAATAAGGTTTCCAATGACGTAATGCATAAATTCTTAGTATAGCAATCCTGTAGGAATTTCGTCGGTAGAAAATGAGTAGGGTTTTGAGGGTCATAAGGGTAAGGGAGTGTCGGATTTTATATCTATTTGATATACTTATGAGGTCTCAATAGTCTTATTGGGTCCAATTTACTAGGCTACTAACTAAGGAGGCCCTATCATACTCTTATACATACTACCTAATTAACTAATTACTAGACAATAATCTTCTTGAGTGTTATTCCCAATGATGCTATACCAACAAAATGGTTGATCGAATTATCTAAATCTTGTTTTAACTAAATTTTGATGGTGTTTTATCTGCCAACATTCAGGGGATATCCTTGATATGAAGTCCCAATTATACATCACGTTGTTTGGTGTAGGCTTACCATCAAGAACAAAGGCACGATTGCATTATTCTTAAAGATGTGCCTTGGCTCTTGTTGTCGGAAAGGGAAAATGATGTCAATGTACTTTCACAAAGAAGCAAGGGTGTGCCTGGTGAGTGTCTGATTGTAAGTGTGTCTGAACTCCCCGCATTAATACCAGTGCTCCCCGAACCATCTTGCAGGAATATTTCTCGAACATTGTTTTTACACCTGCATCATCCATCTTGCTTACAGAAATCAGATTTCTGGCCAATGCAGGAATATGCAGAACACCAGGAAGTGTTCTAATCCTTCCACCTTGCAGCTTCAGCTTGACCTTTCCACGTTCGATGATTTTGGCCTTCCTATCATCCCCTAGGAAGACATCACCACCATCATATTTCTCATACTCGCAGAACCACTCCCTATGGGGAGTGAAGTGAAAGGATGCACCTGAGTCAATCAACCATGACTCATGATCTACATGTGTATTTGAAGAAGAAGAAAAATACACATCCCCACCTTCATCCGAGGTGGCTTTTTCCTCTGCATAAGGAGCATCATCAGATCCCTTTCCTTTCTTAGGAGCTTTAGATCTGCAGTCCTTTTTGTAGTGCCCTTCCTTTCCACATTTCCAGCATACCTTTACAAACTTTCTAGGATATTTAGATCTCCCTCTAGATTTGGATCTCCCACTTGAAACCTTATTCTTGTTTCTGTTTTGGGACCTTCCTCGTACAGATAAGGAATCTCCATTCTGGCCCTCCATATTTCTCCGTCTCATTTCCTCTGACAACAAGGCTGAGACAATGTCATCAAAATTCAAGGTAGTTGTATTGCTACCTATTGCAATAACCAGACTATCCCACGAGTCTGGTAGAGAACACAACAAACTAATGAACTTATCTTCATCTGAGATTTTAATATCAAAAGATGATAGCTAACTTACCACAGTATTGAAGGCATTCAGATGCTCTGTCACCGAGTCTTCATCCTTCATCCTCAAGTTATACAGCTTTTTCCGCAGGAACAGCTTATTCATCAAAGACTTAGATTGGTACAAAGTCCCAAGTTTTTCCCACAAATTCTTCGCCGTAGCTTCCCTAGATACATTCAACAATACTGAATCTGAGACACACAACCGTATTGTGCTCTTAGCCTTCCGATCCAGTTTCTTCCAGTCTTCATATGACATTTCCGTTGGTTTAGTACCTGGATCTACCGCGATCCACTGATCTTTATCCACCAACAGATCCTCCATCTTGAGCTTCCACAACTCAAAACTCTGACCATTAAATTTCTCGATCTCTATCTTTTCGCCGCTCGCCAGATCTGCGATGTGGAAGCACCATTGTTCTCTTTATCCATTGAGAAACCCTCCATGGAATTCCGCATGGAATCAATCAATTGGATATTTCCTATTTCCTAGAAACACCATGCTCCGTATGGCCAGATCATTTACCGGAGAATATAAATAATTACCGAGAGGAATAATTAAACATAACCAGCAAAAAATCATAAACATAAACACATATGTTTAACAGGGAAAAACCCCAAACTCTGGGGAAAAACCCAACCAATGAAATTTCATTAAACATTGACCAAAACCCTGACCAATCTGGCCAAGTGAGCCTTCACCGCTCACCTCGAGGCCTTAGATTACAATGACGTCCTTTGAGCCTTTTATAGGCTCCATTACATGCAATACTATGAGCTTAAAAACCATGGGTGCACAATACCATGTGCCCCAAAACCATCATTGTTTAAATTAGTCAAACTTGACTATAATCACAAGTCAATTTACCTAACATTCCCCCTTTAAAATTGACTTGGGGTTCCTTGACTAAATCCAACCAAACCTGCTAAGTGAGACAACCCCACTCACTCTAGCTCTTCCCCTTCTGAATATTCTTCTATTGTAGAGTCTGATTCATACTCCTTTAGATCAAACTCTATCTTCTCAGGTTCCTTTGGTATGATTTCATGTTTAACAACTTCTTTCACCTCTCTAAACACCGCATCTCTGCTATACACAACCTTCCTTGTTTCCCGGTTCCAAAGCTTGTAACCTTTTAAACCATCCTTATACCCAATAAAGATGCACCTTTCAGATTTATTATCCAACTTGGTCCTTTTCTTCTTTGGAACATGTACATATGCATCACATCCAAATACCCTTAGATGTGAAAGAGAGGGTTTCTTACCAGTCCATACCTCATGTGGAGTCTTATCCTCCAACACTGATGAAGGTGATCTATTAACTAGATAGCATGCAGTCTCCACTGCCTCTACCCAGAATTCTTGTCCTAACCCAGTACCACTGAGCATGCTTCTTTCCTTTTCCATCAGTGTTCTGTTCATTCTTTATACAACTTCATTTTTCTGAGGTGTCTATGGAGTAGTCTTCTATCGTGCTATACCACACTTCTTACAGAACTCTTCAAATTCCTTCTTGCGGAACTCCCCACCATTATCTGTCCTCAACGCCTTTATCTTCTTCTATGTCTGGTTTTCCACCAGAGCCTTAAATTCTTTAAATCTTTCAAAAGCTTCAGATTTATTCCTCAAGAAATATATACATGTATTCCTTGAGAATTCATCTATGAATGAAACATAGTACATAGACTTTCCCAGTGATGGAACTGACACAGGTCCAAACACATCACTATGCATAAGTTCTAATATCTTGTTCGCCCTCTTAGCACCAAAAGGAAAACTCACCCGTTTCTGCTTCCCATATACACAATGTTCACAGAAATCGAAATCCAGAGAGAAATTAGACATACCTTCTACCATACCATTTCTATGCAGTATCAAAAGGCCCTTCTCTCCAATATGTCCAAGCCTTTGATGCCATAACATGGTCTTTTCTCCAGAGATAGCTAGGCTTTCCGCTCCACTTTCAGGAACCACAGAACTGTTACACCCATCAATAACAGTGCTACCTTATATCTTGTACAGAGTTCCAGTCCGAACTCCCCGCATTAATACCAGTGCTCCCTGAACCATCTTGCAGGAATCTTTCTCGAACACTGTTTTTACACCTAAATCATCCATCTTGCTTACAGAAATCAAATTTCTGGCCAATGCAGGAATATGCAAAAGACCAGGAAGTGTTCTAATCCTTCCACCTTGTAGCTTTAGCTTGACCTTTCCACGTTCGATGATTTTGGCCTTCCTATCATCCCCTAGGAAGACATCACCATCATATTTTTCATACTCGCAGAACCACTCCCTATGGGGAGTGGGAGTGAAGTGAAAGGATGCACCTGATTCAATCAACCATGAATCATGATCTACATGTGTATTTGAAGAAGAAGCCAAATACACATCCCCACCTTCATCTGAGTTGGTTTTTTCCTCTTCAGAAGGAGCATCATCAGATCCCTTTCCTTTCTTAGGAGCTTTATATCTGCACTCCTTTTTGTAGTGCCCTTCCTTTCCGCATTTCCAGCATACCTTTACAAAATTTCCAGGAGATTTAGATCTCCCTCTAGATTTGGATCTCCCACTCGAAACCTTATTCTTGTTTCTATTTTGGGACCTTCCTCGTATAGATAAGGCATCTCCATTCTGGCCCTCCATATTTCTCTGTCTCATTTCCTCTGACAGCAAGGCTGAGACAATGTCATCAAAATTCAAGGTAGTTGTATGGATACCTATTGCAATAACCAGACTATCCCACGAGTCTGGTAGAGAACACAACAAATTGATGAACTTATCTTCATCTAAGATTTTAATATCAACAGATGATAGCTGACTTACCACAGTATTGAAGGCATTCAGATGCTCTGTCACTGAGTCTCCATCCTTCATCCTCAGGTTATACAGCTTTTTCCATAGGAACAGCTTATTCACTAGAGACTTAGATTGGTACAAAGTCCCAAGTTTTTCCCACAAATTCTTCGTCGTAGCTTCCCCGGATACATTCAACAATACTGAATCTAAGACACACAACCGTATTGTGCTCTTAGCCTTTCGATCCATTTTATTCTAGTCCTCATCTGACATTGTTGTTGGTTTAGTACCTGGATCTACCCCAATCCACTGATCTTTATCCACCAGCAGATCCTCCATCTTGAGCTTCCACAACTCAAAACTCTGACCATTAAATTTCTTGATCTCTATCTTTCTACCGCTCACCAGATTTGCGATGTGGCAGCACCATTGTTCTCTTTATCCATTGAGAAACCCTCCATGGAATTCCCCATGGAATCAATCAATTGGATATTTCCTATTTCCTAGAAACACCATGCTCCGTATGGCTAGATCATTTACTGGAGAATATAAATAATTACCGAGAGGAATAATTAAACATAACCAGCAACAAATCATAAACATAAACACATATGTTTAATAGGGAAAAACCCCAAACTCTAGGGAAAAACCCAACCAATGAAATTTCATTAAACATTGGCCAAAACCCTGACCAATCTGGCCAAGTGAGCCTTCACCGCTCACCTCGAGGCCTTACATTACAATGAAGTCCTTTGAGTCTTTTATAGGCTCCATTACATGCAATACCATGAGCTTAAAAACCATGGGTGCACAATACCATGTGCCCCAAAACCATCATTATTTAAATCAGTCAAACTTGACTATAATCACAAGTCAATTTACCTAACAAGTGTAGCCTCTGATAAATAATTTGAAGATCCAAAAAATTTCTTAGCTCTTTCCAAATAAGGGTTTCAAGCATGGGATGCACTTTCTTCAGTTTCTGCTTGAACCGTTTGACCCTTTCCTTCATTGGTGTGTCATGCTAGAAAGTATGGGTGTTGTAAATTTTCATCTCTTCACATGTGCATGCAGATACATCTTGGTACTGCTCGAATAAGAAGGTAACAATTATCTTCTCCTGTGGTATACAACGTGCACCAAGATTCATACCCTTCAGACCTTTGACTATTCCCAAAGTGATTTGTTTAGGAAACAATGTGGAAATATGAGTTTTGGCGTTGATCGGTCCTCGAAAGCGATTTTGTAGGTCATATTGATCTTTCAAAAATATTGCACCTTTGGGGATGGAATTTCTTTTACCCACATTGGTTGCATTGTACATTTCTTCTTCATGCTTGTCCTTGTTGAGCACTTCTTTCTTGAGTGTGTCAGTGGTTTTCCAAAATCGTAGTATCTGTTGGTCATCACACAAATGTAGATAAGTGATGGTGTCGAGGAGAGATGGTTCACAAAAAAAATCAACATAAAAACAATCCTTCGATGGTGATAACCTAACAACGTTCCTAGCTAATATATCTATAACTACATTGTGAATTCTTGGAATAGGAAAAATACTTGAAACTTGGAAACATGAAATTGAATGTCATACCTTTTGTTGGTGAAATTTTGAATGAGGCAAAACATGATAACTGGTACTACATACATGTCGTACCATTATTTCTGAATCACTTGTTTATTTTAAGGATTTGTTATTAAATTATGTGGCAACGGGGTTGTTTATGCACTCGAGTTCCAAGTATCTTGAGGTCAAGTGTTTCTTCCATGATGGGTCTACCTGAATGCAACCGGCTCTGGTGCCCTCCTGCATTTTTGAATCATCAAAGTAAAAGGTGCACATATTATATGTATAAGGGTTATGGACTACACTAGTACAAGCATTATTATTACTACTACTAAATTTACATAAGCCATTTGCACCAGCTAGACAGCGAAGGAGCAAACTTTGTTTCTGGTAGGACTGGGGATGGTTGTGGAAGATAGTGCCCCATTTTTTTCTCGAGGAAGTAATTGCTTAAGGTTGGTTTTTCAAAGGCCATGGGTTCGTTATGCCCGTCCAAGGGAGTAACATTATGTTTAATATATATTTCTGAGTGTACTTTAATCTGGTTGTTTATGCCCTTGTATGGAAGCCATAGGTGTGACCATTCTAACGGGAAGTATCCTTGCATCTTGCTTGACTAATCTCTACTTAGAAAAATTCCATATGCTCCTGGTATGTCCACAATTACTATATTTATGCATTGGTGAACTCGTTTATCAGATGACAAGTGAATGATCACATTTCTAAGTTCACCGATCGCATGTACATGAGTTATGTCCAACTGAATTATCTATGTGTCAGTTTTGTTCCATGTTGCGTTGATTTTCTTTATTATAGATAGTGGAATTATGTTTATTGATGCACCAAAATCAACCAATAAATTGTGTACATTGAAATTGAAAATTTCGAAAGTTAAGAGAAATGGGGGGTAGATTCTATTCACTTCCAAAGTTAAAGCATGAAGTATTGATTGGAGAGAATCAGAATATGTAATTTAACCCTTTTCTAAAGAGTTGGGATTACCTATGGAGGATGGCCCAAGTGCTCGTAAAATAATCTCTCGTTGGTTCGTGATTTTTGTTAACACAAATAGTGAAATGTTTGCACGAACCTTATTCATATTTTCTGCTATATTATAATCCACAGTGGCAAGGGAAGCCGGATTGTCTGGAGGAGCAACCTGATTTGTAACTTTCAGAGTAATGGTCTTATTTTTACCATTTTTGGAAGTGGTTTTTGTTGAGGCAACTCTCTCGGACTTGCTCTAAGTGTTTTGCACTGAGTTGACTGGCAGATCGATTTTCCTTAGCAAGGCTTCTCTAAATTATTTCTTTGTCAATTGCATTGTATTAACCATCCCTTGGCTTCTTAAATTGTACTTATTTATTGTGGTTGAGCCGAGGGGTCACTCAGAGGCTATTTTCTGGGTTGCATTATTTTGAGCTGTAAATATGCAATTGAACATGTTTACCGTGTGCCCAACACTTGGGGTTTCATCGGGTGTAGCATCTTGTTCATTTTCTTCTTCTGAATATGTCTTCTCATTAGCAAGTATTATATATCAGAAGTGTGTAGCAATATAAATCATGGCACAATTCCATTATGGGCATGTTTTATTGGAATGATAATCTTTATTATATGAACAATATTTAGTCATGCCCAATTGTTCAAGGTTTAATGCTAAATTTGCACTCTGTGTAGATTTGGTCAATTGGTTAGTACTGCTACCCAAGTTTGCAGTTATTTTGAATGATTTGAATTGCAGAGGCTTGCTACTAACAGTGGTCTCACTTAACCTTTGTTTATAGTATGTTATCGCAGTTGACATGTTCCTAATCATATGGGTCAGGTTATCGAGGTCAAGCGATTCCTTTTCTTTGGTCTTATTTACTGAGGCTTTAGACCTTTTACTCATGTATTTGGAGTCATTTTTTTATTCATCATCTATAATGACTCCAATTACATGTAAGTCCTTTTCAACCATGATTGATTCTTCAAATTTTTCTAAAAATGACGGATTCACAGTTCTCTTTACAAATTGTGCAATTCTTGCTAGCAATGAAGACGTTTAGTAGTCCTTGGTGATTGAGTCATGAGGCTTAGTATCTTTCTGAAATATGTTCACGACATGGTTAAACCTCTTATTGAAATATTTTCCCTTTTCTTTCGACTCCATTTTCAAGCTACCTAAGTCTTTCGACAACATAGCAGGGGACTTGTCATCAGCAAAATTTTCCAGAAAAAATTCTTAAATCCCCTCCAATTATGGATGGAGTTTGGGGGAATACTATGGTACCATACAAATTCTCTATCATCCAAGGTATATGGGAAAATTATTCATGCAACTTCATCATAACGTACCTCAAGTTTTTTCAGATGTAGGTATAAATTTTCCAAGTGGTCTTCTACTTTAATCGCTTTGTCAGGGTCATGCTTTGTTAACAATTTCTCTGGGTGTCTTAGCATTTTATGAATCACATCTGAAAGTGTGAGTGGGCCCTAGGACATCCAATCCAGATCTTGGTTTGACATGTATTCATCTTCATCCTCCTCCTCTTCTTTTTTAGAAACTGATAACTCCTTTTCCTCCTCGTCACTGCACTAGAAAATTTGGCCCAATTTACGACGGCCACTTCATCGCTATTCCGACACATAGTCGTCGCAAGAGCGGCAGTTCAAGGATGGGAAAAATGTGGTTTTCCATTACGTCACAATTCCGACGCACTGACAAAGTGTCGTACTACCGACACTTTTTCTGTCGCTTCCAAACAAGCGTCGCTCTTCGCGTTTGTAGTTGCGCTTGAGCATTTATGTATCGCAATTCAACAGTATTGATGCGATGTTTTTGAACGTTCTATTAAAGTGTAAATTATCACAATTACGACGAAATGTGGTCGGCGTTTTGAACGTACGCTTTCTTGGCATTTATTTTATACTATCGCTCTTTCGACGTTTTTTAAAAAATTTGTCGCAATTCGTATGCGTACAAAGGTGTCGCAAAATAAATAGCAACGTCCCGGAAGCGTCGCAATATCGACGCATTCCAAAAGCGTCGCAATACCAACCCTAGGAAGAACTATCGCAATATCGACGGACGTCACAAGACCAATGAAAATGGAAATCGTTCAAGACGTTGGAAGACCAACGCTTACAAAGCATCGGTATACCGACGGCGGGTTCAATTTAAAAAACAAAAAATGAAATTTTAAAACAGAACAGTAAATCTCCAATATTTGTTATGAATTGTGGGCGTTCCAATTGTTATGAACATAATTCGACCGTGAAATATTAATATAATAAACCACCCCGCAGTGCTTCGACTATAAACAATCATATAAACATGGCTATGTATTTCAAAAAACAGGTTTAAAATAGAAACAAGGCAACATTTTTTTTTCCAATTGTTATGAACATAATTCGACCGTGAAATATTAATATAATAAACCACCCCGCAGCGCTTCGACTATAAACAATCATTTTTTTTCACAAGAGAAAAAACGTTGTTTTGAATATATTATATGAATTAAAACAGTCCATGAAGTCATTACATTTTCACATCTAAAGATTGGAACCCAAATATCCATCCAGAAAAGTGGAAGTCCCACCCCAGACAATGATAGAAAAATACCCCATGTCACATACAGGGACATGATATAAAACCCGGTAACGGTCCACATGGAGATTATCGACAAATCTGAGAAAGCATCCAAATATGCCTGAGGCATCTATAAGAAAGTGAAATAGCAGTATGTAGAATAGTAAAGCAACAGATAGAGTATCGGCGTCCATTGTTCCAAATACAAATTAAAGTACCCAAAATCCTTGAACAGAGAAAAACGCTAATCATGTGAGGAGTGTGATATGTCCAAAATATAAAAAGACCATTAGACCATATCAATAAACCAACATCGCTAGTTTTGAAGGCAGAGTGATAACATGTCAACACATAAAATAGTATCATAAAGCGGATACAGGAAATGTGCAGAGACATGTACTATTGATATACACCTCACACAAAAAGCATCCATGATAGAGCAAAAATATGTATAAACCCAAGGTCGATTGTATGTTCTGGCTCGCTTGTTCCCGGAAATAAAAACCATCTGCAGAAACCCAGGCTCGCTTGTAAGATCAGGCTCGCTTGATTCCAAAATTGGTAACCATCTGTTGCATCCGAGATGTAAGGTTCAGGCTCGCTTGTTTCCATTAGTAGCTCGCTACAACATCCACCCTGTTCATAGCAAAAAGGTTCCTGTAGATATACAGAGAAAGAGTATAATACGTAGACCATATAAACATGGCTCTGTATTTCAAAAAACAGGTTTAAAATAGAAACAGGGCAACATTTTTTTTTCCAATTGTTATGAACATAATTCGACCATGAAATATTAATATAATAAACCACCCCGCAACGCTTCGACTATAAACAATCATATAAACATGGCTCTGTATTTCAAAAAACAGGTTTAAAATAGAAACAGGGCAACATTTTTTTTTCAATTGTTATGAACATAATTCGACCGTGAAATATTAATATAATAAACCACCCCGCAGCGCTTCGACTATAAACAATCATATAAACATGGCTCTGTATTTCAAAATACAGGTTAAAAATAGAAACAGGGCAACATTTTTTTTTTCTAAGTAAATTTAATCTATTAACAGTGGGAATAAAATTACAGCATGACCGAAGTCAAAAACATTGCCCAGACTTATGGAAAATTTGTCATCAAAAAATCAAAAAAGAAGACTGCCCTCATACGGGGAAACCAGTCTTGAACGTTTACAGAATTCAAAAATATTACAGAGGTCCAGCACAGTAATATAATCTAAAACATGCCCAATTAAGTGGGCCGCGAAGCAAGAAAACCAAATTAACCAAACTACTCCTCCAGTGGTTCCTCGATGATTCGGCACCATCCTTCGGAAGGTCCAGGATTTCCAGGTGCTATCTCCACATTCACGCCATAGCTCCACTCCTGAAGGCCCAAATGTTGGCTGGCATTTTCTGAGCTCAGACCCACCGAACGGGTGCATTGTTCCTCCACTTGGGACTAGTCACGGAAAACCACGGTGATTGAAGCTATGATTCGTGGGCGGTTCAGAGAGAAATTAAAGGAAAAAAGTGTAGTGCGCATCGTGGGAGAAGGTGAAGCGGTGGGGAAATGAGGAGCAGGGGAGCCCATACGATAGCCAGATCCTAGAACCCAACCCCGCCCACTTCTAGTGTTTGGATAGCGACCTGCGTAATAATCATTGGACTGGCTGGAAGACAACTCGGTTGAGGGGTTGGAGGGAACATGCATGGGATGACCTCTAGTGCTCCCCCTGTGGCAATGCATCCTTTGATGCAGGCGAGGCATGGGTGCAGTCTCAGCAGTGGGCACAAGACGAGACGAAGAAGCAATATTCCAAGAAACTGAGGAAGATAGACATAGACCAAATCGAGAGAAATGCAGATTTGCACCAAGGTCTATGCAATAGTTCAGCTAGCCACTTATCCTTCTCGTCACAGTGAGCAGGCAGTGTAACCCAACAACTGGAGAGCATCTGCAATTCAAAGGTTGCGGCTCGTCTTAAAAACCATAGTGAAACACCATTTTATCGACCCGACTGCAATGGCATCGAAGAACGCCCATCATAAATAATCTCTCATTGATGAGAGCCAAAGGCCGAATCATATTAGAGCATGCATAATCGCTAACAGGAGTGGAGGTCCGATCTTGAACAGTGTTAAAACTTAATGCGATTTGATGTGAAAATCTTGGAACTTAAATATCGACCGATTGAACAATGTTAAAACTTAATGCAATTGATATGAAATCACCACATCCATGTCCCATCGCCTTAAACGCCATCGAATGCACCCGCATCCAGGAACAGGGCAACTTTTTATTGACGACACGTGGTAGAAATTGATTGGAGCAGATCTTTGTTTGGGCCGCTCGCGCAGTGGAAATCCGGACACGAAAAAGATTAGGGCGAAATTGATAAGAAATTTGTGTCACAACTCTCTCTCCGTACGCCAGCCCAAATTTGGACCCGAAAAATATTAGGGTGGAATTCATTTGGTTTTTGCGTCACAAAATTGGCCGACGTCAGCAGGCTATTTTGGAATGCGAATTTGGTTTGAATTATGGTTTATCGTCGTTTGAAGTCCGGCGGGCTCCACGGCTAAAGGGTTCATTTGAAGTTTTGACAAAAGGTTTTTTTATATGTTTTATATAATGTGCATCAGAATAGTTTTATTGTTTTTTAAGGTCCCACATAGTGATCAAATTTGAAGGGTGTTGGGGTTCCCATGTTTTGGCCAGATTGGCAAGACCAAAAGATGAGACAACATCAGAACCACTTTCAGACCTCAGGATCTAACCCTCCTGGGTCCAGAGGGGGGTCTCTCTATATAAACAAAGGTTTTATGTCTTTGAAGCTCAAAATTTAAGATGTTAGGCTAGTTATAAGGCTCGGGATTTGTTTGTTTAATGTATGTTTGGTTGCCGGTTATCAGGAAGGAAGGGTTCAATATAAGACAAGGATGAGAAAAGAGGATTTTAGGTAGAGGTGAGATATTCCAGGGAACATTCAAGACCATTGGGAAATGGAGTCAAGAAAGGGTTTAATTTCTATTAAATGTGTCGGTTTTCAATTGGGCTAGTCATCTAAAGCATTGGATCTTAAAGATGATAGTGTGGCATGAAATGGTAAGAGAGGAGGAAACAATAAATATTTAGAACACAAAGTTAAAGACCTGAGATCAGAGAGAGACTTTGAACTCTCAATGCTTCGGCCTCCAACTTGAGGGATCTTAGAAAGGTTCAATTAATTGAAAAGGATCTTAGTGAGATAGAGATAGAGTTATAGACCTCCCAGTGTTCCCAATTCATTCAATTAACTCCTGACCAGAACATCTAAGAACAGATTCATTTAATTCATACATCAGCTAGCAGGCAATAACATCCACTACATTGGTTAAATTAACTGAAATCAACCCTTAGATAACACATTAGTAGAAAACATCAAAGGCAAGGAGAGCAGAAACATAGGGTACCTAACAAGGGTAAATCCTATGCCAAATTTCTGATGCGAGCCAGTAGAAATGAAATGAAATGAAATGCAAGTTACAAACAAATACAGAGATAGAAAAACATCACCGCTGCTTTAGATTAGGATCCAAAGAAATGTGCTTGTCATATTAAAAAGCAACACCAGTCAAGTACAACATTGCCAATAGCTGGATACTCAGTCTGAAAACATCTTCCTCAGTCTATCTTACAACTTTACACAGAGACTATGTCTCAAAATAAACAGCTTGTAATTCTCTGATAACTGATCAACAACCTTTACAATGAGTTTCTTCCTGAATTTTATAGCTGAAGAGAGTAGAGGAGGTAGGTGAAAAAATAAATGAAGCATTAAAACTTTGAAAAGAAAGAGGGCCAAAGTCCATTTCGTTTTAAATCCTGTGCATTTATCCCTGGTACTCCTTGGATGAAATGGTGGTCTTCTTCAGGCTTCCACTTACTCCAGGTATGCCCCTAGTGTACTTTGGCTGCAGTACTCTGTAGTACTCTGGTGAATAAACAAAAAGGAAGATAAATGACTTTGAGGTCTACCATGCTGCATAACAAATGCTCTGGTAGCATAGATTGTTCCGTCAGGGTGGAAATCTTCTAAGGAACACGGTAAATAAGGGAACAATATGGGCGCTTTGTCCTTTCACATGTAGGAACGTTCTACTGATGTAGCTACCCTGATAGTATTTTTTTCTGTGCGTTGGGCCTTCCGTGTGATCCATGATGTCTTTGATCTGGTACTCTGCCTTAAAATCATAGGATTAAAGCTCAAAATCTTCAATGACAAGCCTTAAACACTCTGTTTTCCCACAGATACTCTTTGCAGCTTCCACGTTTCCCTCTGACTGCGAAATCTGTGCTTTAATGGCTCTGGCGAAGATTTTACAGAGTTTAAACTATGTTCCTTTAATGCTAGCCCTCTCATAACGTCTTCTCAGACCTTTCTTCATGATTTCAGTTCCTGAAAATGGTCCTTTCCTATGTTATATGTAATTGTAACAGAGACTGTGAATCATGGCGGTTTTCCGCCACTCGTACTCTGCAAAAAACATGCAACACTGTTACGAAATCCATGCATAGGGGAGGATGGATATGGAGGATGGGAGAATGATAGCGCGGAGGTGCTAAAAATGGTAGTTTTAGATGAACCAATGGTGAACAATTCAATAATATGGTGTAAACAGCGACTAATAGGATTTTGGTGGAGAAATGTGCGTGGACCGTTTGATCGTGGTCCGGTGGCGAAGATCGACGGTGGAGGTTTAATCCATGGGATGGCTTATTAAGTTGGGCGGAATGCATAGAAATGAATGGATATGCAATGAAAATGATCATGTGTGGTGGAACCTGGCATGGGCAGAGGGCGATTCATTTAGGACTGTCAGATCTCAGGAGGAGATCGATGGCCACGATCGAATCGGAGGGGAGAAATGGGAGGGTCGACAGTCCGATGGACGATGGTGTGATTAGATCATGACCGTTGGATCTTGGACTAACAAACGGTCGAGATTGGATCGGGGAAATCACAATCACAAAGGGCGGAAGGTGGCGGCGGTTGGAAAATGCGATTGCAATTGGAGCGGGAGAGCGAGGGTCGTCGGATCAACAGGGGAATCAACAATGGATTGCAATCGGGAGGCGCAGTGGAGGTGATGTGATGTGACTGGCGCGATGCGATGGAGCGACAGCCATCCGGTCTGGATGATAGATCTACGGCGGAGATTGCATCGGCAGGGGAAAATAATGGAGCGACGGGAGGGGAGCGGGATAAATCTGAGCTGTTGGTTCTGGAGGGATGGATGGCTCAGATCGGATTAGGGTATCGCAATCGGAAGGAATGGGGGAGTGTCATGGAAAAAGTTGCGATTGTGATCAGAGCGGGAGTGCGATTAGCGTCGGGCCGTCCGATCAAAACGATAGATCAACGGTGGAGATCGTGGCGGAGGCCTTATAGACCAAAACTCACTCGCATCAGATTTTTTCGTTTAACAAAGGAATGTGCTTCACCCAACGGTGTGATTGCGATTAGCGCCCGGACCATTAGCGCTTGGTTCTAGGCAAGGGTCACGTGGGGAAGTGGTTTAAAGGGCTGGCGGAAAAGGGGCTAGGCCATGATATAAGTTAAAAAGTGGGCTTTTGCCTATTTTCAGTGCATTTCAAGGCCAATGAAGGGTAACGATAAGGGAAGAAAGGGGAAATTAAACCAATCCAGGGGTGAATGTAGGGTTTAAAGGGGATTTTGGGAGGATTTAGAGGGTAAAAGGGGGACTTTGACGAAGGGAAAAAAGGGTAAAATGGAGAATTCTGCAAAGGTACAAGGGGAAAATAAAGGCCTTTTGGAGCACAATTTTCATCATTAGTGAGGCTTATTGACTTAAGAACAGTAGAGGGAAACAATCAAAGGGCAGGGAACATGAAGAGGATTCAAGGATGATGTGTTTTCAAGAGAAATGCACTCCTTGAAGGCTCATAAAACAAATTAGCCCCTTGCTTGCTTGTCAAGGAATTTATAGGGGGCTAACAGTGGCTCCACATGGGAATGGCTTCTTCTTGAAGGAGTCAAGAATTCAGAAAATGATCCTTTGGTGTAGGCCAGATGCCTGCTGCTTGAGCCACCTTTCTTCTTTGATTTTTAGCTGCCACAATTGTGAAGACATCAATTAGCAGAAAAGCTCTCCCAAACAATCTACCTACCCATCCTACAATCCTAGCATTTTTTCTTCTAGGGTGCATTTGAACTAGCAGACCTTTTACATCATTTTTATTTTTTACAAACAAGAAAATAAACCTATTCTATTTCTACCGTTATTGCTCCATAAGGCCAGATTAAACTATTGGCCTCATAATTCTCTACTCTAAGCTACATCTTCTAGGATTAGTCTGTCTAGCATATTTCTTCTCTATATTCTAAGACAGAAATTGAAAAGCAGTCAAGCCAGGATTAGACTGTCTAGCTTGCTGGAATTTGCAAAAATTAAAAACAACTAGCTACATGCTCACAGCTGAGCTTTATTGAGCCTTCCTGCCTACCCTACTCTATCTGGAAATATCTGATGTTCTAGGTGATACAATAATGCCAATGCAGCCAGTCAAGAAATAGCAGAAAAGGGAAGAAGAACTGACTACTCATCAGAGACAACCATAGGATGCTCTGCATGTGGATCTTCAAAACTGAGGCCACCAGCAGTGGTGACCAATTCTAATGTATCTGGCTCCTACAAAAGATTAATGCTTGAGGGGCTGAGCCGATTAGGGCCTCCATGTATTCTGCCATAGGATCAACAAAAACATGATGTAAACCTTTTTCTTCAAAGCCTCCCATGACTGGCGGACTGTCTGCATCCTGGGCAGTTTCAATAATTTCACCCGCAATGTGGCCTTTGTAATCACACTCTTCCTTTTCCTCGTTGGGAGTATTTGGCAGATGATCAGAAACTAGGAATACCTCTTCTTCCTCTGGATCAAGACAAAGATGTTTGTGGGAAAGAAGATCTCGCTCATTTTCATTGCAGCCTAAGCTAGAGGGCTCATTATATTCGACAGTGCTGTCCTCTAGTAACGCAGGCTGGTTCTGCTGAAACGAACATAACTCTATGAAAGAATTAATATATTCTTGAGCAGGGGTCTCTTTGGTTACCTTAATCCTTTCAGGAGAAGGCTCAGGATATTCATTCCACTCAAGATTTTCTTCATCCCTTTCCTCCTAGTCCTCTGCGCTGAAGAGTTGTTGGCTTCCATCCTCTCGGCAAGTATCACTGATGTTTGGATATAAAGAAGAGAGAAGATTCAATGAATCTTCATCTGCTATCATGCTTTCAACACTTTCTTCATCATTATCATATATGGCCTGCATTGGCTCATCATTTTCTTGAAGTTGATGGTCATGATCTTCCTCCCATGAACCTACTGATGATGGCCCTGCAAGCTCAGTTTCTTTCTGGAAAAAATAATCATCAGACATATCAATGTTAGAGAAAGCAAAATCATAAGCATTGTCACCCATCAAATCTTCAGGATTCTCAGCAAGTCTTTCTTCAAAATAGTCTGCAAGTTCATTTTCTGATTCAAACTCTTGTTCATTATACATGCTTGGCATGCTACTTATGTCTTACAGTGATCTGATTTGTTTTTCCTGAGGACAAGTTGTAGGTCTTTTCCAATCATCTTCTCTGGTTTCAACCTCATATTCTTCCCATTTTACACTTAGCAAGGAGTTGGCAGTCTCTATTAGTCTTTCCAGCTTGTTCTCTAAAGAGATTTGCGCTATTTGCTCTGCCCAGTCTTTCTTTGCTGCTTTTAATCTCTCCTCCCTGCACTTTATGTTGTATTCGACAGTGATTTCTATATTCTGCATTTCCTCCAGGCTCGAACGCTCTCTTTCTCTTATATGGAATTCCACCTCGGGGTCAAAAGAACTAGGATAGTGCAGTAGAGCCCATCCCAAGGGTGGTTTTATGCTAGCAGGTATTGCGTGATATACCCTATTGAACCTGGCTGAAAATTCTTGTACTGTCTCTCCTAGCTGCCTTTTCATACTCTTCTAGGATCAGGAGAAAATTCTTTGGGGCTACCCACTTATCAAGGAAAACTTGAGAAAATTGATGAAAGTTGAAAATGCTTGCCGCTGGAAGGCCTTTGAACCAACTCTTAACATTTCCTTGTAATGACAAGGCAAACATTCTAATGCACACATCATCTTCCTCTATTTCATACAAGTCAAG
Source organism: Pinus albicaulis (assembly GCA_034641835.2). Classification (NCBI taxonomy): domain Eukaryota; kingdom Viridiplantae; phylum Streptophyta; class Pinopsida; order Pinales; family Pinaceae; genus Pinus; species Pinus albicaulis. The sequence goes on from CM076569.1 coordinate 611,007,245, forward strand.
TAAATCCTTGAGGTTTTTCACATGTTCCTCGGCAGTGGCCCCTTTCCTTTCTCCATCAAAAAGAGGCAGCTGGTTTATAAGTTCTGAAGGAAGGGGTTGGAAGATAAGAGGTAAAACCAGAGGCTTATATCTTTCTAAGACCTTTGTAGGTGTAGGTGGTGTAAAAATGGACTCATGGCTGCTTGAAGCTTCTTTAGGAGTGGGAGATACAACATGAGCCTCTTGTTCCACCAGCTTCTTCACAGGAGTATAGGTCTGCTCATGGTCTGAAGACTGAGGTCTGAGATTTTTCCCATACCCATGTGGGTTTCATCTTTGTACACTTGATCGGGCTTAAATCAGGATAGAACATAGTGGAAGACACAAACAATGAATTCTTTAAACCAAATCCAACCCATATGTTCTACCCTTCTATGAGGCCTGGCCATATTTCAGGTTCTTCCTCCAATGGAGCCTTTGAGAGTTATGGAGTGTGGAGTCGCTAGGTGGATGTATATGAATGTTTGAAGCAGGATGCTATCCACAATCAGCAATTGAATGCCAATATAACCAAAGATCTTGGGTCTTTTGAGTGCCTAAGAGTATGTAAGATAAATGCACTCAATTCCCCAGCGGAGTCGCCATTATGTGGTGACGACAATGGGAGACAGACAAATGTTATCAGTTATAGGCTCTCATATTTTCCTCAGCGGAGTCGCCATTATGTTGGGGTTCCCATGTTTTGGCCAGATTAGCAAGAACAAAAGATGAGACAACATTAGAACCACTTTCAAACCTCAGGATCTAGCCCTCCTGGGTCCAGAGAGGGATCTCTCTATATAAACAAAGGTTTTATGTCTTTGAAGCTCAAAATTTAAGATGTTAGGCTAGTTATAAGGCTCGGGATTTGTTTTTTTGATGTATGTTTGGTTGTTGGTTATCAGGAAGGAAGGGTTCAATATAAGACAAGGATGAGAAAAGAGGATTTTAGGCAGAGGTGAACATTCAAGACCATTGGGAAATGGAGTCAGGAAACGGTTTACTTGCTATTCAATGTGCTGGCTTTCAGTTGGGCTAGTCATCTAAAGCATTGGATCTTAAAGATGATAGTGAGGCATGAAATGGTAAGAGAGGAGGAAACAATAAAGATTTAGAACACAAAGTTAAAGACCTGAGATCAGAGAGAGACTTTGAACTCTCAATGCTTTGGCCTCCAGCTTGAGGGATCTTAGAAAGGTTTAATTAATTAAAAAGGATCCTAGTGAGATAGAGACAGAGTTCTATACCTCCCAGTGTTCCCAATTCATTCAATTAACTCCTGACCAGAACATATAAGAACAGATTCATTTAATTCATACATCATCTAGCAGGTAATAACATCCACTACACTGGTTAAATTAACTGAAATCAACCCTTATATAACACATTAGTAGAAAACATCGAAGGCAAGGAGAGCAGAAACATAGGGTACCTAACAAGGGTAAATCCTATGCCAGATTTCTGATGCGAGCCAGTAGAAATGAAATGAAATGAAATGCAAGTTAAAAACAAATACAAAGATAGAAAAACATCACCGCTTCTTTAGATCAAGATCCAAAGAAATGTGCTTGTCATATTAAAAAGCAACACCAGTCAAGTACAACATTGCAAATAACTGGATACTCAGTCTGAAAACATATTCCTCAGCCTATCTTACAACTTTACACAGAGACTATGTCTCAAAAGAAACAGCTTGTAATTCTCTGATAACTGATCAACAACCTTTACAATGAGTTTCTTCCTGAATTTTATAGCTGAAGAGAGTAGAGGAGGTAGGTGAAAAACTAAATGAAGCATTAAAAATTCGAAAATAAAGAGGGTCGAAGCCCATTCTGTCTTAAATCCTGTGCATTTATCCCTGGTACTCCTTGGATGAAATGGTGGTCTTCGTCAGGCTTCCACTTACTCCAAGTATGCCCCTGGTGTACTTTGGCTGCAGTACTCTGTAGTACTCTGGTGAATAAAAAAAATGCAGATAAATGACTTTGAGGTCTGCCATGCTGCATAACAAATGCTCTGGTAGCATAGGATTGTTCCATCAGGGTGGAAATCTTCTAAGGAACACGGTAAATAAGGGAACAATATGGGCGCTTTGTCCTTTCACAGGTACGAACATTCTGATGTAGCTACCCTGATAGTATTATTTTCTGTGCGCTGGGCCTTCCGTGTGATCCATGATGTCTTTGATCTGGTGCTCTACCTTCAAATCATAGGATTAAGGCTACAAATCTTCAATTACAGGCCTTAAACACTCTGTTTTCCCACTGATACTCTTTGCAGCTTCCACGTTTGCCTCTGACTACGAAATCTGTGCTTTAATGGCTCTGGGGAAGATTTTACAGAGTTTAAACTTTGTTCCTTTAATGTGAGCCCTGTCATAACGTCTTCTCAAACCTTTCTTCATGATTTCAGTTCCTGAAAATGGTCCTTTCCTATGTTCTCTGTAATTGTAACAGAGACTGTGAATCATGGCGGTTTTCCGCCGCTCGTACTCTGCAAAAAACACGCAACACTGTTACAAAATCCATGCATAGGGGAGGATGGCTATGGAGGACGGGAGAATGATAGCACGGAGGTGGTAAAAACGGTGGTTTTACATGAACCAATGGTGAACAATGCAGTAATATGGTGTAAACAGCAACTAATAGGGTTTTGGTGGAGAAATGCGCGTGGATCGTTTGATCGTGGTCCGGTGGCGAAGATCGACGGTGGAGGTTTAATCAGTGGGATGGCTTATTAAGTTGGGTGGAATGCATAGAAATGAATGGATATGCAATGAAAATTATCATGTGTGGTGGAACCCGGCATGGGCGGAGGGCGATTCATTTAGGACCGTCGGATCTCAGGAGGAGATCGACGGCCACGATCCAATCAGAGGGGAGAAATGGGAGGGTCGACAGTTCGATGGACGATGGTGCGATTAGATCATGACCGTTGGATCTTGGACTAACAGACGGTCGAGATTGGATCGGGAGGGCGAAAGGTGGCAGCGGTTGGAAAATGCGATTGCGATTGGAGCGGGAGAGCGAGGGCCATTGGATCAATAGGGGAATCAATGGTGGAGATGCAATCGACAGATCGAAATCGGGAGGCACAGTCGAGGTGATGTGATTCGACTGGCGCGATGCGATGGAGCACCAGCCGTCCGATATGGATGACAGATCTATGGCGAATATTGCATCGGCGGGGGAAAATAATGGAGCGACGGGAGGGGAGCGGGATAAATTTGAGCCGTTGGATCTGGAGGTATGGACGGCTCAGATCGGATCAGGGTATCGCAATCAGAAGGAATGGGGGAGTGTCACGGAAAAATTTTCGATTGCGATCAGAGCGGGAGTGCGATTAGCGCCGGGCCGTCCGATCAAAACGATAGATCAACGGTGGAGATAGCAGGCCTTATAGACCAAAACTCAATCGCATCGGAGTTTTTTGTTTAACAAAGGAATGTGCTTCACCCGACAGTGCAATTGCGATTAGCGCCTGGACCATTAGCGCTTGGTTCTGGGCGAGGGTCACGTGGGGAAGTGGTATAAAGGGCTGGCGAAAAAGGGGCTAGGCCATGATATAAGTTAAAAAGTGGGTTTTTGCCTATTTTAAGTGCATTTCAAGGCCAATGAAGGGTAATGATAAGGGAAGAAAGGGGAAATTAAACCAATCCAGGGGTGAATGTAGGGTTTAAAGGGGATTTTGGGAGGATTTAGAGGGTAAAAGGGGGACTTTGACGAAGGGAAAAAAGGGTAAAATGGAGAATTCTGCAGAGGTACAAGGGGAAAATAAAGGCCTTTTGGAGCACAATTTTCATCGTTAGTGAGGCTTCAAGGATGATGTGTTTCCAAGAGAAATGCATTCCTTGAAGGCTCATAAAACAAATTAGCCCCTTGCTTGCTTGTCAAGGAATTTATAGGGGGCTAACAAAGGGCAGGTCCGAATTTAAATTAGAAGGGCATATATCTATGTAACCCTTCCATAATGAAAAGTGTTAAAAAAAAGCTTTTCAATTGACCACAATAAATTATTTTTACATTTCATTTTCAGAAAGACAAAACCATCAATCTTTATATTAATAAAATACTGTTACATATACAACAATGAAGAAGGCTCCATCTTTCATTGCTTAAATATCTCATTAGAAATGTCAACATAAGTCTCGAAGACACTATTATAAGAATTTGGATACATACCACCGGGATATAGGAGATTCTTATGTGTCAGATTGTGTAATGCAATTTTGACTTTGTCTCACAAGGAGCAGCAGCATGGAGGTCTAGATTTTTCTTATAGAACTTTTTTATTATTATTTGAAATGTTGTTTATATATATGAATACAACAATGAAATTATGAGCATGGTGGACAATTAGTCAAGCTCATGATGCCAAACCATGATGATGTAATTTTGGAATTTAACATTTTTACATGTTAAAGACAAATAGTCAAAATCACTGACAACTTAGTATGCCATAATTAATAATCATTCCCTGTTCCCTTTTGTTAATAGGTTTATGTCACACGATGATCTCTCTTCTCTGGCATTTACTTGTATTGAAGATCACTATTCTAGGAATAAGGAGTTATTTTCTCCAAAATAACCCTAGCCAAACATTGACAATGCATCAAGGATATCTTTCTATGCTTCATAAGTAAATATGTTCTACTTCTAAATCATGTCTTGGAAGTGGTTGTTTTTCTGGAAATTATTCACCAGTTGGTTTCATACCAAAGTCTTTTTCTCATTTTCAGCATCCAATACATGAAAAAGATAATGGTTTAAAACAACATACATATTTGAAATTTTGCAAGAATTTTCTGGTGCACTTTGAATATGAATTTTGAAGTCAAGTGCATGATGCTGTATAGGATCAAGTGTCATTTTTAATACCAAATGTTTCACAAGAAACTTCTCAACATGCTACCCTGCAGTAAGGATTAAATGACAATATTGCATCAACTATTTCCATAATAAAAGTGCACCTCGGCCATAAGACTAAAAAACTACAAATGTTGTAGATATAACAAGACCACACAATCAAATGTATTCCACAAGGCCAATACTGTATGAAAAATGAAAAGGAGTTTGCAACCAAAAATACCTTAGGCAACTAATTCAATTAGATACACCAAACCATCAGCAAAAAGGAAAACCAGCCTACTCAAAAGGCAAGAGTTTACCTCCTTTGAAAAAATTTTGAGTTCCGAAACAAGGGCCTTTATTGTCTTGTCAATTCCCCTAGTAATTTGAACGGGGTTTGCACCTGCTACAACAACCTAAACAAAAATGTTTCATTTCAAATTATTTTCCACAAATTTAAGATACAAGCTCATAAATTTTGACAAAAGAACCAAATTTTTTTAATACCTGATAGCAATTTTTTCACTCAAAAACTATCTTAGACTCAATAATCCCAACCCAAAACTAAAAAACCAAACACCATAAGACCCTACAAAAATGAATATATGATCTTAATCCAGTACTATCGACAAAAAGTTACCTTTACACCCTCACTTATTAAACCCTGTTCAAGAACAACAGATGTTGTGGTTCCATCCCCAGCTAAATCATTTGTCTTTGCCGCAGCTTGCCTTACCAACTTGGCCCCAATATTTTCAACTGGGTCCTCTAATTCAACCAATAAAAAGGCCAAAACCATAGCATTGAGATACATTTCATTACACCGTCAATAACAATAAAATTTGACTCAGCCATAACCCTTTCCTTTTATTGTTGTGAAAAGCTTTATGCATTACTCTAATGTGGCTAGTCCATAGGCCAAGTAGACCACTTGGTAACAAATATGTTTCCTTTCACCTTTGAGTTTTCAAATTATGCCTACCAAATCTAAGACATTTAAGAGGGGGAACTAATACAACGTTAAAAAGAAAACCAAAGCACACATCTACAAATTACCTCCTTAGCTACTGTCACACCATCATTAACTATTTTCAGAGAACCATGCTTGCTCTCTAAGACAACATTTTTCCCTTCGCCCCAAGGGTGACTCCAACAAGATCAACAAGTTTGTTGACACCGCCTACAAGACAAATTGACAATGCTTTCAGTAAGTGTGCAATTGAATGCCAGACCATATGCTAAAACAACCCTCCATGAAAAATTAAAATAACACATTAAAATTGAATATAAGTGGACAAGGAAAGATCCACCGCAGTGAAGTTTCACGTGCAGGTGACCTTCCTTTAAACATAATTTTTTCTCCGACCTGCAATTTTTTTGTCACTGAGCCATCCTTGTTGAAGTACAACTCCTTTTCCATAGCTCTTGTATTAACTACCTTCTCTCTGTCGCGTAATCTCAGAGTCCCTCTTCTGCTTGAGCGATTAAAGGAAATGGGTGAAAAAACTGAAAGAGAAGACAATTGTCTTCCATAATTATCAAACATTGCACCCAACTTCTTCCCCTTTCCATTGTTACCCAATGAGGTAGATGTGGCAATTTTTGTCATACTGCCCAAAGCAGAGGCCATCTTCTCTTATCTTGAATATAGAATTACAATATCTTCATATTAGTATGAACCTTAAAAAACATGACTCCCATTGCTAAAAACCACTTTTAAGTTGTAACAGGCAAACTAAACAACTATCGCAACTTTTGGCAACTTCTGGAGCATTAAGAGAGAAACAACCAAAGAGAAATACAACCACAATCCTAATTTTAATGAGACCGGACTATATATTTGCATTAAGATAATAGAAATAAATCACGACTATATTAAGGCCAACACAAAACAATCTTTAACCAGTGTCTCTCGCGGCCTTCAGGTTGCCATGCTAGAGGTTGCATATTTTTAATTTAAATTCTTGACCTCTCGTGCCCATCTGTGAATGAATCCAATGGGATATCTACATCAAATGCTCCTTTATATCCCCAAAAAAAAATTCCCTACTACAAGAGCACCAGTATTTATGGATCACCCCACACCATCCCACCCACTAGAAACGGTGAAAAATGAAACCCGAGAAAACTTCTGAAATATCTCAAGATGACCATATGGGTGGTTCTTATGAATCAACCAACCATTCATAGCATGCTCATCAATCCAAACCATGAGTATTATGTGATGATATTCAAGCAGGCATTGAATCGGATTTCTGAAGCTATGTTAGAGAAACCCTAAACTTTCACTGAAAAAATAAAAATATACTCAGCAACAAAGATGATCACACTCTGGGTAGCCCTGGAGGCTATTTGGGGGTGATGAGTCCAATAGGTCTCAATGAACTGTTTCCCTCGCCGGGGAATACTATTGCAGTGGAATTTGATACTATTTTGGATGTTGAATTCCACGATCCTAATCAAAACCAGTACCTTCGGCTCCAGTACCTGTTCACAAAAGAGGGTGCCATAGTCATTCATGCGTGCAGAGAGGGTGAATTGCAGGCGTTGCAATAGGAGGTGTTGTTGTTGTTGCATTGGCCACTAGATTGTTTGTCTGGCTCTGTTACAAGTGCAGAGTATTGAAAAGGATAGACAAATTTAGTTCAGATATTGTGAAATTGCCTTGGAAATTCACCTACAAAGAGCTCAGCAATGCTACGAAAGACGTTTTTTGAATGTGATTGATAATCAATAATTGCAAGCAAGGGTAATACCCTTTTGAAACCCAAATTTCTGAGCATTTTCTAAAACCTAATGACAGAGTCATTGTATTGAACAAGCACCTAGGTCCATATTACGTCCAAATATTCCAAGCACCAAGATCTATAAAAAAAATCCACAGTATCTGCGAACTAAGAAGAAGAGGCAGAAAATGTATTCTGCTTACCTGTTCAAATAGTGGTTGGGGTTTACGTCACAGAAAAAATTTGACAGAGCGCATGTAGCATTTCTTATCATTGAAATTCTGGCAGTATCATTCAACTGGGCAAGCACCTGCCTCAGAGCTCCATGACTGAGGGAAAGATCCCTAAATGTTGTAGAGTCTCCAAAAATATTTCCCAAAGCCCAAACAACCTTACATGAACACCAGTTGAACTCAAAGTTGGGTACTATTTTTTTAAAACAAATTCCAAAATTACAGACATATAAAGATAGTTAGGAAGAATAATTTAATGCCTCTAAAATAAACGTTGTTGAGGAGGTAAATCCCCTCTGCAGACAGAGGCAATCCCTACTAGCCCAGCAGGGGTCTAGCAACACTCATCAAATGCTACAGCACAAGTTCCTAATTGCGAATAAATAAGCCAACGATGGAGGCCTACCTGGAGTCCAGTGCTATGATTCGTAGAAGAGACAGCGTTCCCGTTCCTCAGCCTCGGCAGATCACGATCTCCACGATATCCGTGAATGGACACCTGCACATGTAAGAAACAACACAAATACAAGCATAAAATCTAGAATACGCAACTATATATCAGTCAGAAAGGATATAACTCATCATTAACATAAGTGAAAAACAGAGTGGAACCATAACCGGTAGTCATTCATTAATAAACAATCGAAAGAGAGTACAACCAATGTTCGATCGCGCCAGCTTCCTTCTAAGGGTCCCTGGGGTTGCACTCACCCCCGCAAAGCTCGCCAGGGAAAGGGCAAGCCTCTCTAGAGTCTCTCGACGATAGTCTCCTTACTTGAGTCGGCCTTTAGGAAAGAAAGAGGGCTCTTACAACACAAAGGCTCTTGAGAATTTGGAGATTCAAAGCTTAGGCAATTCAAGACTAGCTTGCAATGGCAATAGGCAAGCTTTTATAGATGGGGAAGGAGGGAGTTGGGACCCCTATTATTGTGGGATTGGCCCTATCATCAAGGAAGGTTCCATGAAAGGTGGCAAACCACTTCCCTTCCATGGAACTCCCGTAGCCAAACCTCCCAACTCAAGATAGGCAATGGTTTCTGAGTTTTTTGAAACACAACTTCCACCATATTTATTTAAAAAACACTCCTTAAATTGGCTGGCATGACTGCTGCTCTGGGACAGAGCGCCAGTTGGCGCAGCCTCTTTGTAGGATTTTCCCCATTGGCACAAGTGATGAACTGTCTGCCCGTGCCAATGCAAAAGGAGATGTTTTCATGGTTTTTTTCAAGGAGATGTCTTTAGGGCAATTGAAGCTCCTGTTTAGAGGAATGCATTGATGATGATTTCAAGGCATGACAATGTTCACAGGTCACAAAATGGGTCCTCCATTGTGCGGGACGGGGAATGGTAGGGACGGTGACAAATTACTGTGTAACAAACGTGCTACCTGTTCTCGAACATTATCATTCCCAGAGGTAAGAAGTTCCACAAATATATGCAATGCCCCATAATTAATCACAACCTTTGTATTCTCAGAGGTTCCTGAGACTATATTAGTCAAAGCCAAAGCTGCTTCAAACTGCATTATCAATCACAAGGTATCACCATCAAAGCTATAATTTTAAGATAACAATTTATCTACCATTGAAACTATAATTTTAAAATAGATACACCTAGTGATATAGACACCTAGTGAGAGTAGAGGTTAGGAAATTATAATAAGAATTATTACAAGATATCACTCACAGTGCACTTGATTGTTCATTGTCTGCTGTAACTATAATTTTAAAGAAGACACACTTAGTGATATAGACACCACCAAGTGAGAGCAGAGGTTATGAAATTATAATGAGAATTATTTCAAGATATCATATTACTCATAGTACAGTTAATTGTTTATTGTTTGGTGTAATAATTTTTTATTATTTATAAACATAATCAAACATATTATGAGGGACGGTGATGAAATTGACAACGATCTCATAACAAACCATAACGGGCACATCCCCTGGCAAGATAGACTCTGAATAAGAAAGAAAGCAAAACAAAGTGATTACTTACAGGATCATAGGCTTCCTAAAGAACAAGATCTAGAGCAGCATCTGTAACCCCTAAAGCAACACCTCTCTTTGCAAGACAAATCACTACATCGTTCCACTACTACATTTGGTGGAAATTCCGACACTTGGTTCCGACGCTTTTGACCAAATGTCGGAAATTTCCCCAAATTTTTTCCATCCCGCCCGAAACCGTCGCTATACCGACATTTATAGAAAAGTGTCACAATACCGAAACTTAGACAAAGTGTCGCAATTGCGGCGTTTGGAGGAAGACGTCGCAATTGCGACACTATGGCCCAAAGCGTCGCTATTGTGACGGCTACCTCCAAACGTCGCAAGTACGACACAACGTCTAAGTGTCGCAATTGCGACGTTTGGAGGCAGTCGTCGCAGTAGCGATGTTTTGTCCACCGTCAGTATAACGACACTTATATGCACGCTACATAAAAATACGAAACTTATATGCAGGCTACATAAAAATGATTTTATTGTTTCGTATCCGTCGCAATAGCTACATTAACGTCTGATATCACACGCGCATTTGCCCTCCGCTCTTGCAGAATAGCATTCGCCCTCAGCATTCGCCCTCAGCTCTTGCAGAACAGAATTTTCCCTCAGCATTCGCCCTCAGTGTTCACCCTCAGCTCTTGCAGAACAGCATTTTCCCTCAGCGTTCGCCCTTAGCTCTTGCAGAACAACATTCGCCCTCAGCTCTTGCAAAATGGTAAGTTCTTACTGCAGGCCCTTCCTCCTATAGTAGGGTTGACTCTATTTGGGTTTTTTTGGTCAATTCCATTGGATTGTGTTAGGCTTTAGGGTTCTCTCTAGATTTCAAGAATCAAGATTCAATACCCTCTATTATCTTCATCACCCAATACAAGATTTAAATTTTTCCCAAAGAAACGCTTATTAATTTGGCAGCCATTATTTATCCCTACTTTAAAAACCCTACATTTAAATGAAAAAAAGCATTGCATTTCAACTACAAAAATCTATTAGTGTTCAAATGTACATGTGTGCTACATTAACGTCTGATATCACGCACGCATTCGCCCTCCGCTCTTGCAAAACATCATTCGCCCTCAGCTCTTGCAGAAAAGCATTCGCCCTCAGCATTCACCCTGAGCTCTTGCAGAACAAAATTCACCCTGAGCTCTTATAGAACAACATTCGCCCTACATTCGCCCTCAGCTCTTGCAAAATGGTAAGTTCTTACTGCAGGCCCTTCCTCCTATAGTAGGGTTGACTCTATTTGGGTTTTTTTGGTCAATTCCATTGGATTGTGTTAGGCTATAGGGTTGTCTCTAGATGTCAAGAATCAAGATTAAATACCCTCTATTATCTTCATCACCCAATACAATATTTAAATTTTTCCCAAAGAAACGCTTATTAATTTGGCAGCCATTATTTCTCCCTGCTTTAAAAACCCTACATTTAAATGAAAACAAGCATTGCATTTCAACTACAAAAATCTATTAGTGTTCAAATGTACATGTGTGCATCCCTTGTGTAGGGTATTCCTTTTCCACTTTCACATTATCCAAGAATGTGTGCAGTATAGTTCATATTTTTTGTGATTTAGATTATCTTGAAAAAGGAAAGGTAAATTATTTCCCATGGAAAAAGAAGGTTTTCCCTTTTTATAGGTTGTTTGGACTTACATGGAAAAATTTATGATATGCCTTTCATATTATGTAGTTTAAATTTGAATTAATAGATTATTCTACATGAAAATATAATTACCTATGTGATGTCCTTCATCACTAATTAAAATTATAGGGTTTCAATTTCCTAGACTCTAACTCATCTGATGCTAAATTTTAGGTTCTCATTGGTGGATCACTCTTCCATTGATTTCCTTTCCCTCTGGATCTTGTCATACTTTAAAAGTCATCAATGATACATATATTATTTCAGGTATCCCAAAAGGCTTTATAGTGGAACATATTGTGAAGTTTTTTTGACACTTGAGGATTCTTTTTAGAACTGCAACGCGGTCTATGCTATCGAGTTATATACCAAGCAACTTGTCCTTAATAACCACACTATGAGGTAGGTTCAACCAGTTTGAACTTGTTGGGACATAGCATACGAAGTTGTGTGATGAGTCCATATCATAGGTCTATTATGGTGACAAAAGTGAAGACACTTCATGATAGTTATTATGTTAACATTACTAGAAACATTTTCGAAATTATCCATGCTATCAAGATGTCAAAATTCTAGGCATTAGGTGTCAATACTCGTAGCTAATAGATAATAATAATAATAATATAAAAAAATCACAAATTTGTTCTTGAAATATGATTGTTAGACATTGGTAACCTAGTTCATGAGTTACTATCACCCAAAGACTGCAAAACAAACTTAAAATATAAATTAAACCAACATGAGAATCCAACTAAGGGTTTCTCGACAAAATCATGCCATAACCTTGCATTTTGAAACCCAAATTTGAATCCATCATAAGTAATACAATGCAAACTCAGATGGATTTTCAATGCATGTTTGCATGCTACACTTATTCTCTGTCTAGATATCATTTTTTAAATGGAACCATTAGTCAAGCCCACAGTCCTTTTTATGTGAAAAATTTCAGCTCTATTTGAGCTCTTTTTTGCTCCACCACCTCCATAAACATATGCAAACATATATCATGATCTTGAAATTCCATTACATATGTATGTGCCAATGTTCCATAATCATGCCCCATCATCAATTTAAGAAATTTCCATTGAATATCAAATTATGGAGGGGGGGAACTTTTTGCTGCAACATTTGGCTCAAAATCAGGGACCATCTCCGTATGAGGTGAATGAGAACTATAGATATTTGAAGAAGTAGATTAGTGCCTTTTTCTCTGGCCATGGAGTCATATACAATCATCCATCACAAAAATTTGTCTTTGTTCATTCTCACCTTGAAAGTTGCAAAAAATCATGCCCTAATTGAAACGACACTAAATTTGAAAGATATAATAAAAATGCAAGCTAGAAGTGCCCTATTAATACAAGGGGAAAACCTTCCTACCTACCCTAACTGAGATAAATTTTGATTGAATAGGAAACATGATATTTCCTATGGAGTTGATCCAACAACTTGTTAAATGTATGGGACTAAATCATGCATTTGATTTCCAGGGAAACATGTGCATGAAGAGAAAAAGTGTAGAATTAATGGAAAATCCATACATGCCACTTATAAAAACTACACCGAAAGGTCAAAAAATACTTAAGGCCTTAACTTAATTTGAATCCAAAAATGACAAAACAGGATTAGTGAAAACACGAGAGTGGTGTGGGTGAACAACATAAATAAAAAGTGAAGATACCTTTCCTCAAGATGCCTTTGTCACCGTTGTATGAAAGCATGTTTTCATTTCCCTTTATACATGCAAGTGAATGCATTATAGGTATGGTGTTTTCCCAGAATAGGAGAAGCCTACTTAAATATATCATTCATGGAGTGAATGTTTCCTTGACCCAGAACCTCATAGAAACTTATCACTGAATTTGATGTTGGGATGGGATTGTAAAGATAACAACCTCTTCATTCCTCTCGAAGATTGGCACCAATTATCAACAATGAATCAAACTGTAATATGATCTTCCCCCTTTTACATTACCCTGTATTAGTGTCATAAAAACAAATATATCAAGATGAAAATCAAGACCCTCCTTTTCCAAAGTTGGGTAAAGGTCAATGAGAACCTTAGTCACAAGTTACAACTTCCAGGAGATTTCCAAAACAATTTTCAGTCAATTGTTGCATCATGAACATCATGATTTTCTCATAATTCAACATGAGACATGTTTTCCTTTCACTTCCAACAAAGTTCCATTTCTACCCGAAACTCCTATGAAACAGGGACCAAATAAAGGCCATGTCCTCAATGGACATCATTTGGCTTTGAAAATGGCCATTGCACTGTGTTGTTTCTTATATTACATCACGATAGTTTCTTAGGTCATTTCTTGTTTCTTGAGATGAAAAAAAACCAAAGAAATTGTGAAGATCCTTTCAAGAAATAAATGACCATTTCTCAATCATATCTCAACTATTTTTTATTTTATTTAGTGGTTGCTTACTTTGAGAGAAATTTGACACTTTTATAAGGAATATAACATAAAAACACAAAATGGGAAGGAATTGATGAGGTAGATAACCTTTAGTTGTTGTCAATTAAGAATTGATAATACACGATGCATGTTCTATACTACAAACTAGATTCCTTCCTAGAGTTAGGACACAGAGTATTGAATCAAATTTGTAGTTTCTAACTTCTTGTATTGGTTCATCAATCTTGAAATTCAGACATTGCATGTCTTCATTGCTTCATGTTTGAATAATTTGCATCATATCGTACAATAGGGAATTATGAATTATGATTATTATTACTTTATGGATCTGTTAAGTTACTTTTAAGTTTGCATGGTTTAGTGTGAAATTATTCTAGTGTGCCCCTAGGCCCAGGTGAAGGAATCCCAAGGACTGAGAACCCTAGTTTTTAAATGGTATTGTTTCTTATACCCAAAAACCCCTCAACATCACTTCTTATTAGTTCTTAACAATAGTGTTGTAAACAATTTGAGAATTGATATAGCAAAATTTCGCACTTCTCAAGATAAAGTCCTAAAGCTAAAGTGTGATACCATGTGTAATTCAATAGCCCCATTGTCACCTCACCAACCTCTTTTCACTTCGGGCTAGCTCTCCTCCAACTCAAGAGGGGTTCTCCCTAGTAGATGTTAGGGATCTAATGGCCCAACCAAACCAAGTCAAGAGCCCCCTAACTCTCTATGTTTACTACTATCAATCAAAATATTGAACAATAGGGTCGGACATGCATCTTGAAGATAAAATTGCCAGGGTATTTTTGGGTAATTTCAAAGGGAAAGTCCCCAAACACATATAATCAAGGAATTATAACGTGATTTCAAACATTAAATATCAACAAAATCGATTAAAGGATATTGAAAGGAAAAATGTGATGGAAGATAGAAAGTGCCTTACTTAAATGCTCTAAGGATTTTTCAATAGTTGCTCCAAAAGCTTCACTTCAAGGCCCTTCAAGATCGTCTCCAACAATGCTATACCATCAACTTCAACAATGTTGCTCCAAAAATATCCCCAAGGTCTTCACAACAAGTTTACTAGAAGTTGCTCCAACAATATATTCAATAAGGTCTTCATTGTCAACTCGTCTCTTGTTTGGGTGCCTTAATGTGCAATGACATGTTTCCAGGACTAAATTCAATGCAAGGCATATTTGAAAATCTAACTCTGTCGTCCGGTGTCTTATTAGAAATTATTTCAGTTTTCATTTTGTGTTTTTAAGTTAGATATTGTTTTCAATTTTTTACATTTATAATTTTATTGCAATGTGGCAGACTGATGAGAGCAGTGCAGGAACAACCCAGAGACGGGATGATCGCGGAAAGAGGCCAGCGGAAGAACATGTAAAGTGCCAGCATTGCTCTATCTTCAGGTATTTTAGTTATTTACATAATTTAAATAATATTAATTTTGTTCAAATATGCAGACACCTAGCCATGGTACGCCTGATGATTCCCTCTATGAGGAAGAGCTTTCTTCATCCCTATCTCCAGCGCTCTTGTTGCGAAAAAAGGCACAAGATGCAAGGTCGGAATTTAATACTTTGATAGACGTGCCTCAAACACCTGAAACAGAAGAGAGGATAAAACAACTTATGAGCCAGCTAGAAACATATCAAGTAATAATAAAAAGTCAAAATCTGGAGAACTAAAGCTCATCACTTTCGATCTGGAGTACTACCCTTGTGATAAAGTTGATGACTTTCGATCTCCCATTCTCTACCACTTTGCATTTCACCTTCAATATAGATCAAACCAAGGGCAATTTGTTACTGGGTGTTGAGATGGATGAGTTTGTCGAACTAAAATCCATAGCTTAAACTTCATGAAACTGGTGGAGTCAAATTCATGCAAGCACAAACACATCTTACACATCCTCTTTGAAACTCATCCGAAAGAACATTGGAAGACATCTAGAGAGAACCCTATAGCCTAACACAATCTAATGGAATTGACCAAAAAACCCCAAATAGAGTCAACCCTACTATAGGAGGAAGGGCCTGCAGTAAGAACTTACCATTATGCAAGAGCTGAGGGCGAATGCTGAGGGTGAATGTTGTTCTACAAGAGTTGAGGGCGAACTCTGTTAGGTCCCTATATGACTAGTATAGTCCCTTATTGTGTTAATGTAACTCCCTTATTGTTATTATTGTACCCTTGTAACCCCCATTTTGTTATTATTGTGCCCTTAAATTATTATTGTTAGGTGAAACTGAATTTTAAAACTGGCCCCTAAGTTGTGTAGCCCCATGGACTCCTATATACTGAAAAAGGGTTTTGTAATTTGTAACATCCAGAATTGTTCAGCTACCAATGTGTTGGAGGTTTCCCCCCTCTAAGTGGCTCATTTCTAAGGCGTTGATATCTCTTTTCTTCTATTTTTGGAGCTGGTTACACAACATTTGGTATCAGAGCTTTGGATTCTAGGGTTTCGCTGCTCCAAATAGGTCATCGTGGAATTTTCACTATAATTTTTTTCTACGAAGTTTCAGAAGCTGAAATTTTTAGGGTGCGAAGCATAAATCCTAAGGAAGCTTTTCTAAAAATTTCAGAGCTTAGTTCACAATATTTTCGGAGATATCATCTGTGGAAGTTAGGTATTTTTTTAGGCTCCTAAACAGGTCATCGTGGAATTTTTGCTATAAATTTTTTTGTACGAAGGTTAAAAGTCTGAAATTCATATGGTGCGAAGCTGAAATCCTGAGGAAATTCTTCAAAAAATTTCAGAGCTTGGTTCGCAATATTTTTGGAGATATGATCTGTGGAAGGTAGTGCTTTATCAGGCTCCTGAATTTCATCTCAAAGAGGTGATCGTGGGAAAAGTTCAATAACTCTCTCTCTCTGGGCATCGGATTGGAGTGCCATAAAAAGTGGTCGCAATTACACGGAATTTAATTTCTTGGATATCAATTTCAGAGACAAAAGACGAAACAGTGACACATGGCAAGTCGTACAAGTTCGCTCTACTGAACCAGTCCATAATTAGGTCATTGTGGGAGATTGGACACAACTTTGTCTTGGAGAATCAAAATCAGGTCGGACCTGCGGCATTCAAAAGATAATTCAGAGGGGTATTTCATTGCTGAATTTCGAATGTTAATGCGCAATCACAAAGATAGTCCAATTTCAATATCGAGCTCCTCAAAAGCAAGAAAATGGTGTGTATTTTTTTTCCGAATTGCATAAGTCTTGTTTGAAGAATCAATTTGAATTGATTCCAAGGGCATATTGTAGAATAGATATCAGTATTAGGTTCTAAAATATGCCCCATAAAAATAATTCAACACCCATTAAGCCTTCAGAAGGCTCTACTATGACTCATGAAGATGAAGAATTGCAACATGACCTATCAAAATTACAAGAGCAAGTGCAACAAATTTCACTCTCGCAAAGAGAAACAAAAAATGAAATGGAAGTTTTGAAGAAAGGCGTGGAAGCTAAGATGGATGGCGTGCAAGCTAAGATGGATGGCATGGAAGCTGGTGTGGAAGCTAAGATGGATGACATGAAATACAACATGGAAAACATGAATAATGATCTAAAAACAAACATCGAAGATTTGACAAAGTTGATACAAGAAATGTTTCCTAAAGGTGAAAAGATAGTAGAAGAACCTCATGATGAGAACAAAATCAATGTTAATCATGATTTCATAAACTCTAATGTTGGCGGGAAGAACCACCATATTCCAAAAATGGATATGAGGAAGTTTGATGGAAAGGATCATGTAACATGGATACTACAGATGGAGTAATATTTTGATCTCCATAATGTGCAAAACACACAAAAGGTACGCATTGCAACTTTACATTTAGAACAAAATACATTTGTATGGTATCGATGGCTTTGCTCCCGTAAAAAATTGTCACTTGGTCAATTTTTACAGAGGAAATGATAGCACATTATGAGGATACGAAGAGCAACACCTTCTTTAGCCAATTGATAAATCTCAAACAAAAGGGTTTAGTGGGGGAGCACATTGAGGACTTCCAAAAATTGAATATAAGGGTAACTGATATTCCAGAGGAACACCGGATTGATCTCTTCATAGGCACTTTAAAGGATAACATCCAACATGAAGTTCGCGTTTTGGAACCTGATTCATTGGAGAAGGCATTCAGGTTGGCAAGAAAAGTTGAATGTAAAATTATGGTGACAAGGAAGCCTACCACTCAATTTTATAAAGAAGGAAGTGTTGCTACGCCTAGATTTCCACAACCTACAAGGTTGACACCACAACAATTGGAAGAAAAAAGAGCAAAAAGGCTTTGCTACAGTTGTGATAGCAAATACACTAAAGGTCATAAGTGTGCTGAGAAGAAATTATTTTACATAGATTGTGAAGAGGAAAAAGAAAATGAACAAGAAGAGGATATACACCAGGAACCAGCCCTAGAAGAGGAAGAAATGAATCCGACCATATCGTGTAATGCACTGGCAGGAATTACCACTCCTCAAACTCTCAAGATAAAAGGACAAATCAAGAAGAAAAAGGTAATAGTGTTGATTGATTCAGGTAGCACCTATAATTTTATTCATTGTAAGGTAGCCAAGGAATTAAATTGTTTCCTATACCCAGCACCAGAATGTCAAGTGATGGTTGCAAATGGAGGAACTATAAATTGCTCTGGAAAATTCCATAATATCAAGCTAACCATGGGAGAATATGTATTGACTAGTCCAATGCTTGCCATTCCTATGGGAGGTGCTGATGTTGTACTAGGAGTACAATGGTTACAATCTTTGGGGACGGTAGCTTTTAATTTTCAAGAACTTTTCATGAAATTTTTTTCAGAAGGAAAGGAAGTCGAATTACGGGGTATTGAAGGGAAGCCAGGAAGGATAATAAGCTCTAATGTCATGACAAAGCTTCTAAAGAAAGAACAACGGGGTGTAATTGCACAATTATGCTCACTAGAAGTTCCGACATCAAAATCATCTATTTCTGCAGATCTCCAACAAGTCTTGGACAATCATTCCAAGGTGTTTGAAACTCCCAAAGGACTCCCACCCATTCGTGATCATGATCATGCTATTCATTTGATTCCAGGAAGTGTTCCTCCAAACATCAGGCCTTATAGATATCCTTACTTCCAAAAAAGCGAAATTGAACGTATGATTGCAGAAATGTTAGAGGCGGGTATAATTCAACCCAGTCAAAGTTCTTTCTCTGCTCCTTTAGTATTGGTACACAAGAAGGATGGATCATGGCGAATGTGTCCGGATTATAGGGAGCTCAATAAGCTCACCATTAAAGACAAATTTCCCATTCCTGTGATTGATGAATTATTGGATGAATTACATGGAGCAATTTATTTTACCAAGTTGGATCTTTGTTCAGGATATCATCAAATTAGAATGAAGACTGAAGATATTCCAAAAGCAACATTTCGAACTCATGAGGGTCATTATGAATTTTTGGTCATGCCTTTTGGCCTTACCAATGCACCTTCTACATTTCAAGGGTTGATGAATTCCATTTTCAAACCCTTCCTTAGAAAATTTGTGCTAGTATTTTTTGATGATATACTAATCTACAACAGGTCTTGTAAGGATCATGTTGAGCATGTTGATAGGGTGCTCAAACTATTGCAGGAGAAACAATTATATGCAAAAACATCCAAATGTTTCTTTGGAGTACAAGAGGTGGAATATCTGGGTCATATTGTATCTCACGAAGGTGTTAAAGTAGACCCTAACAAAATTAAAGCCATTAAGGAATGGAAAGTCCCCACAACCATAAAGAAGTTGCGAGGATTTCTCGGGTTAACGGGGTATTATCGCAAGTTTGTTAAGAATTATGGGAGAATAGCAGCACCTCTAACAACATTATTGAAGAAAGATGCATTTTCATGGACTCCTGAAGCAACTAAGGCCTTTGAACGTCTTAAAGAGGCAATGTGCCTAGCACCGATCTTAGCTATGCCAGACTTCACAAAAACCTTTATTGTGGAATGTGATGCCTCAGGAAATGGAATTGGTGCGATTTTAATGCAGGAAGGAAGACCCATTGCTTTTGAAAGTCGTCCAATCAAAGGAAAGTATTTACAGAAACCTATTTATGAGAAGGAAATGTTAGCAATACTGCATGCACTAAAGAAATGGCGAACTTACCTAATGGGAAGACACTTCAAGGTAAAAACTCATCATGATAGTCTTAAACACTTTTTGGAACAACGACTATCTTCAGAAGAGCAGCAAAAATGGGTCACAAAGATGTTGGGTTATGACTTTGAAATAATCTACAAAAAATGAAAGTTTAATGTTGTTGCAGATGCACTCTCAAGAAATAATGAAGAGGTGGAAGCATTGCTTTGTGCCATTTCTATTATCCAACCAGATTGGATAACTGAAGCAAGAGATGAATGGAAGAAGGAAAAAGATGTATGGACACTCATTCAAAAGTTGCAGCAAGATCCTAGTACATCTGATACATTTAGTTGGAAAAATGATTCCTTGTGGTACAAAGATCGCTTATATCTTTGTAAGAATTCCCAACTAAAACAAAAGATTCTTCTGGAATTGCACACTTCTCCTTTAGGAGGACACTCAGGATTTTTAAAAACTTACCATGGGGTGAAGAAAGAATTTTTTTGGGATGGCCTTAAATCTGATATTCAAAAGTTTGTGGCAGAATGTTTGGTTTTCCAGCAGAATAAAGTGGAAACAATTAAGACCCCGGAACTTCTACAACCTTTATCCATTCCAAGTCAACGTTGGGAGGAGATTTCAATGGATTTTATCACAGGTTTACCTAAGTCCGAAGGAAAGAATGTCATCATGGTAGTAGTTGATAGACTTACCAAGTATGCACACTTTTGTGCATTATCTCATCCATTTAAAGCAAGTACAGTTGCTACTACATTTATGGGCAGAATTCAAAAGCTACATGGAAGCCCAAGGGTTATTGTGAGCGACAGAGATCCCATTTTTACTGGAAATTTTTGGACGGAGTTATTTTCTTGTTTGGGTACTCAATTAGCTCATAGCTCATCTTATCATCCTCAATCCGATGGTCAAACTGAGATAGTAAATAAATTTTTGGAAGGATATCTTCGTTGTTTTGTATTTGATAAACAAACACAATGGGTCAAGTGGTTACCTCTCACTGAATGGTGGTATAACACTTCCTTCCATACTGCAGCAAAAATGACCCCATTTGTGGCACTTTATGGATATTATCCACCATCGATCACATCATCTTTAAGGGAAAATTCGAAGGTTCAAGCAGTGGAAGATCACATCGAGCATCAGCAAGAAGTTCTCCAACTCTTAAAGGATAACCTGAATTTGGCACAAAATCGAATGAAACAACGGGCATATCAACATCGCAGCGAGAGAAGTTTTGATGTAGGAGATTGGGTATTTTTACGGCTACAACCATACAAACAAATGTCCCTCAAGCAAGCTAAGAAGGATAATAAATTATCGCCAAAGTACTATGGTCCTTACAAGGTGTTGCAAAATATTGGTACTATGGCATGCAAATTGGAGCTTCCTGCTTCTTCACGAGTGCATCCAATTTTCCATGTTTCATGCTTAAAGAAGGTTATAGGTGAAAATCTTCCAGTTCAAACAATATTGCCAGAACTTGATGAGGAAGGAAAAATCATATTGGAACCTGAAGCGGTCACGGAAACAAGAACTCGACAGCTACGGAATCGATCAATTTAAAAGTATCTCATCAAGTGGAAGAACTTACCCACTGAAGATTCTACATGGGAGGATGAGAATTTTATACAGAAGCACCCAGAGCTACTCAAGCATTGAGGACAACACTTTTTTGAAGGAGAGGGGCATGTTAGGTCCCTATATGACTAGTATAGTCCCTTATTGTGTTAATGTAACCCCCTTAATGCTATTATTGTACCCTTGTAACCCCCATTTTGTTATTATTGTGCCCTTAAATTATTATTTTTAGGTCGGCTAGGATTACATTGTGGCCCACTAGGATTACATTATGGCCCCATGGACTCCTATATATAGAAAGGAGGTTTTGTAAATTGTATCATTAAAGAATTGTTCATTTATGTAATGTATTGGAGGTTTCCCCCTCGAAGTGGCTCATTTATAAGGCATTGATATCTCTTTTCTTATATTTTTGGAGCTGGTTACACAACAAAATCTGAGGGAAAATGCAGGGCGAATGATTTTAAGGAAGGCGGGGGCGATCTTTGAGGTGAATGTTGTTGTACGAGCTCGGGCGAATGTGGGCGAAATCTTTGATGCACGAGCGAGAAGGCGAATGCTTGCTTGTTCTACAAGAGGTGAGGGGGGGTGTGCCTATAGGCGGTTTTCAAATGAGAGAGAGAGAGCGAAATAATTCGAGAGCGAATACATTGGGTGGAAGTGGTTTATATAAACCGTCATTTGGTGCACCAATTCCCCCCCCCGAAAAGTTTATTGTGGGGGTGGGCGGGGGGGGCGGGGGGTGCGAAAATATTTGTGGGTCGTCGAATGAGGAGGAGGGTGTGGGGACGAGGTAAAAGGTGATGGAGGTTTAAGTGTTGATGCGACAGGTGATTTTATGGTGGGGTCAGGGAGTGTTAATGAAGAGTGGGGATGGAATATATTTTAGGAACTTTAGGATATAACTTATGACATAAAGTATGTCACAATATATTTTCAAATGAACTTTAATTCCCGGATTTTAGAGTAAATAACCCTTTATCCTTTTATTTTCCTCTTTTTGATAAAGAACACATGAACTCCTTTGACTTCACTTTATAGGATAAATTTCGTGTTTCCTCCATTCTTTCTTCTTTTCATCCCTACCTACCCACGTCACTAATCTAACATTTTTGTTCTTTTGCAGGGTGCATTTGGAATTGCAGACCCATCTCTTTTTCCTTTGAAACTTCTAACCTACATCTATCCTTATCTCTTCCATTGACTCAGATTAAACTGTTGAGTCAATTTTATTTCTTCCTAACTATTGATATGCCAAGTTTAAACAATTTGGCAAATCTTTATTTTCTAACCTATCAACATAAATTTAAAATTGTACAATCAAGCTTAAACTGTATGATTGAACAAACCTATCTAATCAGTAGTGGCATTTTGATTTGCAACACTTTCAGTATTATTCTTTTTGGGGTTTTCTTTCTTTTTCTTTTTCTATTTTTTCAATATACCCTCTTTTCTTTTATTTTTTCATATTTTTTTTGGAAATATCTTGAATATTGAAAATCATACTCAATATGAAATTGCAAACTCATGAAATATTCAATCACCTTGAGATCCTATGATTTATAGGATCCTAACAGGGTCAAATTGGATACCTTTGTCGGAAATAAGATGGCCAAGAACTACTCCTGCCTTGCACATTAATCTACACTTTTTTTCACTCAATGAAAGATGAGCTTCTTGGCAACGAAGAAGTACCTTTTCTATATTTTTAAGGGCTTCCTAAAATGAATCACCAAACACAAAAAATTCATCCATATAGATTTCCACACACTCAAGGTCATCAAAAATGGCCAAGACTACCCTTTGAAAGGTAGTCAGGGCATTACATAGCCCAAAGGGAAGCACTCGGTAAGCAAATGTACCCCATGGGCATGTAAAGTTGGTTTTGTCTTGATCCTTGGGTGCAATCTGTGTCTGGTTATAACCACTAAAGCCATCTAGAAAAGAAAATTACTTCTTATCAGCAAGGGTATTGAGTACCTGATCTATGAAAGGAAGGGGGAAATAATACTTAAGAGTGGCTTTGTTCAATTCTATGTAGTCAATTCAAATGCGCCATCTCCCATATTTTTTCGGGACTAATACCAATGGAGAGACCCACTAGTTTTCAGAAATATGATATATAAAATTAGCATCCAAGAGTTTTTTCAATTCTTCCCTTACAACATCTCTTAGAGATGGGTTCATATGCCTTTGGGGTTGTCGGACAGGTCAGGCTCTATCCTGAATATATATATGATGGGTACAAGTTTCAAGAGGGATGCCTTTCATATCTTTGTAGCCCCATGCAAAGGCATCAAGATGGTTTCACAACAAATTCACAAGATGCTTTTGTTGGGATGAGTCTAAGTTTGAACTGATATGCAAGGATTGGCCCAGAATAATCTCAAAAAGAGTGGTATCAGGCTCAAGAGTACACAGAGTTGTTGCTAGAGATGGTGGTGATGGAGGTAGAGAGTCGTGACTTTCCTAAAAATCTAGACTAAAAATCTGACTCAATGACTCAAAATTGGTCATGGTTTCTAGATTGTTCAGGAAGTCTTGAATCTCACCCTCCTGTGAGGACTCAGCATACTAATCTATCATGGAAACAGGCTGAGTCTCCTCATCACTATTGTAGTCTAACCACAAGGTGTCTCAGAGCTCATAAACGGATCTAGCAGGTGGATACAAGGTGACCTTCTTCACGGATCTAGAACTTTCAATATTATTCTTTTTGGGGTTTTCATTCTTTTTCTTTTTCTCTTTTTTCAATATAGCCTCTTTTCTTTTATTTTTTCATTTTTTTTTTGGAAATCTCTTGAATATTGAAAATCATACTCAATATGAAATTGCAATCTCATGAAATATTCAATCACCTCGAGATCCTATGATTTATAGGATACTAACATGGTCAACTTGGATACCTTTGTTGGAAATAAGATGGCCAAGAACTACTCCTGCCTTGCACATTAATCTACACTTTTTTTCACTCAAAGCAAGATGAGCTTCTTAGCAATGAAGAATCACCTTTTCTATATTTTTTAGGGCTTCCTGAAATGAATCACCAAACACAGAAAATTCATCCATATAGATTTCCACACACTCAAGGTTAGCAAAAATGGCCAAGACTACCCTTTGAAAGGTAGCCAGGGCATTACATAGCCCAAAGGGAACCACTCGGTAAGAAAATGTACCCCATGGGCATGTAAATTTGGTTTTGTCTTGATCCTTGGGTGCAATCTGTGTCTGGTTATAACCACTAAAGCCATCTAGAAAAGAAAAGTACTTCTTATCAGCAAGGGTATCGAGTACCTTATCTATGAAAGGAAGGGGGAAATAATCCTTAAGAGTGGCTTTGCTCAAGTCTCTGTAGTCAATGCAAATGTGCCATCTCCCATATTTTTTTGGGACTAATACCAATGGAGAGACCCACTAGCTGTTAGAAATATGATAGATAAAATTAGCATCCAAGAGTTTTTGCAATTATTCCCTTACAAAATCTCTTAGAGCTAGGTTCATACACCTTTGGGGTTGTTGGACAAGTCAGGCTCCATCCTGAATATATATATGATGGGTAAAAGTTTCAGGAGGGATGCCTTTCGTATATTTGTAGCCCCATGCAAAGGCATCAAGATGGTTTCGCAACAAATTCACAAGTTGCTCATGTTGGGATGAGTCCAACTCTGAACTAATATGCAAGGATTTTCCTAGAATAATCTCAACAAGAGTGATATCAGGCTCAAGAGTACACAGAGGTTTTGCTAGAGATGGTGGTGAGGGAGGTAGAGAGTCGTGACTTTCTTGAAAATCTAGACTAAAAATTTGACTCAATGACTCAAAATTGGTCATGGTGTCTAGATTGTTCAGGAAGTCTTGAATCTCACCCTCCTGTGAGGACTCAGCATACTGATCTATCATGGAAACAGAATGAGTCTCCTCATCATTACTGTAGTCTAACCACAAGGTGTCTCGGAGCTCTTGAATGGATCTAGCGGGTGGATACAAGGTGACCTTCTTCCTAGAATCTCCATGGGAAATATACATGTCACCAGAACAACATCTAATATAAGCATCGGTCGTAGCAATCCATGGTAATTCCAAGATCAAGGATGTCCTCCCACAGGATTCTTTGGCTGAATCATAATGAATTCTATGGGATATTCCCAAGAGTCTAATGAAACAGCCACATCATCCAACACCCCTTCTGGCTTGATTTTAGATCTATCTGCCAATTCAAGCATAGTGGGAGTAGGACGAATATGGACTAGTCCAAGTTGATCCATGTTTTCTTGGTCATAACATTAATGTACACCCATAGTTCTATAAGTACATTAGAGACAAGGACACCAACTATCTGAATAGAGACAATAGGGTTTCCAGGGTCAATATATTTCTCCATGTGCATACACCCCGTCATTAACTCTACTGCTCTACCAACAAATTGAATGGTTTGAGGTTCTAATATTCTCCTTCCTGGCTTCTTGAGATAGATTTCCATGATGATTTTTGTACAGATGGGGATCTCTTTGATAGCTTGAAGCAAAGGTACCTTTATAAAAATATTCCTAAGCTCAGAAGCCAAGCTAGACTCAGGAATGGGGTCATTCCTCTCCACAACTAGCCTCTCTAGGTAGGGAGGCTAGTTTGAAGAGGATAGCAAAGGTTTTGAAGGTATGGGGATAAGATGAATGGTGACATATTTTGTAGAATGGTCAGGAGTTTCCTCCTCACCTTTCTCTTCAATAATTACCATGGGATTATTTTCCTTTTCTGAGGTTACTATCTTCCCCCATATCAATTGGAGATCATTGAATCCAACTGGCATAGACTGGTATCTAGATGGAAAAAGCGGGTTCATAGAATGGATCATTTGTACCTCTTTGTTATTGGGGTTTGGTATGGGTGGAGCAGGCAGTTGAGGAGGTCGAAATGGTGGAGGTAATGGCAATGGTGGCATTGGATGACTGAGCTGAGGTAATGATGGTTGTGGGATTTGGAAAGGTGCATATGTAGTTGGGTATGACTGCATAGGTGCAAGATAGGAATGGTGTGAATGGTTTGTCCCTCTCCATCCTTGTTGCTAATATTGGGATGGTTTTCCATGAAGATATTAGTTCCCATGTTGCCAATGTTGAGAGTAAATAATGTTAGGATAGGAATATGGATGTGCATTATAACCAAAAAAATGTGGTGGAAGTTCATGAGCCAGACCTGCACTTACCTGAGGTCAGTTTCTTCGTGCACCCATAGCATGCAATGATTCGGTTTCAGGTTTCCATCCTATAAATACAGCTTTCAGCCCAAGTATGGAGGGACATTTTTCCGTGGCATGGTTCTCTGCACAAATTTCACATTTATTAGTTCCTTTAATATCAAAAGGACATTCTCTTAAAAGATGTTTTTCCCTACATTTTGGACAAAAAATAGACAATGACTCTTGTTCTTCTACAAGTTTTTGCTGAAACTTCAAAGAATCTATTTTTTTTCTAACGGTATTCATTATTTAAATTTTCATGTTATCCATTTTTTTGTCCAATCCAACAATCATAGCATTAGTAGATCCGGTTTTCTTATTTCTGTTTCGAATTCCTTTACCGAATCTATATTGGTTCCTGGAGAATTTCCTGCACAAGTCACAAATTTGATCAAAAGGTTTCTGGGCAATATCTCCTTGTCCTAATAAATTCAAATTATTCCTAGCATCATCAGTAAGTCCACATAAGAACAAGGTCCTAATGGTACTTAGATCAAATTTATGCTTTGACCTTTGAAGGATATACAGGAATCTCTCTAAGTAGTCCTCTAAGCTCTCATCATCATTTTGCACAATAGTGAATATTTCATCTTGAATATCTCTTGTTTTACAATATTCCTTATATTTTGACAAGAACACTCTCTTCATATGTTCCCAAGAAGCTATAGTGTTTCCCCTTAGTCCCATGAACCAATGCAATGCTGCATCCTTGAGATTTGCGGGAAACAACTTAAATTTATGAGCATTAGATGAATAATCATAGCTCCTACACAAAATATCAAACTGAAATATGAAGGAGTCTAGCTCTTCATGTACCTAGAAATGAGGAAGAGCTTATGGTGGTATATTCTTCATTTGCATAGTTACATCCAGATCCACAATTGGGAATCCAAAAGTGGATTGTTCCTCATTTACCTGAGTTTCTCCAGATCGCTCGGCATGGTCCTCGTGATCTGCTATTATTGTTCCTCCAATTTAACTACTCTCAACATGCTGGGAAGGTTGACTATGGGTTATGATAGTCTCCTTATTCCCCTTCATGGGTTGTGTCACTCTTGGAATAATGTTGCCAGAATCCAAGAGGACGGTTCTTGCGTGATGAGTCTCGATTTGTTTGGACTTCCTGCCTGCAAAAGAAGGCCCAATATGAGAATTTTTTTCATATTTACAAGTGTTTCAACGGCCCATAGTGGGCTTCGGACCCCTACCTCTTTTAGGCATTCATTTAAAAAAATGACAAAACAAGAATTCAATAAAATGCTGCAATGAAAAGTAACTCAACACCTAAAAATTTCTTCAATCAATAGAAGCACACTGCAGGAAAAAATAACATCAGACTGACCCCTATTGCAGAAAAAAGGGAATATTCTTACAAATTCAAATCGTCTCTTCGAAAATGATGCAAAAATGTTGGGTGCAGGAATTTCACTTAAGCAAACTCCTTCAACATTTAATTGTCAACTCGGGGGTTTCGTAAACTTAGAGATGAAGCACATGTTATGCCAAAAGTGGTATGAACTTTTCCTATTTCTATTTCTATGTCTCAATTGAAATATTGCATATTCAAACAAAAAACAATCTCAAAGGCAATTGACACCAAAGTAATTCTAGTGCTGGAATGTAAAAGAATGCATTTGCGAAGAAATCAAAGAAAGAAACTTTCACACTGCTGTAAATAATATTAATTGCTAAAGTAAAATTCTATGTTTATCCTCAGTATAGGTGATGGAATTTTAACAAGTGGGCCCTTGAAAATATCTGCCTTCTAAATGATTTTCCTTATCACACTAAGGGGTCATTCCTGTACTCCTGTAATCTGCTTGCACTAGTACAAGTACATAACTTATGTGAGAAGTATATTTTACACTTATACTAAAGACTTATGTCTTCATGTAGGGGCTCTCAAGAAGAAAATAAAAAACTGGGAAAAATACAAGAGATCATATTCTCTCTAGAGTAAATAAATCTGCAACTAGAACAGTAAGTAGGGGAAAAATTGGAAATATGCTTGATGAATTTAAGACAGATATCTTAGGGAGTCTCAGTGAAAAAATAAACACCGTGAAATTAAAAAACAAGCAGAAAGCTAAAACTGACGCCTTAACTATTTTTTGTCCTAAATTTAGGAAGAAACATGCTCTAAGAGAATGTCCTCTTGATGTAAAATTCATGGAGACATGTGTTATTTGTGCAGAAAATTACAAAAATATGTCCCTCTATACTAGATCTTAAGGTTGTTTTTCAAGGAGAAGTAGCTCCATCTCCAGTAGAACCTCTTTGTTTTGTCTCTAGAAGACCATGGCAGGGGACACAAACTCAAGGTTTTAATAATCAAATGTATAATCATCCCCCACCAAACAATTGGAATTCATCATGGCAGATACTCTCAGTATCACTAGTATCCACAATCCTATCCAAAATATCCTCCCCAATATTTTCCACAACAAAATCAACAACCCCAATTCCAAAATAATACCCCACAACTTTCATTACTATTTCCACAAAGACCAAATCGACTACCTGCCCGGCCATTACCGAACCCAAATAATAAAATTGCTCAAATTGCCTATAAAATAGAAGGACAAAATTTTCCATCTTATATGATTACTCCACTAGATCTTAACAATGTCCAACTTAGATCTGGTAGGATATTAGAAAGGAAAAATCCTTCTGTTGTTATTCAAGAAAAATATGATCTTGATGAAAAAATTTCTCTACTGCAAAATAAATTTTTTGAAGAAGGGACATCCCTTCAACAAAATCAAAATACTGAAAATCAACCCCTATCATAGAGAAACCTTCAGTATCTATTTCTAACCCTCCTTTTCCTGAAAGATTACAAATCGATACAGGGATATAAAACAATTTTTGTTGCCTAACTATGATTTTCTAGATGAATTGAAAAATGTTTGTATTAAAATACCTTTGTTACAGGCCATTAAAGAGATTCCTATTCTAGCTAAAACAATAAGAGATTCAAGCATGAAGAAATCAGTAAGAAAAACAAAAGAATTGAAAAGGATTCAGTTAGTAGGAAAAAGTGATGACATTATGATGGGAAAAATAGCCATACAAAAATATTTGGACCGAGGAAGTCCAGTTGTAAAAACACATATTGATGGTATTAAGATTCCAAATACATTAATTGAGTTAGGAGCAGCCATAAACATCATGAGAAAACAAACCATGGAACAACTTAGGCTTCCAAACCTTCAGTATATACCAACATTACTGCAATTACCAGACATATCAGTAATCAAGCCAGATGGTTTATTATAAGACATATATGTGTCCTTAGACTCTTGGGAATATCCAGTTGACTTCATGATCTTAACTCCCAAAAACAACATAGAGGGACATCCATTGTAATATTCCTAAATTAGCATGCATCTAATTGGAATATTAATTTTTCTCTTAACCTATAGTTAGATAAATAAATGGGTAGGGAGGCCCATAAAAATTTCTAGCAACTATAAAATCCCTCTTAATGTGAAAAGGGATCATATTCATAGCTGGATAAAACACCCTCATGTGTGAACAAGGGCTGATGCATGAAGATAAGGTCAAGTTTGACCAAGTCAACAGATATGGAATGGAGGGAGTGAATCATCAATAGAGACAGCTAGTATGAATGTGGATTAGTTTAGACAGCTATATAAAAGCTGGATTGAAGACCCTTAGGTGTGAAAAGGGCTGGAGCAGGTTGAAGAGGTCAACCTTGACCAAATCAAACAGCGTTGTTATGGAGGGGAGTGGCATTGATGATGGTACAACACAGTTTTGGAGGGAGATTGATTATGTGATGGTGGAAACCCTAATGAGTGGGACCCAAGGAGAGAAGGCTCACATTTTTTATAAGGAAGAGGATGGCAACCAAATGGGGCTAGCTTATGAATTATATTTTGATATGTCTATTTAGAATTTTTCTCTCTTCAGCTCTTAAGCTAAGATTGTTGGTGTTGTTTAGCACAAGGTATTCTTGTTTAGGAATTCCATATCTTTCCTTAAGAGGCCTCTTGGGAGAGTCATGATCTATCATTCCACATATCCAAAATTCTGGCCAAGCTCCAGTATTCAGCCACAGCACAGTTTATACAAAATATTGTGTTGTGTTGCAGGGTGTTGCAGTGGAGGGTTGAGAAACCCACTTTATGAGCTAGTTTTTCACAGGAGGAAGGATTCCTTCTCTGGGGAGATCAGTTTGGAGGGTCCTTGAGAAAATTTCAGATATTTGGCATCAGGCCAATCTATTTCCATCATTTATAGCATGATTTCAGTATGGAATTATGTTATTTTAGAGGGCATCTTCAATGAGGGATATTGTGGCTCTTTTAGAGTGTTTTCCTGTGATTGAAGGGTTCAACCTTTCATTGGAGGAGACCTTTGAGTGGATATGCATAAGATCTATATTATTTTAGCCTCCTATTTTCATGTGCTTCAGTTTGTAGTGATTCTTTAGTCCTTGGGTTGTAGATCACAATTTGTATTGGGTGTATTTCCAGAAACCCTTCCGAGGTTCTCTTGGATTTGTATAAAGGAGACTAGATCTCAGTTTTTGAAAAATATTGATTAATATATGAGAATATCTATTTGTCTCTCTAATTTCTGAGTATAAACCCTCATTATACTGCACTGTCACTTGTAGCATTATTTCTGTGTTGCATTAGTTTTGGGGTTTTAGTGTTTTTGAGCTATTCTGGGTGTGGGAGACTTGTTTAACTCCTCTATCTTGATTTGTTTATGATATACTTTTATATTTGGATCCTATAATGTGTAATATAAGGGATAAATGGGATATTATGTAGTTTTATAACACATATTTCTGAAAAATGTGTTTTCTGTGCATGTATTGCTGACTTTCCTATTCGAGAATATCACATTGGTATCAGAGCATAATCTTGCCTCAGCCTGTGAGTTTTTAGCCATTATACTATAAGAAGAAGAAGAGAAGGAGAAGAGATCTAAAATGGTGGAAGGAATGAGCTTGGTCTCATCACTTTTCAGATCTATGAAGAACCTCTCCAAGGAGGTTAAGCAAATGAAAGAGAAAAGATGCAATGAAACCTCTATAGGGTTTCAAGAAGAGGAAGGTCCATGTGCCTCCTATTATCAGAAGAAAGAACCAGTGTTGCAAAGAGCTCCAAATAAATACACTATTGCTTTTCCTTTTGAGAAAGAGGACAAGAGGCATGGATATGGAGGGCACTTGGAACATGAGATCCTGAATGGATACCTTGCAGAATATAAGTCTCAACCTAGAGTTTTCAAGGAGGATCTAACTCTTCCATAGTTTATTCAGCTTGAAGAAGAAAGGAGGCCTTGCAGAAATAGGAGAATGAAGGAAAATATATTTCTATTTTCTACTTTTGATGGATCATCCACATGTACAGCAGGGGCTTGGGTGAGGAAGCTAGATGCATTCTTCCTACTACATCCAATGGTAGAAAGAGAGGCTATTGACCTTGCAGCGCTACACCTTGAGGGTAAAGTAAGCACTCGGTGGTTCAGCCATTTGATTCATGCAAGAGTGACTGCTTTTGAAGATTTCACTCAAAGGATGATAAAAAGATTTGACAAGACGAAATCAGAGGGGGAGGAGCCTTCACCACCACTTGAGGAGACTTGTACCAGCACTGACACAACTATAGCCATCATCCTCAGCAGTTGGGGGAGCCAACACATTGGAGGAAGAAACCATTGTAGCCATACAAGATGTTCCCAAGATTCACCAAGGTATGCATAAGTTTCCACTTTCTGTTATTTCAACAAATCTTATGGAGGGTTGTGGAAATATGCCATGGCATGACCAAGGGTTAAAACATATTGCTGATTTGGAGCATCAGACTTGCACTGCATTGTGCAACCTTGAGTTGTTCAAGGAGGGGATAAAAAATCATCCTAATGTGTCATTATTGAGCTTCACACAACATTTGGGGTTGGGGTGTGGAATTTTGGAGGATAGGATGAGCTTTGTCCTAAACAGTCCAATGCAGAACTATATGTTCAACGTTGAGTTCGAGCATGAGACAACAAATACACCATTGTGGAGATCAATAGCGTTGTCATTGAATATCAGTGATGATTTGGGGGCCTAGCTATTGTTAGAACATTCTGATGACCATTACACTTGTGTGACATTGGATGAGCATATGATCAATGAGATACACTTTGTCTTTCATCATTGTGATGGATCTATTGGGATGAGCATTGTACAGGCCTATGAGGAGGTTTTTCCTTCAGCATACTCAGATCCTCATGGATTCAATATGGTCATTGGTGTGGGGTCTTCTCTGGGAGATCTCCAAGAGGTTGCATTTCAACATCCCATGAAATGCAGAGGTAGAAATTTGAATTGGGAGGATGGTATTCTCCATTGGAGGAGTACCAAGATGGAGCATGGTGGGAGACACCCACATTTGGATGAATGGGTGTGGATGGTGAGCCACTTGCATATTTATGACACAGGGTAGCAAGAGGCATGGCCGAGTTGGCTACTCTTGAAATAGTTTGACCATCATGTGACATATCCTTCTCCAAAGGGTATGTTGGTGGAGGAAACTTGGCAGGACACTTGCATCATATGGCAGCAAGGAGTTTGGGTGCATTATGTTGATATGACATTCTCTATGTAAATTATCATATCTTCACCTCATGATTTATATGATGGAGGTGTGAGGGAGCAGCAAGAGTTATTGTTGCTTTGGCTACTCTTTGGAGAGTATGGGCATAATTTTTCCCATACTTATCATGATATTTCAGGAGAAAGGGATGGCACAATCAAAATGCAAAGAGACTACCCTTCAACATTGGAGGACAAGGAGGTACTTCCACATAGGGAGGAGATTACTACACATATCAGCATGATGGTGTATGATTTTGGCATATGGGTTGTCAAAGGAGGAAGTCATGGAGTGATAAGAGCTTTATCACTAAGGCCAACAACGCTATCACTTGGGAGTATGTTTCTATTGATGGAGTGTTCCAAGCGGAGTATGCATCCCTTCACTTTGAAAAATTTTATGAGGAGGTTCTCATGGGAGGACTCATCCATGGACCTCAATTTCAGTCTACTCACTAAGCATGGTAAGAAATTTATTTATGAAATTATTGATTATTTCATTGAGTATTTGCATTATCTCACCATATATGTACAGTGCATTGCTCCACAAGAGGGCATGATTATTTTTGGGTTTCATGGTCATTCTAGGACCAACACTTATGATGGAGATAAAACTTATCTACATGAATTTGGGAAAAAGTGGTGTTATTCTTATTATACTCATCTGATATATAATGCCATTTACTACCTCATAGTAGATGAGCAAACATATATAGCTAGTAACTTGTTGAAAGACAACTTGCCACATGATGTTCTAAAACAACAGTTGGAAAGACTGCGCTGTATCCACTGGAAAAATCATTGGGACTATCCAAAATTTCACATAACCTTAGACATCTTTCTAATTTTGAAACCATATGGTGATGATTTACCCTTCTCCTTGTATGGGATGGATTGGGCCAGCAGGATTTATGATTCTATGGGGAGGATCTTTGAAGATCTAGTATTCTTCTTGCCACTTGAGGGCAACATTATTGTAGCCAAAGATCAGCAGCTACTCTGCACTTATCATAAGTGGAGAAAGAGACAGCGTGGGGTAGACTATTTTTTCTACCATGTTCAGTTATTCAGCCCATCTACATTGTAGAAGCCAAAGGTGGAGGAGATTCTTCATGAGTTACCATTTTGGAGGGTGGCTCATTTTGTATGGATAATAGCTTGGGGACGGGAGATTCACATGGGGATGTTAGACCCCAATATATTTCAGATCTCATGCCTCAAGAAGGCCTCTAGATAGTTGTTGCCTCCATGGGTGTTTTACTACTACATGGTGATAACTATTTGGGATGGTCACCAAAAGTTAACTTGCATATTTGGGAGGGGCAACTTGGAGATGTATTGATGAGACAACATCTTGTTCCTTGGAAGAGTTTATCATATGAGGATGCTACAAGAGGAGGAGAGGAGGCTATTCAGTTCTATCCTTGCAGTTGCTCGAGGACAAGCAACATTTGGGAGGGGAGAACTGTAATATTCCTAAATTAGCATGTAGATAATTGGAATATTAATTTTTCTCTTAACCTATAGTTAGATGAATAAATGGGTAGGGAGGCCCATAAAAATTTCTAGAAAAAATAAAATCCCTCTTAATGTGAAAAGGGATCATATTCATAGCTGGATAAAACACCCTCATGTGTGAACAAGGGCTGATGCATGAAGACAAGGTCAAGTTTGACCAAGTCAACCGAGATGGAATGGAGGGAGTGAATCATCAATAGAGACAAACATTATGAATGTGGATTAGTTTAGATAGCTATATAAAAGCTGGATTGAAGACCCTTAGGTGTGAAAAGGGATGGAGCAGGTTGAAGAGGTCAACCTTGACCAAATCAAACAACGCTGTTATGGAGGAGTGGCATTGATGATGGTACAACGCAGTTTTGGAGTGTTGGCCGGATAAATCGTTCTTGCGGACAAGACCGATCTCCCTAGTGTCAGAAGACAATCTAGAAACAAAAAAACAACTAAGTTTGTCTTTCTCTAAATATATTCGTTTTACAAATTAATGCTATGAAGGTGTCGATCCTACCTTAGATCCAAATGCTTATTTGCAGTCGTAAAGCTTCCGTTGCATCAAGAATCCTTCCGTCGCAACAAGAATCCTTTTGTCGATCTACAATCACAAACAAGAAAATATCAGTAGCACCTGTATAACAAATAATTATAAAACATACCTATCATAGTGATCAAGGAATCTATGAAATAAACGATCAAACGAAAACTTATTGAAATAAACAATCGAACAACAATTTATTGAGAAAAACAAAACTTGATTGTATTAATCTTAAAATACAGAAGAACCTTACAACCTTAGCCTTGATGTTCGAAAGGCCTTCCCGGGGTCTGAAGCAGGAATCTCCTCTACTTTGATAAGTCTTACACTCTTCCTCCAGGAGCACAAAGAAGTATGAATCTCAACAGCACTTCAACTCAAATATTCTAAAGCTTCAACTACTCAATCCTCCAAATAGTTAACTTAAAAACTTCTTAACTTAACTTAACCCTTTGAGGCTACCCAATGCCTCCTTTTATAGAGCAGATGAGGAGGTTAGGATTCCACCTTTAAAGGGATAGAACCCTCCTTCAAAGGGATAGGCTCCTCACATCAAGGGATTAGTTCCTTAAGGTGTGGGATACATGCATCTTACTAAAGCGTACTCAGCCCCAAAAAATCTCATCCAGAACCTTCCAGAATTGACCAAAATTCAACTTTTTTGGTTTAATTTCGCGCATTTTTGACTTTACAGGGGTACCGCATGCATTACACTGGAAAAGTGCGTTCTAGAACGCAGTTTATCTTCACATTACATGCGGAACCTAGCTAAAAACGCAGGTAGGCTTCATATTAACTGCGTACCCAAGGTTTTTTGAGCTTTTTAGGGTTTTTCCTTCATTTTCAGGGCTTGGAATGAGGAACCAAGGTTGTAAGGCTTGCAGAGGAGGTAAGTATGAGTGTCAATGAGCTCATACAGTCAGCAGAATGTCAGGGTGACATTTTTAGTGTAACATGGAGGGAGATTGATTGTGTGATGGTGGAAACCCTAATGAGTGGGACCCAAGGTGAGAAGGCTCACATTGTTTATAAGGAAGAGAATGGCAGCCATATGGGGTTAGCTTATGAACTATATTTTGATATTTCTGTTTAGACGTTTTCTCTCTTCAGCTGTTTAGCTAAGATTGTTGGTGTTGTTTAGCACAAGGCATCCCTGTTTAGGAATTCCATATCTTTCCTTGAGAGGCCTCTTGGGAGAGTCCTGATCTATCATTCCACATATCCAAAATTCTAGCCAAGCTTCATTCTTCAGCTACAACACATTTTCTGTAGAATATTATTTTGTGTTGCAGGGTGTTGCGGTGGAGGGTTGACAAACCCACTTTCTGAGCTAGTTTTTCATAGGAGGAATGATTCCTTCTCTTTGAAGATCATTTTGGAGGGTTCTTGAGCACATTTCAGATCTTTGGCATCAGGATAATCTATTTCCATCACTTACAGCGTGATTTCAGTCTAAAATTGCGTTATTTTGGAGGGCAGCTTCAGTGAGGGATCTTGTGGCTCTTTTAGAGTGTTTTCCTGTATTTGAAGGGTTCAATATTTCATTGGAGGAGACATTTGAGTGGATTTGCATCAGACCTATATTATTTCAGCCTCCTATCTTCATGTGCTTCAGTTTGTAGTGATTCTTCAGTCCTTGGGTTGTAGATCATCATTTGTATTGGGTGTATTTCCAAAAACCCTTCCCGGGTTCTCTTGGATTTGTATAAAGGAAACTAGATCTCAGTTTTTGAACAATATTTATTAATATATGAGAAGATATATTTGTCTCTCTAATTTCTGAGTATAAACCCTCATTATACTGCACTGTCACTTGTAGCAGTATTTCTGTGTTGCAGTAGTTTTGGGGTTTTAGTGTTTTTGTCTACCATGTTTATGTTGAGAATGCAGTAAGATGATGGAGCTTAGTGAAATGAAGTTGCCTACACTAAGTGGGCTCGCAGGCGAATTCTGCCGCAAAGTCTATTTTTAGACTATGTCTATTTTTAGACATATGGAGCATGGTTCGAGGATTCCAGTTTGAGATTCTTGGAGCATTGGTCATGTTGGTAAAAATAGATGAGACTCATATTTTTAGGTCGAAAGAGGTCGAAGTCTATTTTTAGACTGCCTCTCCTTAAAATATGGAAGTCAAATATTATTTACCCTTAATAATATTTGGACTCTAAACAGCAGTTTACTCTCTTGGAGCACTTCAGTTCGAGCTACAGAAGTGGCTCATGCATCTGACAGAGGAATCACGTGATTCCCAAGGGTTTGATGGCATCATGCATGGTTGACTTCAGTTAGGACTTCAGTGGCAGAAGTTTGGTGGAGTTAATGAGACAGCTAGTGGAGTTGTGTTCCGTTTATTTTAGTTGAACTAGTTGAGATTAGTTTAACTAGCTAATCAATTAGTTATGAGTGGAGTGAATTAAATATTATTTAATTCATTAATTAGTAACTCATTATTCAACTCAAGAACACATCAGTTCACTACAGTGCATGATCAGTTCAGTGGAGACCGGTGAAAGAGGTAGATGAAAGGGTGGAGTTAGCTATCAGTGGCGACATCAGTTGTGCATGAGATTTGCACCACACTTGGAGGAATTTCCCATGATGATTGCACTGTCAAGCCAAGGAGATTAAAACCTTGGATCTCTATATAGACAGGCCTGGATTGCGCAATAGAGGCAAGGCAATTGGCGGTGAGTTTTGAACCAGTAACCTGTTCAAAACTGAGCTAGATTGTGGGTAACTGTATGAGAAAGTACTGAGTACTTGTGAGGAGTATTATACTGAGTTTGTTACTTGATTTCTCCATTATAATATACACAATAGCTGCGGGGTTTTCAGCTATAAGCTTTCCCCATACATACTGTGTTAATGTGTATGATGCATTGATGTGTTATCGCTTGTATTTATTTCCGCATGTGTGATGATCTGAGTTGAGTGGAAGAGATTATGTGTTGCATATAAATTCGAATTGTATGTGATCAGGATAGTCTCGGTGGATAATTAATCATTATTCAGCAAATTTCTACATGGTATCGGAGCTATTGAAGCAGAGATTGATCATCACGGTGATTACAAACTTATTTCGGTAGACAGAGTCTGCATGCGGGCCAGGTAGCCTCCGGATTCATCTTTCTTCGGAAAGTGAAAGGTCTGGTAAACACCACTTGCAGTCAATCTCTGTGCTAGAAATAATTTGTTCTCACAGATCTAGAGCGGTTGAGCTTTGAGGTGGAATTCGAAATTTTGTAGCAGTTTTGTTTTCTTGGTGCCAGTGTTGAAAATGTCTTTCAACGGTTTGCGACTCGAATATGCTCTTAAAGGCAGTTCGAATTATGTTGCATGGAAGGATCGCATGGAAGCAGTATTAAAAGATAATGGTCTCAAGGAGTTCGTATATACGGATGTCCAAAAGCCCACTGATCCTGCTGAAGTCGAAGTATGGCAAAAGAAGATGGTGAAATGTCGAAGGATCCTGTTGGAGGGCGTCAAGGATCATATTGTATCCAGCCTGCATGGAAAGGCTACTCCATATTTAATGTGGAAAGCTTTGACGGATCTATTCCAGAGTAAGAGCAAAAAAAGGAAGCTGGTGCTCAAAGATAAGCTCAGGAACATCAAGATGGAGAAAGGCGACAGTATCGCCAAATACCTCACGAAGTTCACTCAATGCAGAGATGAGCTGGGAAGTGTGGGGGTGATTGTCGAAGATGAGAACATGGTCAACCTGGCTCTCCTTGGTCTTCCGAAGGCTTGGCACTCATATCAAGATAGTGTCAATGGTCGGGAGAAGCTGCCGGGATGGGAGCGCCTTTGGGCGGATCTCATG
>CM076569.1:611046703-611305093 GCA_034641835.2 Pinus albicaulis
TCTACATGGGAGGATGAGAATTTTATACAAAAGCACCCGGAGCTACTCAAGTGTTGAGGACAACACTTTTTTTGAAGGAGAGGAGCATGTTAGGTCCTTATATTACTAGTATATTCCCTTTTTGTTGTTAGTGTAACCCCTATATTGTTATTATTGTGCCCTTACATTATTATTGTTAGGTCGACTAGGATTACATTGTGGCCCCACTAGGATTACATTGTGGTCCCAAGGACTCCTATATATAGAAAGGAGGTTTTTCCATTTGTATCATCCAAGAATTGTTCATTTATGTAATGTATTGGAGGTTTCCCCCTCGAAGTGGCTTATTTCTAAGGCGTTGATATCTATTTTCTTCTATTTTTGGAGTTGGTTTCATAACACAAGTCTAGTGCACTCCCTTGTACTAGTTGATGTTATCTATCATAAGAACATGTGATGGATACTATCCCATGGAATAGCACATATTTCGACTACAATCGACACTTGTATTTAAGTGTGACAAACTTACGTTTCAACGATCTCACTCAGAAATAAGTGTTTCTTTGTTGTTATTTCAATGTATATGTGTCTGTGTTGGCTATTGTACATTATTTTACCTTATATTTGATGGTATACATGTGTGTGATTCTTGTTTGGGACTTGTTTGGATGTCTTTCCCTCTCTTGTTCCATTGATCCCACACTTGGCCATTTTATAGCTCTTCTTGGTCCTCCCATCATGTGCAAGTTGTAACTTTTCATTGAAATCCCACTAGGTGATGAGCATTGTGCATTCTTAAGTCTTAGTGAGAGACTCTTACCTCTTAGACCTGCACAATGAGCCTTTCTTGAGGACATTTCCCATTATTACGCTTGAGCACTTTTAAAGCATAATCACTAAACCCTTGCTACTTATACTATCTCATTGCAAAAAGCCTTGATCTGTTATAACCTATATTATGTGTTTAGAACTCCTAGTTAATAATGAGGAATTCTTCATCTCCTTGCAATGACAAACTACACAATACAAATCCTTCCTTCCCATCAGTACATAGTGAGCTTCCCTAAGGTATAGTGACCTAACCTTCTGCAGCTTACACCAGCCCTCTGCACAATCCTTTCACAAAATGTGCCCCCTATTGTCCATTGTGAAGTTCTAGTAGGAAGTAGGTCCATCTCTAGGTCATTACAGTGTTCATCTGTGCAATCCTAGAGTCTTCCCCTCAATCACTATGCATTTCATAGTTACAATGCTTATTCTCGCCACACTTGTTTCCTGAACCTCTTTTCTGCACAATGCCTTATCCCGCATTACCTAAATTTTGCATTGCACAGTTCTAGTGGACAATATGGTCATCCCTCAGTCCTTGCATATCCCAACTATGCAATTCCTACTTCCTCTTCCTAGAGCACAATGCCCCGCACATCCTTAGTGATAAATCCTATCACCCTTATCTCCTAGAATTTCCCATTGTGTAGAACCATGATGAGCCTTCCCTTATTGTGAATTGCATAGTTCCAGTGGACAATAGAGTCATTCCTTGGTCCTTGTAGTTCTAAAATGTGCATTTATTAGACCCTTTATTTCAATCCCTTGCACGATGTCCCATCACATTCAACATGTTACATGAGAATACATAGATAGAATTGGTGATCATGGGACTAATGTTGTCTTGTTACAAGTGAATTTCGTTTGCAGGTGATATAATTTTACCATGAAAATATGATGTCAAGGATAACATCAAGGAGAGTACCAATAGAAGGTACTCGTGAAGATAAGATAAAGATGCTACCATATAGGAGTAAAGGAATCTTAGACCACTACAGAGAGATTGCAACTCATGTTCACTTAGAAGGTTCCAATATTTATTCAGACCCTTTGAAGGATGAAGATGAAGCACAAGCAAGAATTATCATGAAGATATGAAGACATAACAATAAAGATAATAACTTAGCATTTATACACTACAATGAAGTCTTATGTTATCGTCACTACGTCATGTCCTCTCAAAGTGTCACCAGAAATTCATATGTTGTCAATACATTTTTCCACAATTTTTGGAATGTAATTTTTTATTTTAAAAAAAATAACTAATTTTAAAATGTGTGGAAGCCCAAGGGTCACACATGGAATGTGAAAAGTCACTAGAAATTCCTATAATCATATAGAAGCTCAAATATCACATAGGAATTTTAAAATTCACATGGGAAGCTCAAGAGTCATGAGGGAGGTCAAGAGTCATAAGGGAGGTGCAAAGTCACCTAATTTGTTATAAATACAACCTCATAGCTCAAGAAAAATGAATTTTCACCTTGGATTCTCTAGCTTGTCATAGGAGAGAAGATCATTCTTTGGGGGAGAAAGTGGTGACTTAACGTTCCACTATTGGGGCTAGTGAAGCAACATTATAATTGTGTATCTTGGAAATTTCATTTAATATATGGAGCTCTCAGAGC
This sequence comes from Pinus albicaulis, assembly GCA_034641835.2. Taxonomy (NCBI): domain Eukaryota; kingdom Viridiplantae; phylum Streptophyta; class Pinopsida; order Pinales; family Pinaceae; genus Pinus; species Pinus albicaulis. The sequence goes on from CM076569.1 coordinate 611,049,139, forward strand.
CAACACACTTTCATGCATGTATCATCGATGTTGTAAGATTATTATTTTAATGTTTGTGGTATATGTTTTGTGTTCATACATATTAAAAGAAAATGAACTATTTTTTTGGCTTTGGTATGCATCTTGTTGAATGTGCATTGTTACTTTCTTTCATGATCATTGTTATATTGTGAACTACTTTTCAAGTTAATCAATGATTTCATCTATGCTCTTGTGTATATATTTTAGGATAATAATATTATGTTTCTTCTCGAGGATCACTCTTTCTATCCACTTCTGTGAAAGTGCCTTATATACATTACAATCATTCACCTCACTGTATCAAATTTCTTGTTTCAAGGATTATGTGAATAATCCCTTATGTTGTTTATTGCAGCCAAGGAAAACCTCTAAGTTGTGGTAGTCATGCCTATTATCCAGATGGGGCTCTTACTCCAAATGGTATGAGGTCTAGTTGGGACTTCATACTAGGGAAACCCCCTATGTTGCCGGACTTCCAACACCGTCAATGCCTCCCATAGAAAAAATTATAGAAAAAATTCAAATATGACTCGTTTAAAACTGATTTTAGGACTAGTCACAAACCCCAATTTCAACATGGTATATATATGAAAATATAGTGAACCAAAATATGAAATTTCGAACACTTGTGCTTCAATATTTTTCCTTCATTTTCTCAAAAATTTTCTATTCGATGATTCCCAAAAAAAAGGTTATATCCAAAATTTTAGGATGTATTATTTGGGGAAAAAAACCCTATCATCATAGATTTGATGCCATTATGAAAAATGCACATTAAAAATGATAAGAAGTCATTGATTACAATCCACTTCAAGGTTGTAGCCTCCTTTTATAATTAATACAATAAAAGAGACAAGCAATACAATTATAATGAAGGGCATAAAAGGTTATAGAAAAAACTCGAAGGTGTTTTATTTAGAGCAACAAAAAACTAGGATCATATCTTTTATTTCATTATGAACAATGCACCTTAGAAATGATAGCAATTGATTGAATACAATTCACTTCAAGGTTGGAACCTCCTTTTATAATTAATACAATACAATACAAGATATGATTATCCCAAGACTAGGTCTTCTTAGTATATATAGAAGAGACAAGGAGTACAATTATAATCAAGGGCATGGTGAAATTTTCTTGAACAACAATTGTGTTCACTAGAGAAACCATTTCCTTTATGACGAAAAAGGTAGGACAAAACAATGAATCCAAGGTTGTGGCATACATAATAATAAAAATACAATAACTTAATATCTAGGGCTTTAATATTAACATGAGGCTTTTCTAGGGATTAACACACAATCACAATGATCATTAAGGTCCTTTGAATTACACTAGGTCCTCACTTTATATATTCAAATTCCCGACATGAAAAGTGGCACCTCAAGAAATCACTTCCCATATACCTAGAGATCGATTCCCCTTCCTTAGGAACTTAGGATAAAAACACATGCATGATGAATTTTGGCTTATTTTAATATTTGACTTAGCCCCCTAGGCTTAAGCCCCCTTCACTTAGCCCTTATCTCCCCTTTTCACTCATGCAACCCTATCCCTTTATCTCCCCTTTTCACTCATGCAACCCTATCCCTTTATCTCTCTTCTCTAACTTGGTCTACATAGTGTTATTTTTATTTATGCGTATACCTACATACAACACTTCTAAGCTCACTATCCCTTAAGCACATAGGTTCTCTAACTTAATGTTATGAAACTAGCTCACAAAATAGAAGAAAATATAGATCAACGCCTTAGAAATTAGACTCTTCTAGGGGGGAACCTCCTTTACATTACATAAATGAACAATTCTTGGATGATACAAATGAAAAAACCTCCTTTCTATATATAGGAGTCCATGAGGTCACAATATAATGCCAGTCGACCTAACAATAATAATAAATGGGCACAAAAATAACAATAGTGGGCTTTTATGGGGCACAATAATAACAATATGGGGACTAAAAGGGTACAAAAATAACAATAAGCGGGCTACACTAACAACAATAAGGGACTAACCCACGGGGTGGTGGCTTGTTGGTGATTGAGTGTTTTTTTAAGCACTCGTTTGTAAAGGTCACCGGTTCAAACCCCATGGGTGCCCGTCAGGCGTAAGCTTGTGAAAATTTTTGTGTATTGTTAGTGGGGGATGATGCTAACCAGGAGGGTTTTCATTGGCAGCAACGTGATGTGATCTTGTGTGGAAGATATGATTGTATGGTTCTCGTTATCGGTTTTCCTCTTGATAGAAAAAATAAAAAAAAGAAGAAAAAACAACAATAAGGGACTACACTAGTAATATAGGGACCTAACATGCCCCTCTCCTTCAAAAAAGTGTTGTCCTCAACGCTTGAGTAGCTCTAGATGCTTTTGTATAAAATTATCAACCTCCCATGTGGAATGTTTAGTGGGTAAGTTCTTCCACTTGATAAGATACTCTGAAATTGATCGATTTCGTAGTTTTTGAGTTCTTGTTTCCGTGACTGATTCAAGTTCCAATATGATTTTTCCTTCCTCATCAAGTTTTGGAAATATTGTTTGAATTGGTGTTATGAATATAATTCATAATAAAATAATAATAAATGTAAATGTAAATGTAATAATAATAAATAAGTCATTAATTAACGATTAGTTAGTTAGTAATGAAGAGGCATGTCTTAGAGACATAGCCATTCATGAAAGGGAACCTGCCTAGGGTATATAAGCATGCCCTAATTCTCATTTGTAATCATCCTATCATCAACTCTTTTATACAATATAGAATTTACAATTTCTATCCTATAATGGATGTGTTTTTCTATGAAGTATTTTAAATATTTCTGTTGCGTATATGACTGTTGGTCGCTACATTGGTATCAGAGCTACGTTCTTCGACCACCGGCCCTTGGCCATCAACTCGTCGTTAACCTCATTTTTGTCAATCAAGCATTCGCTATAAAGAAGGAGTTTCTCCATTCTGCTAGTGCTAGGCATTTTTCCATAAAAAAATAAAAATAAAAATAAAAAAGAAAAAGGAGAATTTATATACAAAATTGAAAAAAAATTACATATAAAATTATATAAGAAAACAAAAGGAACTATTACCTGGATAACCCACATAAGGAAAATCTGTTGAGCTGCCATGCATCCACCACCGGTTTGTTTTCATTGCCAACATCGGCTGACCAATGGCCAATAGACATTGACGTAAGACCTGCCGAGCCACCCGTACTCCATCTGCAACAAACACGCACCTCATCTGAAGACGCCACAAGCAACACCGATGCCACCAACTGGCCACCATAAACTCCACCATAATTGTTATTGAGAACCCACACAGTTTCCTAACTGCCACAACCACAACCGCATTCGCTAATATCCCATTCGGTCGGCCACAGTCCCAATTCTGGTTATAATCGACTGTCTAAAAAACCTTGGCTACATGGTCATACCCACACTGCACTCTGCTACATGGCCATACCTGCATCGCACTCGGGAAAACAAGGTAAATCATGTCAAGGAGTAACATGTACATTGTTCGCTACATCGTTGCTAACCTACACTCCGCTTTCACGCCGACAAACACTTCCACAGATGTCGCGCTGACCTGACCTGTCGTTTCGCCTTCATTCAAAACAGTCGTTGCTCCCATTTTTCTCCACAGCCTCTGTTCTATTCCACACCCTCGCACCACTGCAACCACACAACCACTGTCGTTGGGATATGACTTACCACACTTTAGTGATTCTTACCAAATTTCCACTAAAAAACCATCCATTCAATTAAAAATTATTTAGATCATACACGTTGTTGTGTGATCTCGTTCATTTCGAGGTTCTATCATCTAATTGGTATATTCACGACTCTTCATAAGAATAAGAATAGGATAGTTCATCTTATTTTAAAAATCTTGGAAATTCATTTATAAAGTACCCTTATTAAATTTATATATATATATATATATAAGAGGAGGGAGACAACAAACCTAAAAAAATAAAATATCGACAAGCTCAATTCAAGACGAAAAATGGAACCTAATTCTAAAATGACGAAGGAAGAACGATTTTCCTACGAAGGTATTTCAGTTATATATCATAGATTAATTACAATAAAAGGAAGTATCCAAGGAAAACAAATTGATATCGCTATCAACACACGTGACGAGGAAAACTACATCAACATTAATTTGGAAAATCAACTATTAATTCTATAGTCAAGCATTGGTGAAAGGGAAAAAAATTGTGATAGAAAAGAATATGAAATTAGTGATTTACAAGTGAAAATATATCATTATGAGTACATATCTCAATTTCATGTTGTAACTATGTATGATAGAAAGATTGACATCATTATCGGTGAACCTTGGTTTAAGGATTTGGGTACATTCATGTAAGACATGGAGAAACAAGTTTTGAATTTTCCTTATAAGGGGAAGATGGTCACATTTCGAGACATGATAATGGAGTCAGAATTGATAATGTATGCATCAGAAGACTTCAAGGGTATCTCAGACTTGATGTTCAAAGATAACAAAAAAACTATATCAAGGAATCAAAGAGAGCTTAAAGAAGTCATAAAGTTGCTCGAACAAGTCAAGAAAGCTAGAGCGTCAAATAAGGAACTCAAAGAGAGTTTATTAGAACAAAAAGAAGAAAATTTAGATTTAAAGATCCTTAACCAAACATTAATAGAACAAATAAAGTGTTTGAAAGACGATAAACATGAAGGCCAAAATAAAGTTGATTTAGATAATTAGGAATGCTTACGTCTCAAAAATCATAATCAAAATCTTCTCAAACAGATTACAAAAATTAAGGACGAAAAGAAATCATTGATGAACAAGTTCAAAGAACTTGTCGCAAAGGAAGCATCAAAATCTCAAGATGTAGCAGTCCAAGCCGAAGAAACAAACATCAATACCATTAATCTCACAGTTCAGGCAAATCCAAATCCTATTGAAGTAAAAACGTACTCATAGGTTGTCGCTCAAAGAGAGGATACCCCAAACAAGAATTTAGTAATTAAGTCAATAACAACAATGCCCAATGCAAATAAAGAAACTACTATTAAAATGTTTAAGGAAGTTCAAACAAAAATTCCTTATCTACATCCCAATCACAAGAGTAGACACTTTAATCAATATACAAATATATATCACGTAGAACATAAAAAAACTTAAGTTCCGAATAATACTCAAGTAAGATCAATCCAGTCATGCGATAACTAATCACCACTTATTTCTAAATATCAAAAGATTCACCAGAAGATTAATCTAGGATAGTTTGATCCGCTTTTATTACGAAAATTATGTCTATCACTCAGAACATCATATCATTTTGTATCAACAGGGATGAAAGCTCAGAAATGAGAAGATATTTCGAACGATAGAAGAGAACTGGTCCTTCTTAAGTAAGCTTTGAGGACAAATATTCTTGAAGGGAGAGGCTATGTTATGAATATAATAAAATAATGAAATAATAATAAATCTAAATGTAAATGTAATAATAATAAATAAGTCATTAAATAATGATTAGTTAGTTAGTAATGAAGAGGCATGTCCTAGAGACATAGCCATTTGTGAAAGGGCACCTGCCTAGGGTATATAAGTAGGCCCTCATTCTCATTTGCAATCATCATATCATCAACTCTTTTATACAATATACAATATACAATTTATATCCTACAATCGATGTGTTTGTCTACGAAGTATTTTAAATATTTCCACTGCGTATATGACTGTTGGTCGCTACAAATGGAAGTTTGTCACCTATAACCTTCTTTAAGCATGAAACATGGAAAACTGGGTGCACTCGAGAAGAAGCAGGAAGCTCAAATTTGTATGCCATAGTACAATATTTTGCAACACCTTGTAAGGACCATAGTACTTTGGTGAAAATTTATTATCCTTCTTAGCTTGCTTGAGGGACATTTGTTTGTATGGTTGTAGCCATAAAAATACCCAGTCTCCTACATCAAAAATTCTGTCACTGTGATGTTGATATGCTTGTTGTTTCATTCGATTTTGTGCCAAATTTAGGTTGTCCTTTAAGAGTTGGAGAACTTGTTGTTGATGCTCGATGTGATATTCCACTACTTGAACCTTATAATTTTCTCTTAAAGATGATGTGATGGATGATGGATGATATCCATAAAGTGCCATAAATAGGGTCATTTTTTTTGCAATATGGAAGGAAGTGTTATACTACCATTCAACCAAAGGTAACCACTTGACCCATTTTGTTTGTTTATCAGATAAAAAACAACAAAGATATTCTTCCAAACATTTGTTCACTATCTCAGTTTGCCCATCAGATTGAGGATGATAAGATGAGCTATGAGCTAGTTGAGTACCCAAACAAGAAAATAATTCTGTCCAAAAATTTCCAGTGAAAATGGGATCTCTCTTGCTTACAATAATCTTTGGGTTTCCATGTAGCTTTTGAATTGTTTCCATAAATGCAGTAGCAACTGTGCTTTATTTAAATGGATGAAATAATGCACAAAAGTGTGAATACTTGGTAAGTCTATCAAGTACCACCATGATGACACTATTTCCTTCAGAATTAGGTAAACCTGTGATAAAATCCATTGAAACCTCCTCGCAACATTGACTTGGAATGGATAAAGGTTGTAGAAGACCCGAGGTCTTAATTGTCTCAACTTTATTTTGCTGGGTAACCAAACATTCCGCCACAAAATTTTAAATATCAGATTTAAGGCCATCCAAAAAAACTTATTTCTTCACCATGTGGTAAGTTTTTAAAAATCCCGTGTGTCCTCCTAAGGGAGAGGTGTGCAATTCCAAAAGAATATTTTGTTTTATTTGGGAATTCTTACAAAGATATAAGCGATCTTTGTACCATAAGGAATCATTTTTCCAACTAAATGTATCATATGTATTGGGATCTTGCTGCAACTTTTAAATGAGTGTCCACACTTCTTCGTCATTATTCCATTCCTCCCTTGCTTCAGTTCCAAATCTGGTTGGATAATAGAAATGGCACAAAGAAATGCTTCTGCCTCCTCATCCTTTCTTGAGAGTGCATCTGCAACAATATTTAGCTTCCCTGTTTTATAGATGATTTCAAAGTCATAACCCAAAATCTTTGTGACCCATTTTTTCTACTCTTTTGAAGATAGTCTTTATTCCAAAAAGTATTTAATACTATCATGATCAATTTTTACCTTGAAGTGTCTTCCCATTAGGTAAGGTCGCCATTTCTTTAGTGCATGTAATATCGCCAACATTTCCTTCTCATAAATATCTTTCTGTAAATACTTTCATTTAATTGGATGACTTTAAAAAGAAATGGGTCTTCCTTATTGCATTAAAACAACAAAAAATCCATTTCCCAAGGCATTACATTCCACAATAAAGGTTTTTGTGAAGTCTGGCATAACTAAGACCGATGCTAGACACATTGCCTCTTTAAGATGTTCAAAGGCCTTAGTTGCTTCAGGAGTCCATGAAAATTCATCTTTCTTCAATAATGTTGTTATAGGTGTTGCTATTATCCTGTAATTCTTAACAAACTTGCGATAATACCCTATTAACCCGAGAAATCCTCACAATTGATTTATGGTTGTGGGGACTTTCCATTCCTTAATGGCTTTAATTTTGTTATTGTCTACTTTAACACCCTCCTGAGATACAATATGACCCAGATATTCCACCTTGTGTACTCCAAAGAAACATTTGGAGGTTTTTGCATATAATTGTTTCTCCTCCAAGAGTTTGAGCACCCTATCAACATGTTGAACATGATCCTTCCAAGACCAACTATAGATTAGTATATCATAAAAAAATACTAACACAAATTTTCTAAGGAAGGGTTTGAAAATGGAATTCATCAACCCTTGAAATGTAGAAGGTGTATTGGTAAGGCCAAAAGGCATGACCAAAAATTCATAATGATCCTCATGAGTTCGAAATGTTTTTTTTTTTTCAGAATATATTCAATGTTCATTCTAATTTGATGATATCCTGAACAGAGATCCAACTTGGTAAAATAAACTGCTCCATGTAATTCATCCAATAATTCATCAATAACAGGAATGGGAAATTTATCTTTAATAGTGAGCTTATTTATCTCCCTATAATCTGGACACATGCACCATGATCCATCATTCTTATGCACCAATAGTACTGGAGAAGAGAAATAACTTTGACTAGGTTGAATTATACCAGCCTCTAACATTTCTACAATCATACGTTCAATTTCGCTCTTTTGGCCTTAAGGATATATGTAAGGCTTGATGTTTGGAGGAACACTTCCTAGAATCAAATGAATAGCATGATTATTATCACAAATAGTTGGGAGTCCTTTGGGAGTTTCAAACACCATGGAATGATTGTCCAAGACTTTTTGGAAATATGAAGAAATAGATGATTTTGATGTTGGAACTTCTAGTGAGCATAATTGTGTAATTACGCCTCATTGTTATTTCGTCATAAGATTTGTCATGACATTAGAGCTTATTATCTTTCCCGGATTCCCTGTGATACCCCGTAATTCAACTTCCTTTCCTTTCGAAAAAAAAATCAAGAAAAGTTCTTGAAAATTAAAAGCTACCGTCCCCAAAGATCCATTGTACTCCTAGTGCAACATCAACACCTCCGATTGGAATGTAAAGAATTGGACTATTTAATACATATTCCCCCATGGTTAGCTTGATGTTATGGCATTTTCCAGAGCAATTTATAGTTCCTCCATTTTCAACCATCACTTGACACTCTGGTGCTAGGTACAAGAAGCAATTCAATTCCTTGGTTACCTTACAATGAATAAAATTATGGGTACTACCCGAATCAATCAACAATATTACATTTTTCTTCTTGATATGTCATTTTATCTTGAGAGTTTGAGGACTGGTAATTCCTGCCAATGCATTACGGGATATGGTCAGACTCATTTCTTCTTTCTCTAGGGTTGGTTCCTGGTGTATATCCTCTTCTTTTGAAGTTTCTTGTTCATTTTCTTCCTCCTCTTCACAATCTATGTAAAATAATTTCTTCTCAACACAATTACGACCTTTAGTGTATTTGTTATCACAACTATAACAAAACCCTTTTTCTCTTTTTTCTTCCAATTGTTGTGGTGTCAACCTTGTAGGTTGTGGAAGTCTAGGAGTAGCAACACTTCCATCTTTATAGATGTGAGTGGTAGGCTTCCTTTTCACCACAATTTTACTTTCAATTTTTCTTGCCAACCAGAATGCCTTCTCCAATGAATAAGGTTCCCAAAGGTAAACCTCATGTTGGATGTTATCCTTTAAAGTCCCTATGAATACATCAATCTTGTGTTCCTCTGGAATATAAATTACCCTTATATTCAAATTCTGGAAGTCCTCAATGTGCTCCACCATTGAACCCTTTTGTTTGAGATTTATCAATTGGCTAAAGAAGGTGTTGCTATTTGTATCCTCATAATGTGCTATCATTTCCTCTGCAAAAAATGATGAAGTGAATTTTTTTTACGAGAGAAAAGCCATCGATATTGTAAAAATTGTTGAATCTTTAATTAAACTGAGAGGGGGGGGGGGGTGAATCAGTTTAATACATACATTAGCCTTTTAAAATTTTCACCAAATTTATTTACAGCTTAATATGTGAACAATCTTATTTGTAGCCAATATTAATTTATTGTGACACCATACTTATGTTGAAAGCAACAAGCAATTAAGCAGATTGAAATAATCACATCAACACATAAGAAGCACACATAGAGACAGCAGATGTAAGTGGAAACCCATAAAGGGAGAAAACCACATCTTATTATTGTTGTGATGCAAAGGCAAGCTCCAACTCCCTCTCACCACTGTTTTCTGCAGGCACCAACCTACAAGAGGCTCTATCCTCAATTTTGCAAGCTACAACTTGCAAGGAAGCACCAACTCCCTTCAATTTTCTGCAGGCACCAACCTACAGGAGGCTCCAACCTCAGTCAGCTACAACTGACAGCTATCAAGCTGCAACTTGATAGGGTAGCTCCAACTTCCTCAATTTATCAAACTGAAAGTTTGCTGATTTACCTCAGATATCAGCCCTGTTCCGTAGCTTCTCCTTATGTTCTGCTTTTCTTAATCTTCTCTCCCTCACACTTCTATATTCTGCCTTCTTTTGATTAACTCTCTTTCTCTCCCCAGTCTTTAATATCAAGATGATATTATTTATAGATTTCCTCTCATGACTGTTTGTATTCTACTTGGAATTTGAAATGGATAGTCATGTCTCTTTTCCTTCTGCCTTCTCACTCCTTTTATCTACTTACTCAGGAATTATAACTGTAGGTGTCAATTTTAACATTACAGTGGGAGTTTGTTTTCCTCTCGGACACTTGCCAATGCATCACAAACAATAAAAATCAATTAAAACAATTACATTCGAATTACAAAATGAATTCGAGTTCAACTCATTTAGTCTTTTGGATTTTCTTTGACTGTGCTTGTCTTTTCTGTGACTGTGTTTTAACTCTTTTCTTCTCTGTATCCTTTGCTGTCCTCTTCTGTGGTATAATTGCTGCATACGTGTAATAGTGCCTTTTAAATAAATAAAATGTGGTTGCAGACTTTTAAAACAGGGCAATTCCAATCCTTTTCGTGCCACGAGTGTCTTGTTGATGTGGCGAGTTCTGTAGGCCGGAACAGACATATATCACAATTGTATTACATTAATAATCGCCCTCCACCTTGAGCCGAGGCCCGTGGGTCCACAGACCACGCGGCATACTTTAATACCACCGCAACCATGTTATATCTATATATATAACAACGCCCTTTTATATATACATATAATGTAATTTCAACTCTCGGCATACATACAAACTTCCTTTTGAAATGACTTAAATCAATTCTCGACGTAATATAATAAAAATTCTTTAAGCATATAAGAACTCCTTTCGGGCCCACTTGCCACGCTTCTCGATGCAATGAGTCTCCTCCAATTGCGATTGATCGTTCCTGCTCCGATTGCGATTGATCGCTCCTGCTCCGATTGCGATTGATCGCAATCGCAACTTCAAATACTCTAATGCGATTGAATCACTTTTAAGTTCTTCCGATTTGCATGTCCCGATGCTCCGCTTTGACTCCGATTGCGATTCAATCGGAAATCGCCAATCGCCTGAATTGATATCACTCAACTATTGCAACTCCAATGTGCTCCGATTGCGATTCAATCGGAAATCGCCAATCGCCTGAATTGATATCACTCAACTATTGCAACTCCAATGTGCTCCGATTGCGATTCAATCGGAAATCACCAATCGCCTGAATTGATATCACTCAACTATTGCAACTCCAATGTGCTCCGATTGTGATTCAATCGGAAATCAGAAATCGCAACTGCAATGCGCTCTTCAATTTCAACCCTCCAAAGTTCCGATGCGATTCCAATCAGAAATCGCCAATCGGCAATTGCAATGCGCTTCCATTTCGCTCTTCAAAGTCCCAATGCGATAGTTAACCACAGACCCCATTCATAATACAACTGACTGTTATAAATTTGAAATCCGTTTAAAGGTTCCAGTAGGCAATTTACACCGATTCTCTGTGTTAATTATTCTTCCAACTCACAAATTCCGACTATGCTATGTTTTCCTTAGTCACGGGAGTTCTTATAATAAAGCGCTCCATTTAAATAATTGATATATATGTATACGTTTTGTATATATATATATGTTTATATATATATATATATATATATATATATATACTTTGCCGCTAGAGTTAATCGATTCCCGGAATAAGGTTTATGTTTAGATATGTAACGCCCGTCGGGTAATGATCCTCCGGGTTGGGCGATTCTCGGAATTTATTCATATATTTATAAATAACGCTTAGCTTGGGGTATGATTCTCGGAATTATACATATGAATGTATCCGCCGGCTTGGGCGATTCTCGGAATTTTATAACGGCTCTGCCTCTGCCTCTGCTGCTTCTGTCACTCTGCCTCTGCCTCTGCCTTCGCTGTATATTCCCTGCTGCTGTTCTTTGCCTTCTTTGCCATCAATGAAAATATTTCCAACAGTCTCCCCCTTTGGAATTGATGGCAATATACTTTCTCTATTTGCCTGCTCTTCCTCCTGTTGCTTGCTCTTCCTCCCCCTTTGACATCAATGACAAAGGATGGCGCCTTATTTCTCCGTATAGGCTTTGCCATTGCATTTGCTTTCTTTGATTTGTGTTTAGACCACCATTTTATTTCTTTGTACCCTGCTGCTCCATACTGTTGTACAGTGCTTGTTGAGAGAACACTTTAAGGATTATCGAACTTGAATATACGTTTTTTCTCTGTCTAATATAGTGAGCCAATATATTTTTTATAGCTGTGTTTCATCTGTAGTGCCTGTTGTTTGTAATCTGTGCTAGATTGCAGACAAGGATGATGCACTTAACGACTGAAAGGTCCTTTTTGTATAATGCGCTTTCAAAACAAATCTTTCAATGTTTTTGTCAGTTTTACTTGTCAACCGTGCAGTTTTGTATAGATGGTAAACGTAGTTATTCCTTTATTCTTCAGATATTTTGATTGTTCTATCAGAGTGAATTTCCGCAAAAGCATATTCATGATGTTTGATTGAAGCCTTAGCAAGCAGCCTTCGCACAGTTTTGTAACTGATATTAAGAAAAATGGCCTTTTTTCATGCTGAATGCTGATAATACTGAGATTATGCTGATAATATTGATAATGCTGATAATACTGATAATGTTGATCCCGTGGAACTGTTTTATGCTTCCCTTGCTTGCTAATTTCCTTTAGGAATGATATGTTCATTTCTGTTCTCCCCCTGAGGCTGTGCTTTCTCTTCATATTAGAGAGTATTAACTACAAATACTACCCCTAGTCTGTCTCTCAAGTATTCAAATGGTTCTCTGGCAAGTGGTTTAGTAAATATATCTACTATCTGTTCTTTTGTTGGTACATAGTCCAGTTTAAATATCTTCTGAGGCACTTGTTCTCGGAGAAAATGATACTTGATTGGTATATGTTTAGTTTTTGAATGAAGCACAGGATTTTTAGATATACTTATAGCACTTGTATTATCAAATTTGATTGAGATAGGTTCATTAATGTTTACCTTCATGTCTTGAAGAGTCTGCTTCATCCACATGACTTGTGTAAAACATGCTGCTGCTGCTATATATTCTGCTTCAGCTGTAGAAAGAGAGATGGATGTTTGTTTCTTGCTTAACCATGCCACCAGACTTTCTCCTAGATAAGCACCTGTCTAAAGCTCTTGCCATCTACAATAGATGGCCCAATCTCGCATCTCAGATACTGTCAAGATGAAGTTTGCTTAGGATACCAAATGATTAGGCCAAGCTCCTTGTAGATATCTCTAATATTTCTTTGACTGCAAGAAGGTGATTTTGTTTAGGGCACACGCTGATATCTAGCCACTAGTCCTACAGCTAGCATGATGTCTGGTCTTGAAGTTGTCAAATACAGTAGGCTTCCTATCATGGATCTGTAGAGTTTTTGGTCTACATCTGCAGACCCATCATCAGCACACAGCTTGCATCCCGTGATCATGGGGGTAGTCACAGGTTTGCAGTCCTCCATTTTGAATCTTTTCAGCATTTATTTTAAGTATTTTTCTTGAGAGATGAATGTGCCTGTGTTCTTTTGCTGAATTTGCAGTCCCAAGTAGAAACTGAGTTCTCCAATCATAGACATTTCAAACTCTGTTTTCATCTCATCAGCAAACCCTTTTGCTAGTTCATCTTTGTTGCTTCCAAACATAATATCATCAACATACACTACAACAATCAGGAGTTCATTTTCATGGGCTTTTATATATAGATTGTTGTCTACTCCACCTCTCTTAAAACCCCGTTTTTGCAAATATTTATCCAGTCTTGAGTACCAAGCACGAGGAGCCTGTTTCAGTCCATATAGGGCCTTCTTCAGTCTGCACACATAGTCTTCTTTGTCTGTCAAGGAGAAGCCTTCTGGTTGTTCCATGTAGACTTCTTCTTCTATGTCTCCATTCATAAATACAGATTTTACATCCATTTGATATACTTTGAAGTTTTGGTAGCATGCAAATGCCAGAAACATTATGATAGCTTCCATTCTGGCTACAAGAGCAAATGTTTCATCGTAATCCAGTCCTTCAATTTGTGAATATCCTTTGCAGACAAGTCTGGCTTTATTCCTGATTACCTATCCTTCCTCATTCATTTTATTTTTGAATACCCATTTTGAGCCTATGACATTTTTCTCAGCAGGTCTAGGAACTAGTTCCTAGGTATTGTTCTTTTCAATTTGTTCTAATTCTTCATTCATTGCTTTTACCCAAGACTTGTCCTTGCTGGCTTCTTAAAATTTCTTTGGCTCTATTTGTGACAGCATGGCTATGTATACCTCCTCAGTTTGTTCTGTTAGCTGCCTTCTTGTCTGGACCCCTGCTTCCTTGTCTCCGATGATCTGTTCTTCAGGATGATTCTTCTTCTGAGTGTATCTCGAGGGGGTTTTCGAGCTCAGCTCTGAATCTTCTGTTGTCTTGCTTGTTTCATCATCATTCTAGTCTTCCTCTTCATGGTTTTTTGATGGACTGTAGCAATCTGTATTTCTTGTATTGTTTGGAAGTTCTTCATCAAATCTCACATCAATACATTCAATTATTTTTCGAAGAGTCTTGTTGTAGCACCTGTACCCTTTACTTTTGGAAGCATATCCTATAAAAATCCCTTCATCTGCTCTTGCATCAAATTTCCCAAGGTTTTCATCATTATTCTTTATGTAACACCTGCTACCAAAGACTCTGAAATGTTTTATTGAAGTTGGCTTTCCATGCCATAGTTCATAGGGAGTCTTGTCACTGCTTGGCCTTAAGTGAGCTTTGTTAAGGATATGTACTGCTGTGTGCACTGCTTCTGCCCAGAAGGTTTGAGCAATATTATTCTCTTGCATCATGGCTCTGGCAATTTGTTGAACATACCTGTTTTGTCTTTCTGCTACTCCATTCTGCTGAGGTGTTCCTGCAATAGTGAATTGTTGTTTTATGCCATGTTCATTGCATAGGTCAGCAAAGTCATAATTTGTAAATTCTCCTCCTCTATCTGATCTGATACATTTTAGCTTGCATCCAGTTTGATTTTCTGCTAATGCTTTGAATATCTTAAACTTTTCCAGTGCTTCTGATTTGTTCTTGAGAAAAGCAACCCATGTCATTCTGGAGAAATCATTTATTATCAGCATGAAGTAGGATTCTCCACTTGGTGTCTTAGTTCTTGCAGGTCCACACAGATCCATGTGCACAAGCTGGAATGGTCTTCTTGTTGATAACTCCTCTTTGGCCTTAAAGGATGTGCGGGTTTGTTTACCCAATTGACAAGATTTGCATATTGTATTAGAAGGCCTCTTAATTTCTGGCATGTCTCTGACAGCTTTCTTCTTACTTAGTCTGATGATGTGATCGAAGCTTAGATGTCCCAACCTTTTATGCCATAACCATGACTCTTCTAGCTTGCTAAGATGACATGCTTCATCTCCCTCTTTCACAATGTACACATTACTCTCTGTTCGAACACCCTTGAGCAGAGTCTTACCTGTTGTGCTTGATCTGACTACACAATCTTGTGCTCTAAAGAGAACTTCACAGCGTTTATCACACATCTGACTGACACTCAGTAAATTTGCTTTCAGCCCATCTACATATAATACATCTTGGGCCTTTCCTCTGCCATTGTCTATGCTGACTGATCCTTTTCCCTTGATCTTTCCCGATTTGTCATTTCCAAAAGTGACATTGCCCGATTTCTTTTCATCAAGAGTTAAAAACTTGTTTTTGTCTCCTGTCATGTGTTTAGAGCAGCCACTGTCCAAATACCATTGACTCTTCAAATCTTGAGCAGTTAAAGCCAAGTCACATTTATTCACCTTTTTTATCCACTGGAGGCCCCCTTTTGTTTGGTATCTTTTGTGAGGTGATGAATTATATCCTTTTAGAGAACACTTGGAAGATATATGTCCAACTTGATTGCATATACAACATTTGATTATAGTTTTTGCAGAATTGTGAGCATGAACAAAATTGCTTTGACTCATAAACCTCCTTGAGGCATTGAACATCAGTCTTTGTCCATACTTTCTACATTCAATAATTCTATGGCAAAAATCCTTACAATAAAAACAATAACCATAGAAATTACTTGCATACCTGATGTAAGGTTGTCTCTTCCATGCTTGCATCTTTTGCTGGTTTGAATCATTCCTCCTTGTATGACAATATGCAGCAATGTGTCCCGGCTTGTGGCAGACATAACAGGTGGCATTCTTCATAGGAGGCAAGAATCTCCTTTGATGGCTTCCAAATTTGATATAATCAAGAATATATGATCCTTTCTCTGTTGTCTTAGTATTTGTTACAATATTTGTTATTAGAATTTTCTTCTGGTCTCTGTCTTTCTCATTACATGTTTCTTCCTTTGTAGGAATTATTTGAGCTGCTTCATCAACCTTCTTTTCTTTCACAAAAATTATATTTTTGTTTTCCTTTTCTTTGCCTTTACTTGATTCTCCTTCATAGCCTATCCCAGTTTTTATTAGAGGAGATCTTTGAGCATCCAAGATTTCTTTCAACTTACCAGAACTTGTCATTTGAGAAGGTTATATAGAGACTTTCTATTGAGCACTTTCTAATTTCCTTCTCAGACACAGAATTTCTTCTTCCAGCTTCTCTTGTTCTCAAGTTTTATCTTTGATTTGCTGAAGTAACATATATTCTATCTTCTTGGCTTCTTCAAGATTTACCTTCAGCTGCATGAGGACTTTTGAATTTTGATCTTCTTTCACACATTTGAGGAGAATCTCTTTTTGTTTTCTGCATTTTAGTTTGAGTCTGTCAATCTCCTCCAGAGCACTTATTAGCTCCCCCTCAAGATCGACTTCCCCTTCTTCTTCTTCTTCTTCTAGCAAGAGTCCTTCAAGATATTCTATGGCCATCAGTAAAAATTTAGAGGTTCCCTCTTCTCCTGAGGGTTCATCTGAGTCTTCAGATGCACTGCTGTCTTGCTGAGCATAGAAGGATTTTTTGCTGAATTTCTTTCCTTTCTGCCAATTCTTTGATGTGTCTTTCTCTGATACTTGAGCTTGATTGCTCAATTTCTTGTGAGGAAATTTAGCATCATAATGTCCAAGTCTTCCACAGTTAAAGCATTTAAAAGGAAGTTTACCTTTGTATCTACCTGAGCCTCTATCCAATTTCTTGACAAATTTAGCCTCTTCTTCATCAGAGTAGGAGCATATGTCTTCCTTTTCTTCTTTCTTCTTTTTTGTTTTGAATGTTGCCTCCCTTGTACTTGGCTTCTTCTGTGGGAGCCTCATCTCATATGCTGTAAGATTTCCTAGTAGTTGGTTCATGGTCAAGGTCTCCCAATCAGCTGTTTCTTCTATTGCAGACACCTTGGGATTGAATCTGGATGGAAGAGATCTTAGAATCTTTTGTACAATTATACCTTCTGGTATTGTTTCTTCAAGAGCTTTCATACTGTTAACAATTTCTGCAACTTTTAAGAAGAAGCCGCCAACATCTTCATCATCATTCATTTTTAAATTTTCAAACTGGGCTCTGCTATGTATGATTTAAAGTTTGTCTACAACCCCTTTCTATATGCCCAAGCATATTTCTAGAGGTCTCACAGATTTCATGGCCTACTGCATTATTTGCAGATGTCCTAGTTTTATTAAATCACTAAGATTTAATGTATTCATTTTTATTAGTTTAGCAAGTTTTTCCGAGTAACTGATTGCACGATCTCAGCACACGATCCAATTTCAGCAGTGATCCAAACTTCCTATAATCCTGTGATTATATGCTGTCTTTTCCATTTTCTGGTGTTATATTTGCAATCAGGTTGCTGGCTTATTATGTGATTCTTCTGATTTGCCACTGAGAATGATCTCCTTTCAAGTGAGTGGAATGATAAGGTTAAAGCAACTCAGCCTATAATTAATAATGAAAGAATTTGACAACCCGAGAGGGGGTAATCCATGACACATACATTAGCCTTTTAAAATTTTCACCAAAGTTATTTACAGCTTAATATGTGAACAATATTATTTGCAGCCAATATTAATTTATTGTGACACCATACTTATGTTGAAAGCAGCAAGCAATTAAGCAGATTGAAATAATCACATCAACACATAAGAAGCACACATAGAGACAACAGATGTAAGTGGAAACCCATAAAGGGAGAAAACCACATCTTATTATTGTTGTGATGCAAAGGCAAGCTCCAACTCCCTCTCACCATTGTTTTTCTGCAGGCACCAACCTACAGGAGGCTCCAATCCTCAATTCTGCAAGCTACAACTTGCAAGGAAGCACCAACTCCCTTCAATTTTCTGCAGGCACCAACCTACAGGAGGCTCCAACCTCAGTCAGCTACAACTGACGACTATCAAGCCGCAACTTGATAGGGAAGCTCCAACTTCCTCAATTTATCAAACTGAAAGTTTGCTGATTTACCTCAGATATCAACCCTGTTCTGTAGCTTCTCCTTCTGTTCTGCTTTTCTTAATCTTCTCTGCCTCACACTTCTATATTCTGCCTTCTCTTGATTTACTCTCTCTCACCTCTCTTTGCATATCAAGATGATATTATTTATAGATTTCCTCACATGACTGTTTGTATTCTACTTGGAATTCGAAATGGACAGTCATGTCTCTTTGTCTTCTGCCTTCTCACTCCTTTTATCTGCTTATTCAGGAAATATAACTGTAGGTATCAATTTAACATTACAGTGGGAATTTGTTCTCTCTCGGAGACTTGCCAATGCATCACAACAATATAAATTTAAATAAAACATTTACATTCAAATTTAAATGAGAACTCCAGCTCATTTGTTTTGTCTCTTGGCTTGCTACGCATTTGTCTTTTCTCTGACTGTGTCTTTGTCCCTTTCTCTTCTCTGTATGCCTTTATGTTTATGGCTGCTGCGTAACTTCTGTATTTGTGTAACTGCATTTTTCATTTTTATATCAGCGCTTTATATATAAATGAATCTGCTGACTGTAATTCTAGGCCATATTCCAACGCTTTTCATGCCACGAGTGTCTTGTTGATGTGGAACATTCCGCAAGCGGAACGGACATATATCACAGTCGTTGTATATTAATAATCGCCCTCCACCTTGAGCCGAGGCCCGTGGGTCCACAGACCACGCGGCATACTTTAATACCACCGCAACCATGTTATATCTATATATATAACAACGCCCTTTTATATATACATATAATGTAATTTCAACTCTCAGCATACATACAAACTTCCTTTTGAAATGAGTTAAATCAATTCTCGGCGTAATATAATAAAAATTCTTTAAGCATATAAGAACTCCTTTCGGGCCCACTTGCCACGCTTCTCGATGCAATGAGTCTCCTCCAATTGCGATTGATCGTTCCTGCTCCGATTGCGATTGATGTGTCCCTTGCTCAAATACTCTAATGCGATTGAATCACTTTTAAGTTCTTCCGATTGCGATTAATCGCAATACATAAATTCCCATTTGCATCGTCACGATGCTCCGCTTTGACTCACGATTGCGATTCAATCGGAAATCGCCAATCGCCTGAATTGATATCACTCAACTATTGCAACTCCAATGTGCTCCGATTGCGATTCAATCGGAAATCGCCAATCGCCTGAATTGATATCACTCAACTATTGCAACTCCAATGTGCTCCGATTGCGATTCAATCGGAAATCGCCAATCGCAGGAGTTGTATATCACTTGATTATCGCCGATTCCACAGCTCCGATCCGATTCAATCGGAAATCGGAAATCGCAACTGCAATGCGCTCTTCAATTTCAACCCTCCAAAGTTCCGATGCGATTCCAATCAGAAATCGCCAATCGGCAATTGCAATGCGCTTCCACCTTTGGACTCTTCACATTTCCGATCCGATTGGGGAGGGGTCCCACCTTATAAAACTTTGTTTTATGCGCTCCATAATATATATGCCTTGGACCTTTGGTTCTTTTGCTTTCGGGATTAATAATATGAAACTGTTTCAATGTGTTAAACTTTCCCAACTCCACTAACTTCGACACTGCCCGATTTGCATCAATCACTGGAATTCTTATAATTTAAAACAGAGTTGCTGCTGTGTCAATTCTTATATATGTATACTTTGCCGCTGGAGTCAAGCGATTCCCGGAATAATATTTGTGTTATATTAAATGTATAACGCCGGTTGGAGTATGTGATTCCCGGAATGTGGTTCTGTATTGTATGTGTAACGCCCGGCTTGAGTATGATTCTCGGAATTTATAACGGCTGCGCCGTTTTTCTGCCTTGTCCCACTACCACATGCGCCTCTTTGCTTGTGTATATTCCCTATCTGGCATTTCTTTGCCTTCTTTTCCATCAATGACAATATTTCCAACTTAATCCTCTTGCTATGACGTCTCTGGAAACTCTAGTTTGTGGAAGGCTTCCCAACTTACCCATCCATTTCACATATCTAAACATGTTAGAGGACGTGGAAAATTTAATAGGTAGCTTCATCAAAATTGATAATGAAAGGATTTTAGAAATAATTCTCACTTTTACCCACATATGCATTGAAGTAGATATGAGTAAAGGGTTGACAGATAAAATTTTACTTGATTTGGGGGTGGGGGGGGGTAGGGATTTCTCATAATCATTGGATTACGAAAATAAAAATTTCCGATGTAAGACTTGTCAACGACCGGAACATCTTCAAAATGTATGCCCCTATTCACCCTAGGCTACGAAAAAAATAGTCGTGGATGGAAATATTTGAAGGGAGTTGGAGGATTCAAGAATACTTCATGGAAAAAGTAGGGTAACCCTCAAGAACAAATGAAATTGATTTCCAAATCAACTCCTCTATCCCCAGCACAACCTCATAGGGCACCAAATAATACTTAAGAGGAAGAGATTCATCCTTCAAATGAAAATGAAAGAGACTCAAACATAGTTGTGGCTTCTACAATGAGCAGAGAAAAACACACCCACCAGTCAGATCAATAAAATAGTGATAAAAAAATGACTAATATGGAAGAACCCTTGGTAATGGAAATGCTACGAATAAATGACGTCAAGAGAATAAAAAAATGACTAATATGGAAGAACCCTTGGTAATGGAAATGTTACGAATAAATGACGTCAATATTTTATCTACGACTGCCCCTGATAATTTAGTAGGATGGATTAATGTCCGCAAAAAAAAGGAGAAAAATAAAAATATATGCCCAATCTTGGGATATGATACCAGGAATGTAGTAAATGTAGTTTGGTGTGCTAGGCTCATTGCTGATGACAATATGATGTAATATGATTTTATGAGGAAACACAATTTAACTTACAAAAAAATATATAAATAAGCACTATTCATTATATTTATTAATTAATATAGATAAATTATATTTGTTATATTAAAAAATGTTTTTGATGTGAAATCAATATTATAAATTCTTAACTATGGAGATTCATTCCCACTTTACCATGGAAAAGGCTTAACTTGTAAATATCGTTTGTTACAATACTATGAATTATGAATACAGTAGGCCCAATATGAAATTTTCATTAATTAATTAATTTTAGATAAATTAATTAAAAGGGAATAATTAACTTATGTCCATGGGGTCTTGGATAGATGGTGATCGAGTGCTCTATTAAGGAAATCCTTGATGTGAAGTCACCAGTTCAATTCCCTGCCCTGATTAGGGTGATATATTGGACATGATGAAGATGTAATCCTTCCAAGCTTACAAAAAAAAAATGGAATAATTAACTTGGAGATAAATACTAACCCTTGAGCTAGGGTAAAATTTCCATAGGCCTCATAGGAGTTCATCATTCCTCATGTTTACTAAAGTGGTGGTATTGTCATGAAAGGTTGAGGTCAGATAGGAAGTTAGGTCATCAATGATTTGGAATAAGAGTAGGTGGCCAATTATGGAACTGCCAAATATATTTTTCCGAAAGTATTTAGATCACACCCAAAATCTTGAAGGAGGTCGTGCTAGGTGGGAAGGTTTCTATGTCTGGAGGTCTATATGGTTTTTCTCATGTCACCACCAAATGCCTTACCTACAGTTCACGAAATTTGAAGGGATATGAAAATAACATTCAGGATGCGTCCTTGGAAGGGTTTCATAAAAGAAGGGTTTTACAACCACATTCACCTCCCTCAAACAAAGCATCATCTCGCCACCTAGAGGAAAGATGACTAGTCTTGTTACTTGCAAAAGAAGCTAATATTTTTTAGTCTTCATCTTTACTAGTGGAAAAGTTTTTGCAGGCGCATGTGAAGCATAGGAGAAAGCATAAGACAAAGTGCATCAAGAGGCGCAGAGGGTGAAACAACCATAGGGTCAAAAAACATCGTAGTGTGGGTGTTCATTTGGCTTATTGTGGCTAAGGAAATTGGCAAAGGCTTTATAACGGAAAAGTGGCATTAATTGGAATTTTATTTGTGAAAATAATGGAAATTAGGAGAAAAAGAAGGTGAAAGTTCACATGTTGCATGTGAGGTGTAAAATGAAGGAAACTAATGGAAAATGAAGAAAATAGAGGCCTCATTGATAAAAAGGCTTTTGAGGATCAGTTGGTACCTTTTTCTAGGGTAACCTTTTGTCAGTTCAATTTTGGAGCTCTTGCTCTATTCTCTCTCTCTCTCTCTCACTCTTAGACACTTAGAGTTTTCTTGGAGCATTTAAACATTGGATCAAGAAAGGAAAAGACAACAAGAGGAAGAAATGATTAAGTAAGGAAGAGCATGATCAAGCAGCTACAACAAGATTCTTTACAGACATCGATTGGAATGTGTGGTTTCCTTGATAGATTTGGCATGCATGGTGTTGCATGTGTGTTCTTGGTTCTATTTCTATCATTGGCATGGGTTTTTCCATGTGTGATAGTTTATTTTAGCGTAGCCTTTCCATTTCTGGATAGCCATAGTGTGATGGGGTTCTCATGTTTTGGTTGAGCTGGATTGCCAGATGGATTTGTTGTTGAGTGAGGTGGATATCTTAATGAAAGAAGACATGGCTTAGTAACCCCTCAACCAGAATGTGGGTAGCTATAAAGCCAGATAGTGTGTTTCCTCAGTGGGCCTAGGAATCTTGGACCGGTGAATGGCGATATTTACGGTAAAGCTTAGAGGTTGGTGCTCTCCATCAGGCCTAGGAATCCTGGGATGGTATATATGGTAAATATTGGAGAGTGGTGTCTCAGTAAAGGCCCAGTAATCCCTAGATGATACTGTGGATTGTGGTAAATCTTAGAGACTAGGAGAAAAGAAAATTCCTCATGGTGTAGGTGGAGAAATCCAGTGGCATCCATGCTTGTTTTGGCCTAGTGATATGGTGGAGATCATGGTAAAGCATGTTATTACATATTTATTGTTTTGGCGTAGTGATCCAGTGTGGATTACAATAAATCCTAGTTTCTATTGATGAGGGTGTGGCGGTTTAGCCTTGGGAAGCCCTGGTTGGTTCTTTCAGTTTTTAGTCCCACATTCATTCTTGGAATATGGAACAAGGGTGATTGGATTAAGAGAGATTTGTCTCAGCCAATCTATGGTCTGGTGGAACGTGGTAGTCCTATACTGGGTTGGATTTTTCATTCATGAATAAGAACTCATTTCCTTGGTAATTTATGTGTAAAGGTTTAGGTTTATATGTGGATTCTATGGTTGATGTATCCTTGATATTTCTGTTGTTATTATGCTATTTATAAGCATGTATTTTGACAATGATGATGTATGGATCTTATCATGTTTTGATTTGTAAATGAATGAACACTGCATCTATGACCTAATAGATGATAATGCAAGTAATGATATAAGGGAACAACGCTTCTTAGTGATTCTCAGATAAGTATGAGACCCCTATGCTCATATTTTTATTTAGACCTGTAGATTACATTTTTGTGACATGTTTGAAGAAATGTTAGTCCTATTTGGGGATGGTCAGGCCTAGTCCTAGTGTCAGTGTTTGGTTTGCAAGAATTTTCCTCATGTGATTTATGAATTTTGATAGTTACAGGGATTTATGGGCAGAGGTCTAGCCCTAACCTTAGAATCTAGCCTTAAAATCTATTGTCGTTGGTACAACATTGGGTGAAAAAGTCAAAAATTACACTGATGTAGGCTTATACATGCGACTGGGAGGTTCCAGTTGCACTATTTCCCTATCAAGGGAGCGACTAGGGGATTGATGCTTGAAAAGGCCAGTTTGATTCAAGGGCTAGCCTTTTGGAAGGTTGTCATGGCTCGTGGGTGTGTTGTAGTAGGTGCAAAAGGTTTTTGTAGCAGTGTGGTGTCAGTTTCACTTCCTTAAGGTGACATGGGAGTTTGAATCAAATCATAGTAGCCTCTCATCACAAGTTTACCCTAGTGGGTCGGTTACTTGGGTAGATATGGGAGGAGGGTGTTACAAATGGGTTTTGAACTAATACTAAGCCTAGATGTGGGTATGGATCAAGTACAACCTATGTATGAGAGGGGGTTAATTGTAAAATTCATTAATAAACAAGTCCATAAGCAAGGTATAAAGGATTAGGTTGAGAAGAAATGGACCTGAAACCTTGGATATAAACTAAAATACCACCTTCTTATAAAAGGCTGGTTGTGTGCAAAAATTCAATAGTAAGAGGATGCCACTTTTTTAATGAGGGAAGACCCGGTCCTGGGGAACATTGAGTCTAGTCATTAAAATTGACACTCGACATTTGGCACCATAATTGAACTATTTTTCACAATACATATCTAGTCTTTGTTGCTAACGTTACCCTACCCTTTGTGGACTACAGACATCATGGAACAAGTAGCAAGTGCTCCTGGGAAAATTGTGTTCTTTAAGGAAGCAGGGGTGGGGGGGGGGGGGGGGGGTGGTTGACTAAAGGGTCACCGAGGTACTCATCAAGGTAAAACTTAGCAAAGGCTTGAATTCATAATTGGAAGAGGAATAGGGTGGATAAGTTTTCATTTGGCCATATACTATTTGAAAGTCATGTTTTGCTGCATGCAGTGTTGAAATGTGGGGTACTTAAGGCGGGATTCCCCGTTCTACAAGCAAAAATTGAGTTTAGCGGGGATGGAAATAAAAAATTCCTCACTTGAGGTAAGATTTCTTGGATATGGGTCAATGTATGTCAAACATAATGACTCAGAGAGTGAACAATCAGTAAAGGAATTCAGTCAAGTAGTCTTTGTGTGATCTGACTCTTCAAAGGCATCTAAGGTAATGATTGCACCAGGTAAGTCACCTAAGTGTTCATTGGGAATAGCAGGTTATTTGGCTATTATTTTGGCTCATAATTTAGTTGAAACATAAGAAAAAAAGTATAGGGGGAAAATTTTAGTCTAGCCTAGTAATTCAATCGAATGATTGAGTGTCACAAGCAATGATCTATTCTATTTTGAGACCTGCTTTGATGCCTATTCCCCACATTTCTTGTCTGTCTATGGGACATCCTCTCACCTTGAACCCCCTTATGTCATGGGAAAATTTGATTTTGAAACCTAATTTAAGGTGTAAGGAGGGGAGAAAGAGGGACTCCTATACAAACACCTCGATAATGATATTTGTCCCGTTTCCTTCACATTTTCCCTTTTCTCTTGAAATATCTCTAGAACTGAAAAGGCAACTCCCTATATTTTTAATTCCTCAAGTATCTGTTAGTAATCATCAGAAAATGACGTAGTATTTTCCCCCCTCGTCAACCATTGGGCCTTTATTGAGGTCAAGTCAACTGGTTTGTGCCCCACAAGGTACTTTAAATATTCCTTCAGAAGCCTTTACTAACTCGACCCTTCACACTCAATTTGTGAAAGGTTTTCCTCCCTAATCCTGGAATGTATCCTCAAGCCTCTAAAAAATTGTCATCCCTTTCAACATAGCTTGGGAAATTATGAGGATCTAGAACTTTTTTAAATGGGGAAGTAACGAGAGGACAAGGAAAGGAACATGGGACAAGTTAGGGGATCCACACTCCTAGGCGACATAAGCCAAATTTTATTAGGGAAGGACCATATTTAAGGCTGAAGAGGGTGTTGGAGGATTGGAAGGTGCTTTTATATTGTGGAGGGGAGGTGTAAGTGGGAGGCATGTAGGTATCACTGAATTTAAACACTTTTCTTTCTAGGCTCTTAGAGGTTGCAATCCCAATGGGGGTTGTGCATCATGTTTATCTTATCATTGAACATTCATGGGGTGGGAGGGAAACCAAAAAAAGGTACCTCAAGAACTTAATATAGTCAACTAGGATGGATCTTGTTATGTTTTAGGAAACTATGAGCTCTGGTGCAAATTTGAAATACTTTTGTTCTTGTTTTTTAATTTAGTGGAATTTTTATTCTTAGGATGATTAAGGCATGCATGGTGGTATCCTATTGGGGCAGGGACTCGGAATATTTGCTCACAACACACAATGCACTCAAGCAAGTTTTGTCCTAGAGGGTTATGGTTGTCAGGAGCGATGAGATTTTTCCTTGATTAATGTTGACATACTGTATGATAACCGATGGGTTTTTTGAGAACATGTTCATGTGTTGGGATTACGACACAACCTACTATGTATTACATGGGGGACTTAAATCTAATCCTGTCTGATAGAGAGATGGGGGAATAATTCAAAGACCAACCCAATAGCTCCCTTCTTCAATCACTTGTTTGAGGAGTCCGGACTGGTTGATGTTGAGTCACTCCCAATAAAGCCAAATTAGACAAATATGTGGGTTGGAAATGAAGGAATATCTAAGAGACTGGATCGGTTCCTCATGGCAGAGAATAGGTTGATGACTTTAATTCATTACCGAAGTTGGATTGGGAACCCTGCGGTGGGCCTTTCATACCATTCCCCTATCTACCTTCAGCTAGGGAATCTGAAGGAAAATAAAATATCACCTTTAAAGTTAAAATCACATTGGTTGGAGGATAACAACTTAATGAAATTGGTCTACTCTACCTAGAAAGCCAACAACCCGACTATTCATGAATCAACAGTATCAAAATTTCTTTTTTCCCTTCATCTCGTTAAACAAGTAGTAAAAAATTGGGAAAAAAAATGAGAGACAACACCAGGAGTTGAAATAAATAGAATCTAAAATCTTAACTTTCACTAGTAGAAAATGATGAAATTAATGACTAGGTGACTAAAAAAGTTAGTCACCGCAATTATTTCAAGTGAAATACTACTAAATTTGAGAAATTTTAAGTGACCAAACTAAAAATGACTAACTTAAATGACTAATCTAGTCTAGGGATAAAATATACGACTAGATAATAAGTGACTAAACTAAAAGCGACTAACTTAAATGACTAATTTAGTCTAGGGATAAAATATACGACTAGATAATAAATGACTAAAGTAAAAGTGACTAACTTAAATAACTAATTTAGTCTAGGAATAAAATATATGACTAGATAATAAGTGACAAAATTAATAATGATTAATGCAAATGACTATTATAGTCCAAGAATAAAAATATGACCAAATAACAAGTACAAAAAGTATATGAATTAGTCATTTATGTTAGTAATTTTTAATCGTATCACTCCATAAATGAAAATTTGCAATTTTGATACTAAAATGTTACATTTCACTAAATGAGTCTTTAAATCCATCTGTAGTGTTAAGATTTAGAGACAAAGGGGTCTTTGAGTCCATCTACATTGTTAAAATTTCGAATACTCTTTTGTCTCTAAAGTTTAACACTGAAGATGGATTCATCTACAATTAACATAAATATTGCATGCATCATCTATCTACTTAATATGTATATTTATAGTTTTATAGTTTTAGTAAAGGTAATATTTAGATAGTCAAATTAATATGTATATTTATATTTCTTTGGCCATAAAGTTTAATCTTTAAACTTCATTGATTTATGTTAAAAGTGTGACTCTTGTTTTAAATCTAAGGTCAAATATTCATATTTACATTTAATGAATAGATAAACATAACATTTATTTTTGTAAGTCGATATTCATTCATATGGTGAAAAATAGGTACAACCAACAAAGAAAAAAATAGCTGGTCTCACTCCAACTAGGTTTGTTGACCAATGTCTGCAACAAGTGAAAAAAATACAAAAATGAGGCTAAGGACAACATCCGTAAATGAGAGGGTCAAAGACACCAGAATACATGTAATACATAAAAAAAACATGAAAGCATACTAGTCATCCGACGTAATGGAAGCTGGGTTTTCCAGGGTTGTTCCTAGAGGGGGTGGTGGACGGAAGTTGCAATAGACGTGCCCTTCAAAGTGTACGAGCTAAGTGTCCAACTTTTCCACTTTTTCTATAAGGTGGTTTTAGCTTCGCTAGACCACCGCTAATACTCGCTCCTTGACCTGGCACTGGAAGTAGTGCATCCTATCCAAAGTGTCCATAAACTCAACATGATCCTCCCTACGAACCCATTCCGCTGTGTCCACCCGATCTATCAGAGTTTGAATTAGGTCCCGACAGTTTTCTAGAAAACAATGTTGAATTTGACGCAGGCTGGGAGCTACAAGTCTACAAGTTCCTCAGTGAGTTGTTCCTCCTTGCTTTCCACCACCCCGATGTTGCGTTTGTTGTGACCTTACACTTCCACCACCATGGGAGGCCTGTTTTCCTCTACCACGACTGCCTCGCGTTCCCACACCAACAAGCTGGGAGTGACCACAGGTTTTACCACCTAGGTGCGCTCCTACCACCACTATTTCCATATCATATGAGCCAATAGATCCTTGCTTGGTAGGGGGTGAGGATTTCCCATGCCACGACGATGGTCGCATTGTGATAAAACTAGGAGGTCCAACTCCAACAGTTATCAGATTCTGGTCTACTGGAAATTTCCCCTACCACCACACCAAAAAACTAGATCTCTCTTCACCCTTAAATTTCCTCAGGAAACCACACACTATGTCCCACTACCATCTTGCCACCAGTTGGGAAACTCGGCAAGAACCTAAACAATTGGAGAAGGAGAAGGTGCGAGGAACATGCCCCAGGTTGACGCTTCCCAAGAAACTTCACACAACCCACACTAGGATATCGACTCTATGTATTCCAAAAGGGAGACTCTCCTGTCGCCACTGGACACCAAGAACCACCCACCAAACCACCAGGCACACCAATTCCAGACCAAGCACCAGAAATGGAGAATTCCACACAGAAGCACTGCCATCCCCAAAGATACCTCCTTTAATACAACCTTCATGCACCTCTATCAGACCAACAACTCGCACATACTAAAAACCATAGAAGACCAAAATAACAAGTTCCCCCATTGACACGTCGTAGTGTTCAAGATTTCTATTTACTAGGCATTCAAATGAAAATAAAGTGGAAAACGTGAGCGAGGGAGGATTTTTTTAATGTCCTTGGCACCTATAGCTGCTACATATATCTATCTACATTTGGGGTCATCCCTAGCAATAAAAGGAGTCGTGAGAAAATATATAGAAAATGAGGTTCTATGAAACGTTGTGGCAGGTGTTCGACATGTTCGAGATTTCTATTTACTAGGCATTCAAATGAAAAAAAAAGTGGAAAACGTGAGCGAGGGAGGAATTTTCTGATGTCCTTGATGCCTATTGTTGCTATATATATCTATCTACATTTGTGGTTGTCCCTGGTAATAAAAGGAGTCAGGAGAAAAGAGATAGAAAAGGAGGTTTGTGAAAAGTGGTGGCAGGTGTTCGTGACAAGAAGCCCAAAACCCAAGTCCATCCCAATGAAAATGCTCATTCTCATTCTTCTAGT
Organism: Pinus albicaulis; assembly: GCA_034641835.2. Taxonomy (NCBI): domain Eukaryota; kingdom Viridiplantae; phylum Streptophyta; class Pinopsida; order Pinales; family Pinaceae; genus Pinus; species Pinus albicaulis. Next base: position 611,078,878 of record CM076569.1, read on the forward strand.
TATCCTTCTATCTTTCATTTATTTCTACATCTGCTTTTTTCTATTGGCAAGGCCTCCTTGATTGGCGGTTGATTTAGTAGAGAAGTTGTGCATGCAAGAGGGATAGATCAGTGACACTTATTATCATTCTCTCCATGTTTATTTTAGGGTAAATGACAAGTGAATGTTGTAATAAATGCTATGTTCTTCCTTTTGTGGGTGTGTATCAATAATTTTTTAAGGTTTCATTTCAATTCTTCCTAAGATGTGGGGTGCCATCACTCGTGGGAGAAATGGCTTGGAAGGATGCATCACACTTAGTTTTTGGTTAACCCATAAATTGCACCTCGCCCAAACCTCTTACTTATGCCTGTGAAGAAGTGAATCTTGATGGTTGGCCTAATGACATGCCACCATATTCACTAGATAAACATGGTCCCATTGAATTTTTTTACTTATTTTGTCAGCTATGATCTACCATTTCAAAATTGTATCATGTTCCCCACCTCTATTATGACTACTTGGGCACACTAGTACCCTTGAGTTTATGCAACTATGTGGTAAAATTATGGATGTTAGTTTTTTAGTTATGTTGTCAGTAAGGGTAATTGATGAACCTTGTGTCCCTCACTTTTAGATTTGCTTGATTGACAATGAAATGTGAAACTTTATCAAGGGAATTTAAGTGCAGTCATTTATATTACAGATGGAATTATTACATTAGATCAAAATTGGGCTTTTTTATTATCCACATAAGTTATAATTTGCTCATCAATATTAGACTTATTTCACAATTCCTTTGAAGTATATATCATTGGTTTGATTTTTCTTCATGCACATATGTACAAATGTCAAAAAGCGATGATAGTGAGAAGTAACTACATACAATAGACTAACTTTGCATCCAAATTCAATTATTTGTTGGCTATTGAACTTTTCTTTATCATCACTTATGACAATGAGAAGTAACTACATATGATAGGATGCAAAGTTATCCCTCAAACCAATGTAGAGATGCAATTATTTATTGGTTGTTGAATTCTTATTTATCATCACTTACAATAACTGACACTATATTTGGACTTTCTTAATGAAAAACATCTTCACTTCCATAACTCGTAGGACTCCTCAAAATATTTTCACTTCCATCAATGACAATCCCTTTCAATATCAATGTTTTATGCATTCCTCCAATCAACTCTTCATAGTCTCTATCTCTTGTTTCCCCTAGAAAGACATACATATTGGCTATATCCAAGCCCCATACAACATAAAAATACCTACAAGCACCAAATCTAATTTTTAGTGATATGGATCTTGCTCAACAAGAATTTATTGCATGGGCACCATTGAGCCAAAAATACTACATGTAGTTTCCAAAAGACTAAAATCATAAAATTAAATAATTGCATATTTTAAATCTCTTTATCATAGTCAACTTGAGGTTTCCAATCTATTATGCATTTCTCAACTTTAACCAAATCCTTAAGATATCAAATATTGGAACTTAGTCATATGCAAACTCAATATTCAAAATAGTTGGGCTTAGTATTGATTGGAATAGTTGGCGTTAGATGAGTTTGTGGTAGTTTAGTATTCCATTTGACATGACTTAGAACTTAATTCTTTTAGTTAGGTTTATCTAGTTCTTCTTCAGGTTTTTTTTGTTTTTGTTTTGTTGTTAATTATATATATATATATATATATATATATTTTTTTTTTTTTTTGTTAATTTTTTTTACTTAAGTACTAGTAAGACTACATCATGGTCCAAAAATAACACCCAAATAAAAAGAAAAGAATTGAACCAATCACTTAACATCTACCAATATTCAACACCTCTAATTTTTTGTTTTGAGTGGCGGCAATATTCAACACCTCTAATTTTTGCGAATTTTTTATTTTGAGTGGCGGTATAATTTTTGCGAATTTTTGATTTTGAGTGGTGGGAAGCATCATATGAGTGTATGAGTTTATAAGGGATAGAAACAAAATTTTAATCTTTCACTTCCCGGAATCAAAGTGGGTCCTCGAAAATCCCCCTTCAAGTTGCACGAAAGACGTCAGAATTTGAGAAATCTGTAGATAGGTCTAGGGATCAATCCTCTCCACCTCAATATGAACGGAAGGATATCTACTAGCGCGGTGATGCCGCCTGAAATCCTGTAGCCTAGCATGATCCATCTCCCATCACTCGTTCTCAGCCCAGTGACATCTCTCAGCTCCGACCCCTTTTATTGCCCCTCTAATTTGACGTCATGCGATGAATCGTCAATTTCACAGGAGGAGAGGGTCATTGCGGAGAAGGGATTCTATTTGCATCCCTCGCCTCTTCAAATGCCCAGGGAAAGGGAGCCAGATCTGCTCTTTTTGGTTTAGTGTGAAGAAGAAATAGGCACGACTACCAATCTGCAGCACCTCGAATTTTTGGGTGGCATCGTATGAGTTTCTAAGGGATAGGAACGAAACTTCAATCTTTCACTGCACAAGTCCCCTTTTATTTTTCTGGTTGAGCTACATTCTTTTACTAGCTGAGACATACATTTACAAGTTCTCAGTTCTGGTTGGAGTTTTTGGGTCGCATCTCCCTGAGCTTGAGGGTCGATATTCCACATTCCATTTGTTGGACGAATATGTTGATAAGGGACGACTAATCATATTGATTAGCACGAGTTTCCTAACCGTATAAAATTTGTTGTGCACCCTTGCAATGACCAAGCAAATTACTCTCTGAAGACTGCGTATAAGCTAAATGAGTCTGAGTTTACATTATCCAGAGGTCTTGGCATCACCAACTCGTGTATTTACTGCTGCTCACTAAGGGAAACACGAGTTCCTTATCTTTGGTATGGGTGAATGCAAACATTTGGGCATAAAATGAACTTCTGGACTCTTCATTGTGTGTGAGACAGTCATCTGGAAACTAGCAAAAGGAACGCACCAGTCTCAAGTTTCTATACTCAGGGTCCCTTTTTTACATGTGTTTATTGACAGCATAAAATATTGGTAGTCTTCTAGCTGTAGTGGATATCATTCTGGGAATTAATATGAGTACTCGTTACTCCTATTTATGAGTTATATTTGGCAGTCCCCTGTGAATATTATGCTTGGAATATGTCAGTTTGAACTTTGGGTGGTTTATTTTCGGTGCATGTCATTTAATATGAGTATCTCCTGAATTAAAATTGTTAGTAAAACGCCTACAACAGTACTCAGAAAAAATGTTTGACGTAGATATGAACGAAAATTTCACATAAACCCAGAAAGCTATTGCAAGGAATTTTACAACCAGGGCGATGGTGGGGCTGATAGTGCACCCAGAAAAATTGTTTGAGATAGATATGAACTAAAAGTTCACATAAACCCAGAAATCTATTGCAAGGAGTTTTACAACCAGGGCGATGGTGGGGCTGATAGTGCATTGAATATAGACTGTACATTGGGCACATTGAGTAGGAATATTGGCATAGGTCTATCTAACCCTTGTCATGATATTGACATTGAAGTTTCCAACCTCTGGTGCATTTCTTGAGTTTACCCAAATGGTCATCATATCAGATATTGGAACTAAGACCTATGCAATCTCTAGCTTCACAATAGATGGGTTCAGTACTGATTGACCCTAGTGTGTGCTAGGTTAATATTCCCCCTTTACCAAACCTAGAAATAATTTTTTTTTATTGGGCTGATTCTCCTGTATTTCTGATTTATTATCTATTTTATAATATTTTCTCTTGACTAGATCTCGAATCAAGCTGCATTGTGGAAGCCAGGTGGAGATGGGTTAACTCATTCAAACCGTGTGTGATGGTGAATTTTATACATTGAATATGGACACATTCACATTGATATTGCCAATGCTCGGTGCATTTCTTGAGAACCCAAATGCTCAACATATTAATATTACAACTCAGACATATGCAAAACACAAGCTTTATATTTGCCTGGTTTGATAGCCATAAGTAGGTTTGATATACCTCCCATGTTTGGTATTGAATGCAGAATAACTACACAAACCTATTGAATGTCAATAATGAACTTAACTTTGAATTATGCCAAAGTAATAACCATGCACATGTTAGGTCCCTATATCACTAGTATAGCCCCTTATTATTGTTAGTGTAAAACCCTTATTGTTATTGTTGTACCCTTGTAACCCCCATTTTGTTATTATTGTGCCCTTAAATTATTATTGTTAGGTTGGCTAGGATTACATTGTGGCCCACTAGGATTACATTATGGCCCATGGACTCCTATATATAGAAAGGAGGTTTTGTAAATTGTATCATCCAAGAATTGTTCATTTATGTAATGTATTGGAGGTTTCCCCCTCGAAGTGGCTTATTTATAAGGCGTTGATATCTCTTTCTTCTATTTTTGGAGCTGGTTACACAACATTTGGTATCAGAGCTTTGGATTCTAGGGTTTCGCTGCTCCAAACAGGTCATCGTGGAATTTTCGCTATAACTTTTTTTCTACGAAGTTTCAGAAGCTGAAATTTTTAGGGTGCAAAGATGAAATCCTGAGGAATATTGTATAAAAATTTCAGAGCTTGGTTTGAAATATTTTCGGAGATATGATCTGTGGAAGTTAGTGGTCTTTTTTGGGCTCTAAACAGGTCATCATGGAATTTTCACTATAACTTTGTTTCTACTGAGGTTCAGTCTGAAATATTTATGGTGCGAAGCTGAAATCCAGACAAAACTCGTCAAAAATTCAAATTTCAAACTTGGGTTCAATATTTTGGAGATAGTGATGTTTGTGGAAGGTAGTGCTTTTTCGGGCTCCCAATTTCATCTCAAAAGGTGATCATGGGAAAAATTTCAATAACTCTCTCTACGAGCATCGGATTGGAGTGATGTAAAAAATTGGTGCGAGTACATGGACTATAGTTTCTTGGCTATCAATTTAAGAGACGAAGGACAAAACGGTGACACGTGGCAAAGTCGTACAAGTTCGCTATCTTGAACTAGTCCTAATTAGGTCATTGTAGGAGGTGGACATAGCATCTGGGAGAATCAAATAAAGTCAGACCTGTGGCATTAAAAGAGAATTCAGAGGAGACTCCTTCAGTGCTGAATTTCAGATATTTAAGAGCCGCAATCACAGAGATAATACAATTTCAATATCAAGCTCCTCAAAAGCAAGTAAAAGGTGTGTATTTTTTTCCGAATTGCATAAGTCTTGTTTGAAGAATCAAGTTGAATTGATTGCAAGGGCATATTGTAGAATAGATATCAATATTGGATTATAAAATGGCCCCTAAAAAGAGTTCAACACCCATTAAGCCTTTGGAAAGCTCTACTATGACTCATGAATACGAAGAATGGCAACATAACATATCAAAATTACAAGAGCAAGTGCAACAAATTTCGCTCTCGCAAAGAGAAACAAAAAATGACATGGAAGTTTTGAAGAAAGGCATGGAATATAAGATAGATGGCATGGAATCTAAGATTGATGGCATGGAGGCTGGCATGGAATCTAAGATGGATGACATGGAAGCTAAGATCGATGAGAAAATGGAAAACATGAAGAATTTTCTAAAAGCAGACATGGAAGGTTTGACAAAGTTGATACAAGAAAGGTTTTCTAATGGTGAAAAGATAGTAGAAGAACCTCATGATGAGAACAAAATAAATGTTAATTGTGATTTCATAAACTCTAATGTTGGCGGGAAGAACCACCATATTCCAAAGATGGATATGAGGAAGTTTGATGGAAAGGATTCTGTAACATGGATACTACAGATGGAGCAATATTTTGATCTCCATAACGTGCAAAACACACAAAAGGTACGCATTGCAACTTTACATTTAGAACAAAATACATTTGTATGGTATAGATGGCTTTGCTCCCGTAAAAAAATTGTCACTTGGTCAATTTTTACGGAGGAAATGATAGCACATTATGAGGATACAAAGAGCAACACCTTCTTTAGCCAATTGATAAATCTCAAGCAGAAGGGTTTAGTGGGGCAGCACATTGAGAACTTCCAAAATTGAATATAAGGGTAACTGATATTCCAGAGGAACACAGGATTGATCTCTTCATAGGCACTTTAAAGGATAACATTCAACATGAAGTTCGCGTTCTGGAACCTGATTCATTGGAGAAGGCATTCAAGTTGGCAAGAAAAGTTGAATGTAAAATTATGGCGACAAGGAAGCCTACCACTCAATTCTATAAAGAAGGAAGTGTTTCTATGCCTAGATTTCCACAACCTACAAGGTTGACACCACAACAATTGGAAGAAAAAAGAGCAAAAAGGGCTTTGCTACAGTTGTGATAGCAAATACACTAAAGGTCATAAGTGTGCTGAGAAGAAATTATTTTACATAGATTGTGAAGAAGAAGAAGAAAATGAACAAGAAGAGGATATACACCAGGAACCAGCCCTAGAAGAGGAAGAAATGAATCCGACCATATCGTGTAATGCACTGGAAGGAATTACCACTCCTCAAACTCTCAAGATAAAATGACAAATCAAGAAGAAAAAGGTAATAGTGTTGATTGATTCAGGTAGCACCCATAATTTTATTCATTGTAAGGTAGCCAAGGAATTAAATTATTTCCTATACCCAGCACCAGAATGTCAAGTGATGGTTGCAAATGGAGGAACTATAAATTGCTCGGGAAAATGCCATAATATCAAGCTAACCATGGGGGAATATGTATTGACTAGTCCAATGCTTTCCATTCCTATGGGAGGTGCTGATGTTGTACTAGGGGTACAATGGTTACAATCTTTGGGGACGGTAGCTTTTAATTTTCAAGAACTTTTCTTGAAATTTTTTTCAGAAGGAAAGGAAGTTGAATTATGAGGTATTGCAGGGAAGCCAGGAAGGATAATAAGCTCTAATGTCATGACAAAGCTTCTAAAGAAAGAACAACGAGGCGTAATTGCACAATTATGCTAACTAGAAGTTCCGACATCAAAATCATCTATTTCTGCAGATCTCCAACAAGTCTTGGACAATCATTCCAAGGTGTTTGAAACTCCCAAAGGACTCCCACCTATTCGTGATCATGATCATGCTATTCATTTGATTCCGGGAAGTGTTCCTCCAAACATCAGGCCTTATAGATATCCTTACTTCCAAAAGAGTGAAATTGAACGTATGATTGCAGAAATGTTAGAGGCGGGTATAATTCAACCTAGTCAAAGTTCTTTCTCTGATCATGTAGTATTGGTACACAAGAAGGATGGATCATGGAAAATGTGTCCGGATTATAGGGAGCTCAATAAGCTCACCATTAAAGATAAATTTCCCATTCCTGTGATTGATGAATTATTGGATGAATTACATGGAGCAATTTATTTTACCAAGTTGGATCTTCATTCGGGATATCATCAAATTAGAATGAAGACTGAAGATATTCTGAAAACAACATTTCGAACTCATGAGGGTCATTATGAATTTTTGGTCATGCCTTTTGGCCTTACCAATGCACCTTCTACATTTCAAGGGTTGATGAATTCCATTTTCAAACCCACCCTTAGAAAATTTGTGCTAGTATTTTTTGATGATATACTAATCTACAGCAGGTCTTGGAAGGATCATGTTCAACATGTTGACAGGGTGCTCAAACTATTGCAGGAGAAACAATTGTATGCAAAAACATCAAAATGTTTCTTTGGAGTACAAGAGGTGGAATATCTGGGTCATATTGTATCTCACGAGGGTGTTAAGGTAGACCCTAACAAAATTAAAGCCATTAAGGAATGGAAAGTCCCCACAACCATAAAGAAGTTGCGAGGATTTATCGGGTTAACAGGGTATTATCGCAAGTTTGTTAAGAATTATGGGAGAATAGCAGCACCTCTAACAACATTATTGAAGAAAGATGCATTTTCATGGGCTCCTGAAGCAACTAAGGCCTTTGAACGTCTTAAAGAGGCAATGTGCCTAGCACCGGTCTTAGCTACACCAGACTTCACAAAAACCTTTATTGTGGAATGTGATGCCTCAGGAAATGGAATTGGTGCAGTTTTAATGTAGGAAGGAAGACCCATTGCTTTTGAAAGTCGTCCAATCAAAGGAAAGTATTTACAGAAACCTATTTATGAGAAGAAATGTTAGCAATACTGCATGCACTAAAGAAATGGCGAACTTACCTAATGGGAAGACACTTCAAGGTAAAAACTGATCATGATAGTCTTAAACACTTTTTGGAACAAAGACTATCTTCAGAAGAGCAGCAAAAATGGGTCACAAAGATGTTGGGTTATGACTTTGAAATAATCTACAAGAAAGGAAAGCTTAATGTTGTTGCAGATGCACTCTCAAGAAAGAATGAAGAGGTGGAAGCATTGCTTTGTGCCATTTCTATTATCCAACCAGTTTGGATAACCGAAGCAAGAGATGAATGGAAGAAGGACAAAGATGTATGGACACTCATTCAAAAGTTGCAGCAAGATCCTAGTACATCTGATACATTTAGTTGGAAAAATGATTCCTTATGGTACAAAGATCGCTTATATCTTTGTAAGAAGTCCCAACTAAAACAAAAGATTCTTCTGGAATTGCACACTTCTCCTTTAGGAGGACACTCAGGATTTTTAAAAACTTACCACAGGGTGAAGAAATAATTTTTTTGGGATGGCCTTAATCTGATATTCAAAAGTTTGTGGCAGAATGTTTGGTTTGCCAACAGAATAAAGTGGAGACAATTAAGACCCCGGGACTTCTACAACCTTTATCCATTCCAAGTCAACGTTGGGAGGAGATTTCAATGGATTTTATCACAGGTTTACCTAAGTCCGAAGAAAAGAGTGTCATCATGGTGGTAGTTGATAGACTTACCAAGTATGCACACTTTTGTGCATTATCTCATCCATTTAAAGCAAGTACAGTTGCTACTACATTTATGGAGACAATTCAAAAGCTACATGGAAACCCAAGGGTTATTGTGAGCGACAGAGATCCCATTTTTACTGGAAATTTTTGGACGGAGTTATTTTCTTGTTTGGGTATTCAATTAGCTCATAGCTCATCTTATCATCCTCAATCCGATGGTCAAACTGAGATAGTAAATAAATGTTTGGAAGGATATTTTCGTTGTTTTGTATCTGATAAACAAACACAATGGGTCAAGTGGTTACCTCTCGCTGAATGGTGGTATAACACTTCCTTCCATACTGCAGCAAAAATGACCCCATTTATGGCACTTTATGGATATCATCCACCATCCATCACATCATCTTTAAGGGAAAATTCGAAGGTTCAAGCGGTGGAAGATCACATCGAGCATCAGCAAGAAGTTCTCCAACTCTTAAAGGATAACCTGAATTTGGCACAAAATCGAATGAAACAACAGGCAGATCAACATCGTAGCGAGAGAAGTTTTGATGTAGGAGATTGGGTATTTTTACGGCTATAACCATACAAACAAATGTCCCTCAAGCAAGCAAAGAAGGATAATAAATTATCGCCAAAGTACTATGGTCCTTACAAGGTGTTGCAAAGGATTGGTACTATGGCATACAAATTGGAGCTTCCTGCTTCTTCGCGAGTACATCCAGTTTTCCATGTTTCATGCTTAAAGAAGGTTATAGGTGAAAATCTTCCGGTTCAAACAATATTGCCAGAACTTGATGAGGAAGGAAAAATCATATTGGAACCTGAAGTGGTCATGGAAACAAGAACTCGACAGCTACGGAATCGATCAATTTCAGAGTATCTCATCAAGTGGAAGAACTTACCCACTAAAGATTCTACATGGGAGGATGAGAATTTTATACAGAAGCACCCAGAGCTACTCAAGCGTTGAGGACAACACTTTTTGAAGGAGAGGGGCATGTTAGGTCCCTATATTACTAGTATAGTCCCTTATTTTTGTTAGTGTAACCCCCTTATTGTTATTATTGTACCCTTGTAACCCCCATTTTTTATTATTGTGCCCTTAAATTATTATTGTTAGGTCGGCTAGGATTACATTGTGGCCCACTAGGATTACATTATGGCCCCATGGACTCCTATATATAGAAAGGAGGTTTTGTGAATTGTATCATCCAAGAATTGTTCATTCATGTAATGTATTTGGAGGTTGCCCCCTCGAAGTGGCTTATTTCTAAGGTGTTGATATCTCTTTTCTTCCTCTTTTTTGAAATTTGGTTTCCCAACTTGCAATATCACTTAGAAGAAACATATACTTTGGGAAAGTGGATAATTATGTGTATGTTGATAAGTGGGAAATGAATTCACCCAAGTATATTTAATTTTCTTTTCTTAAATATTCACAAGTTATATATGGTGTCAAAGAAAAACTGGGTAGGTTGATGACTATAAGTAGACAAGCACACCAATGCATAAGTCATATGGTAATTGTTATATATTTTCCGCTCCGACTCTAAGCTATATCCTGCTCTTCAACAACATTAAAAAACATATCTAGTTTTTACAGTAATACAGTTCTAGAATTTTGGAATAAGTTCCCACCACATATTACTGGCTTGTTTAGCATTGGGGGTTTGACAACATTGGTTTGAGAATTTTTTTCTCATAAAGGCTCAATACATAATCATGAAATCCTTACCCACATTTAGCCATTTTTATGCAGTTCTTGACTTTTCATCATGAACTCCTTGACTTTTACTCCTTGTTGTTTATGAACTCTTCATCAAGGTTGAATTGACCTTATTGTGCAAAGCATCAATTTCTTCCTTAGACAACTGCATCCTTGATCTGTAGCTACTGATGACTGCAACTATTTACCTGCAGTTCTTTGAAATGCAACACCATGATGCTATTAAGGCTGTTAATATCTATAAGAGAGCTGGTAAACAGGTATAGTTGGAAATCTACTGTTCCAGAAGTGTTGTAATTGATGTCTTCAGTTTCAAATCCTATCAAAATAGTGCATATACCTGTAATTTATTACTTTTTTCCAAAAACAAATGCTTCAGTGGCATTCCCTCTTAACATGTTTGAAGTTTTATCATTATTCACTTCCTCTCATGATGCATATACATACTTTCCTATTGATTTCCAAATGTTTAGTTTACGGAAACAATTTTTGTGACAACATTTCTAGTGGATTCATTAATTCCTTAGATGATGTGATGTCTCATTGTGTCATTACATAGTAGGAGAAGAGGAGTACATTGCAACATCTTGACTTGCAAGTTCCTTAGTAGGAAAAATGACAAGAGCAAGAATAGGTGGTCTTTTATGATCTTAGAGGATTGGTGACTTGACTATAACCTCAATAGAAAGAAACAATAATGCTACTATCACTGTCTTTCTTTGTGTTTGTCAATTGAGCCATCTACTTTGCACTTTTCCCTGAAGACCCATTTAACCATTTTCACTTTTTCCTTTCGGCATATCCTCAAGTTCCAGTGTTTCATTTCTTTGTATGGAATCACATTCCACCTCTGTTACTTTGTCCCATTCTTCTTTCCATGTGCATTGAATCACGTTCTACCAGAATTGTGGTGAATTTGTGATCAAAGCCATATATAACTGCTGTAAAGCAGACTGATGCAATCTTCTTGATTTCTTGCTTCCTTTATTGCTTTCAGGTAGTTCCTATAGCTTCTGAGCCATCTAATGTTCACAAATGTTGTTTCAGAATATTCTTGGGAATTGATGATGTTCTCACTGCTAGCATTCTAGAATCTTCTTGGGATTTGACGATGTCCTCACTATTAACATTCCAAAATCTTCTTGGGCTTTGGTCATGTCCTTAGTACTAGCTTTGACATCATTGACTTCATTATCATTGGATTCTTGATTGCTCCTTTGTTCCTGACTTGGAATGATTTCTTTTGCTACCTTTTTACCTCTTTCTTCAATAGGCCATGGCACTTCAATTTCATTTGAATTACCTTATATATAGTTGTCCTCAAATATAACATATTTGTTGAGTGTATCTTTTTCCAAATAAAAAATCGGATATCCCATAGACTCTCCATTGTACCCTATCAAAAATGCTTCTAACCTTTATCCTCATGCTTATGCACTTTTTTGAGAAACAAGTACACAAACATTGTGAAGAAACACTTTGGGATGACTCTCCCCTAGTTTCTCATCACTTCATGCTTCTTTAGGTGTAACATTCCTTGCAATTTTTATTGTATTTCTATCAACAAAATACACTGGTGTACTAATTGCTTCAACTTAAAAATTATTTGATAGATTTTACCTTTTATCATTCTCCTCGCCATCTCTACATCTATCCTTCCTTTGCAACATTTCTTTCTCTGTGAATTCCATGAGACTTGTAATACCTATAAAATATTGAAATGATGGTGTAATATTCACTTGTGGCCTCATGCCAACCTTACATGTAATCAAGGCTATAAGTCTACACATGTGCAACCACAACATTTTATTGTATTTTTTCAATATATACTATTTTAGGCTAAGGCCAGCGTTCAACTTCCTTGGAGCTAGCACCCCACTAGCCATCTCTACATCTATCCTCAATTTGTCAAGATGTCCTCACTATTAACATTCCAAAATCTTCTTGGGCTTTGGTGATGTCCTTAGTACTAGCTTTGTCATCATTATTTTCATCACAAATTATTTTGTCATGAGCTAAGTGTTGTCTTTTGTGATTCTTTAGCTTATGGGCACCTACATCTCATGTTTCTCATGTTCATGGGTTCATCCTCTCTCCTCTTTGTGTTTATGCCTTTTTTATTTATTTATGGTTTTTTGGTTGCTTACGTTCAATCCTTGTTTATCTCTTGTAATCTCAACATGGTATCAGAGTAGGTGTGAACTTTCCTCTTTGGATTATCTCATTTATTCGAGGGTTTTCTAAATTTTTTCCTCGGGTTTCACCCATCTTCAATGGCACACTACAATGCTGATCCAGAAGTGGTTCAAAATCATCTTTTCTAAGGTTTCTTCCTTTTAGAGCTTCCAAGTAAGGCTCAATTTTTACTATTTTGATCAAGGGAATTGCTTTAATTAGTCGTTCTGTTAGACTAATGGCCAATGGAATTTCCCCAAGGGTTGTAAGACTAGGGTTTTTAGATCATCTTCATTTTAGATTTTCAAACCCTTCTTTCATGTACACCTTCTTAGGTGTATGCAAGGGATCTCTTAACCCCTTCTATCTTTAAATTTATACTTTTCCTTATTCAAAGTGGCTCGTTATTCTTGGGTAGACTTTATTTAGGATGCTACTAACACACATTTATATGCACATATTTTACTGCACTATACATGTTGGGCTCTACCCATTTCAGGATATGATGATTTGGCTCATTTATCATTGGAGGCTTTCCTTATTTTTTAGGAAATTGTTGTTTTATAGTGGATGCCATGGATGATGATGTGAGGCATATGTAGAAAAATTTAATTATTTGGAAACCTTCACAGTTTTAAGTTTTTGCTCAAATATATTTCCTACAGTACCAAACTAGAAGGTCTAATATCTCTCTCTATCTCTCTCTCTCTCTCTCTCTATATATATATATATATATATATATTGACAATAACGATTTTTTTTATTTTTTATTTTTAGATCGGCAAAACAACTGTCGAGGGCTTTAACAGGGCATTTCTCCACTTCCTTGCTACAGCTATTGCTTTCCTTTTTCCAGACATAGAGAAGGTTCCAGTCAACTTCAGATGAATGCATTAATGAGTTTTCGTTGTGATTGTAGGAATTGGCTAACGCTGGGAGATACGCTTGTTCTGATTTAATTCTGGATTCCACCTCATTGGTCTTTGCTGTGATTGCCTGCTGCGTTCTAGCTTTGTTTCCCAAATTGCCAAGAGGGATCCCATCAGTATCTAAACCGATATCCTCTGCGATGAGATTCACTGCAGAGTCCTCCATGATATCGACTCTAGACTTCTTATGGTTTGTCTGTCGGATCCTAATTTTATGCTCCAGAATGCCAATAAGAATCCCACCTCCGCTGGATGTGATTTCCGCTTCAAAGATTACAGTAGAGTCCTCCAGTATAGTTGTATTGAAGATAGCGATATCCTCCCAATGCCTACCCAGAGTTTTGCAGGGTAAAGAAACTTTGGGATCCCACTGAAAGCAGAGATCGAGGTCAGAGGAGTTGCGCTCTGCATTTATTCTTGATGATGAAGCCAAGTCTCCTAACCTTTGCCTGTCCCTTAGAATTGGCCATTGGAGAAGGTCTTGAAACACAAAATTGCTCAGAGAGACATAGGACTAGCCTACTCCAGATTTATGGGTTGATGCAGATCAACTCAAGGCCATTTACTGATAGAGATCTCCTGCTCCGGAGAGTGCCTAGACTGGCTTCCAGATCAGCCTTAGAATTTAACTTCCTCAAAATATGAAAGAAGTTGATTTTGTGGAATTTGGGTAATACTAGCCTGATTTTTTTTTAGAATGGTGGTTAGTTGCACTCGAGAGGGGTTCTTCTGTGAGTTCAGAGCTTGAATGATTAACCCGAAATCTCCAAATAATGAGATGGAAAGGAAATTCCTATCAATAGCCAACTTAAGACCTTGCCATAGAGCTAGTGCCTCCGCTCTGTCGTTTGATTCATGGCCCAGACCCTAAGCGAAGCACAGCTAATTAGAGCCACCTGGACTCTAGATCACTCCTCCACCACCAGCCACTCCTAGGTTTCCTTTAGAGGCCCCATCAAAGAATAGGCAGTGATATTCAAGAGTCGATCTCCATTTAATGAATTCCTGCTCTTCCAATCGAATTTCCCAGTTAGAGAGAGCTTTTTTTGGAGGGATGGGCCTATCCTTATGATTTGGAACTAGCTCTTTTAGCCATTGATCTTCCTCGTTGTCTAGATTCATACCATTTCTTATGGCGAGCTTGGCTTCTAAGGCCTCTCCCAAAAGAGCTTTGGTTTTAGAGACTATTTTGAACGGATTACAACTCTCCTTGAAAATTTTGTTATTTCTTTCAAGCCACAGTTTCTAGCATGTGAATTTGGGAATCCACATCCAACAATTCTTGAGGAGGTCTTTTTTGGAGAGACAAAACAGAGATAATTTGGCCCAATTTCTTAGCAGGTCTAGCATATTTCCAAGGAGTTCGATTTTGTCAGGTTCTATCATCAAGACCTCCCTCCAAACTTCTCGAGAAAATGGACAATTTAACAACAAATGGTCTGTTGTTTCTTCATCCAAAACACAAAGAGGACACCTGGAGGGTCCTTCCATTCCACGCCTTCTCATATTGTCTCTAGTGAAGACACTTTTATGAGCCAATGTCCAACAAAAGAAGTTGATTTTGGGGAGAGAGGGAAAGGACCAAATAAATTTCCATTGAATTGGTTCAGGAGGAACATTTGGAATAGTCATTATGATTTTGTATCCTTCAGCTGCTGAGTACGAGCCAGAGAATGAGCCCCATCCTCTTTTGTCTTTAGAAGAGGCCTTTAAAGGTGCTTTTCCTTCGAGCAGATCTAACAATAAGGTGGCTTCACCTTCCAGCCACTGAGGGACAACCCCCAGATTCCAACCATCCCAGAGGTTCTCTGCATCATCAGTCCATTTGGAAATGTCCCATAGGGTTATCAAATTGTTGCTATGAAGCCAAATTATGATATTTGCCAGGTTTTCCTTCTGATTAAAGGGTTGATCTCCAAGGATCGAGTCTTCCCAAATTCTAATTTTTTCCCATTACCTGGAATCTAGTAAAGCTTGCGACTGAAATGCTCCATCGCTGTGAGACATAGCTTGTAGACAGGTGATCCTTTGGTTATTCTTGGAGACTGGTCCAAACATCTTATACGTTGCCCATGAAAATATTTTTTCCACAGAACTCTCTTGCTCCAACTATAATTCCCAGAAACAAGATTCCAGAGAATTTTGGAGCCCAGAGCAAGATTTTGAGCAGCCAGATCATGAATTTGAAGTCCTCCTTCCATGAATGGCTTCTTTAGTTTGTCCCAGTTTACTAAATGGAGCCTTCTTTCATTATTTTTTCCCCCCTCCCACATAAATCTTCTCAACAGGCCATCCACTTTACTAATGAAGGTTTTAGGGGCAAGAAGAATTTATTTCTGATATAAAGGGAGGCTTATGAGGATAGATTTCAAAAGGATCACCTTCCCAGCATTATTCAGCCATGAAGCTC
Source organism: Pinus albicaulis (assembly GCA_034641835.2). NCBI lineage: Eukaryota > Viridiplantae > Streptophyta > Pinopsida > Pinales > Pinaceae > Pinus > Pinus albicaulis. The sequence goes on from CM076569.1 coordinate 611,094,901, forward strand.
CCCACACTTGTATTCTGAGTTTTAGCTTGTCAAGCAGAGGCATCCAGTGAGCTACTTTAGGATTTGATTTGAAGATTGGAATCCCAAGATACTTGAAAGACTCCCAGGACAGGGATCCTTCCATTTCTAATAGCCTTGCCATGTCTGTCATTTCCTTTGTCGAACAATTCCAACCATAGATCGTGCTTTTCAAATAGTTGATCTTGCTACCCAAGACCTCCCTATAAATGTCCAGCTCCTTCTTGAAGGACCTTGCTGAATTTATGCTTGCTTCTCCAAGCAAAAAGGTGTCATCAACAAATTGGGCATGGTTAATGTATTTAACATTGTGAACCATCTTGAGGCCTGATAAAGTTTGGGTCTGTTGAGAATAGTCTAGCTGGAAGCTGAGCACCGAAGCTTGAATGGCATAAAGAAGTGGAGACATTGGACAACCTTGTCTTAGCCCCCTAGAGGCTTGGAAGAACTTCATTGATCGACCATTAACCAGTGGGGCTATCTAGGGGGAAGCTATACAGGCTTTCACCCAACCTATGAACACTTTTGAAAAGTTGAACTTCTCCATCACAATAAACAGGAAATCATGTCTCACTCTATCAAAAAAATTTGCCAAATCTAGCTTAATAACCATACCTTTTTCTTTCCGATGACAGCTTGAATGAATTGCTTCTTGCACCAACACAATATTGTCAAGAATATTTCTCCCTTTGATGAAGCCTCCTTGATTTTCAGGAATGATAACTGACATAATTTTCTTAAGACGGTTGGCTATAATTTTAGTGACTAGCTTATAGCCTGTATTACACAAGGATATGGGCCGGAATCTACTGAAGTTGGTGGCTCCTTTATCTTCTAGGATCAGGGCAAGGAAGGTCGAGTTGGTATTGCCTCTAAGCTTGGCACATGTCTGAGATTTCTTGACCATTCTCAGAAGATATTTTTTAATTGTAGACGAACATGATAAGTAGAACCTTGTAGTGAACCCATCAGGGCTCGGAGCCTTATCAGGCTCCATGCAATCCAAAGCTTTTTTAAGCTCATTCATATTGATCGGAGAAATCAACATAATATTATCTGATTCTTGAACACATTGAGGGATTAGATCAATCGGATAGGAGTGAGTATCAATAGGAGGGTTGTTCGGGGCCGAGTAAAGATCTTTGAAGAAGGAATGGGTTGCTCTCTTTATGCCTTCAAAATCTTTAACCAAAGTATTTTGATAGTAAATTTCATTTACTGCTTTGAAGTGCTTGCGTGCTTCAGCTTGTTTATGAAAATAGCTTGTATTTTTGTCTCTTGCTTGCAACCATAGATTTCTGGACTTCTGTCTCCAGAACTCTTCTTCCTCCTTGCTTGCTCTATGGAAATCTTTTTGCAGCTCTACTTCTTTATGAAGGTGGTCTTGAGTTACTTCAGAATTCTCCAATATCAATTGATGGACTTCTAAACTGTCATGCGCCTCCTTTCTTTTGGAGGAAGGATATTTCATCTGTTTAGCCCAAAATTTAAGCTCTTTTTAAAGCCCCCTTAGTTTTCCTTCCCATACAAAGAAGGGGGATCCTTGAATTTGTCGATTCCAGGCCTCAAAGACCACCTCCTAGAATCCTTCTTGGTGAATCCATAGAGAGTTGAATCTAAAGGGGATGGGGCCAAGATTTTTATCTAGGGAGAGCTCAAGAAGAATGGGTTTGTGATCAGAGGTGTAGTTGGGAAAAATTTTAGAGGAGGCCATCAGACCACAAGTCAGAAGGAGGCTTGGACAAGGAATCTGCCCAAATGGGCAGCAATGTGTCTGGGACCTATTCTTTTGTTGGTCTAAGTGAATTTTCCAAAGGAAGGCTTGATATCCTCCACATCCCAGCCTAACATGAGGTCTTCAACCCATTCTCTGGCTGGATCCCTGACAGGTGAGCCCCCCTTTTTCTCTTCTGCAGCTAGAGTCACATTCAGATCACCTGCAATAATTATATTTTCTGGATTGTGCAAAATAAGATAGGACTGTAGCGAGTCCCAACAACTTCTTTTCTCAGCTAGTAAGACCAGAGCATATAAGTTGAACATACTTACTTGATGGCCAGATTCTTTATGGAGAAGCTTTTTGAAGAGCCAGTGGAGGCTGCATTCTTCATATACCAGATCATATTTGGAGTTGTCCCAGAAGGAAGAAATCCCTCCAGAGGCACCTCTAGCATTGACAGCTCTCCCTTGGCCTTTTTCCAGAACACTTTTCTTGCTTGGAGGAGAAGAAGGTCCTCCATCTTTGCCTCCTGGATGAGAAGGATTTCCGGCGAGTACAATCTCACAATGGCTTTCAGGGCTTCTTCTTTCAGACTATTGCCTAGCCCTCTGCAATTCCAGGAGACGTATTTCATTATTTACTGGCTTGGGGGGTTGAAGCTCCCTTTGGAGCCTGGCTGTGCTTGTGCCCGAATCTAGTATTCATCATTCCTTTGAGGGTTTTCTGGGAGCCTTGAAGCACATCCAGATATGTTTTTTCCTCTCTTTGCTTCTTCTTGGACTTTCGACCCTTGGCCGTCTTGATAGGAGTGACTTGAGAGCTGCTTGATTCAGAGTCTCCATATTTTGATTCTCCCCCAGTGTCGGAACGAAGGCTGATGTGCTCTTCGTTTTCTTCTTTTTCCCTTTGTTCATCCACTTAAGGAGACAAGTTTTTGTTTGCCTCGATTTCTTTCACTTTCTTCAAAGGGTCTTCTGGCACCTCTTGGGTCTCATTGGCATCTGCCTTTTCCCCTGAAGATGAACCTTCTTTTGGAACTTATTTGGCTTTCAAATTATATTGGGGCAAATCTGTTGGCCCTGAGCTTTTCTTCTCATTTGGTTTTATGATTGCCTTGCCCTTTTTTATCTCTTTCCATCATTCTTTTTCCACTTTGTTCACTGCTAGGGCTTTTGGGAAATTTCATTGGAAGTGTCCATGTTCGTGACAAGTTTTGCACTTGAAAGGTAGTTGCTCGTAATCCAATTTTTGATAGTGATGGCATTCCCCAACGGTGAGTTTTACCGCTTCCAGCAGGCCAGCTTCCAGATCGACTTCAACATAGATTCTTGTGCAGGTATATTGGCCTTTGTTACCTACTTTGTCAATGAAATGACCTAGACCATTTCCAATCTTCTGCAGAGAATTGTAGCTCCAGCAGTGGATTGGTAGATAGGGAAGCCGGACCTAAACTGGGACCTCTTTAGGGACATCGAATGAAGGATCAAATTCGGGTGTCCATTTGTTAAGATACAAACCCTGGTTTCCCATGAAATACGACCCGTTTCTGAAGGCCAGATCTCGATCTTCTTTGGTTATGAACTCGAAGATAAAAAACCCTCTTCCGACGACATAGCAGATCACATTGCTTTTAAGCTGAGGCCTCCAGTTTCGCTGGATCCAGTCATTTTTTATTTTTGTTGAGGGCCAACGTCCCATAAATTGTCCTACCAAACCTCTGTCATTGAGAGCTAGGGCAAGTTTTATTGGTTGATCTTTTAGCAAGGCGATCTTAGGAATTTATTCCAGCTTTTTGATAAATTTCGGGATTGCTGGGTTCGATTGTTTCTTCCCTTTCTGCAAAATCAAACTTCTAAATGCTTTATCTGTGGAGATCGTATGGGTGGGAGAAGGCTCCCCACCCCCAGGTGCACTCATGGCGGCGACTGTTGGCTCCCCTATGTCCTTGATAACCTAAATTGCAGCGCAGAATCGCAGCCCATATCAAATTTAATAATCAGAAGGCTCTAAAATATTACTGTTACACAACCTATTAGCTTTGTAACCTATCCTATTTTATATGCTCGAACAACCTTGTCATGTGTCAAGCATTGTTAAGCTTTGCACTGACTGATAGGAACCTACTTTTGTCATCTATGGGTCTTATTCCCTTTTTTCTTGCAAGATTCCTAGCATAGAACATCTACAAAACTACAATAATGTGTTTTATATATATATATATATATATATATATATATTTATAAATTTATTTATATATATATAAACATATATGACATTCCCAACTCATTCGTTCCAAACTTGTTTGACTGTGATCGTGCAAAAGAAATTTTTTTAGGACCAAAGTAAATTGATCGTATAGTGCCTTGAAGCAATTGTTAATTTTTTTAAGGATTGAAAAAGGGTCATATAGATAAGTTTGTATGTTGTATAGGGGTTGAATAAATGATCCATAAGTGACAAGTCTGTGTCAGTCATGGCAAAACCAAAGTGGTTGAAATAAGGGTCAAACCCTTCTGCCAATAGGAAAAGAAAAATGTGCGAAGAAGGGGTGGTCGACATTTCGGTTGGTAGAAAAGGATCTACTAGTATCACCTCAAAGAAGCACGTAGTTTTGAGTGTATTTTTCCAAGAGAGGTGGGAAGGTATGGTCAACAGTCGTTGGTGGAAGAACTGTGGCCTGCATGCAAGTCTACACTCGACAAAAACAAAACCACAAGAAGCATAAGGTGGCAACTCACTAAGAAGGAAGCAACACGGGCTAGACTAGTTGACACCACTCAAATGTTGAGAAATCGCAAGGGAAAAGACACACAAATGATCGATAGAAGGGCAATTATCTGCATAGTTTGTGGATGGAGGAGTGCTATCAGAGCTAGCTTGACCTGTTTCAGTGCAAGTTTAGTAGCCACCACACGTGGTCGAGTAGCCTAGTTGAAGCCATAGTGACGGGACTTCAGGCACAATTCGACCGAGAATTGGAGCAACTGCAGTTGACAAGTAGGGAAGCACATAGATTGTAATCATAGGTAAGCAGGGGGGATGTTGGGTCGGGTGCAGGAGCCTGAATCAAACTTCCCGCGCCTACATCCAAAATAGTCTTGCCTTCAAAGTGGTGAATGTTCTCAAATATAGTTGTTTAATAAGCATACATCCTCACGTGTCACATTTGGGAAAAGGGTTGTAGGGAATCTCCACAATTCCCTTGTTGTGCATGTCTTTCCTTGTACCAAATCACTAACATTTGCGCATAGCTTTACTAAATAGAAGATATTTTCTCTCTTCAACATCTCATAATTGTAATGAACAATTGCCTCAAGATGTTGATTATCAACGAACTTTTCCTCATGAGAAGGTGTCTTATCTTGAGGAGAAATTTGCTCATCAACTGACCATTTTGAGGTAATTTATAAAGAGGATGATAGAATAAATTTAAGAGAGATAGTTAAATATGACTTCATATTTCCCTAGTTTGGTAGGGGAGGTGGGTAATGAGGCATTGATGGATCAAATATAAAAGGAAGAATTACAAACAATTTTGCATTCTTTCCAAAATTATAAGAACCCTCAGTCACTTCGTGGGACAATAGAATTCTTCTAGTGGTTCTATGACTTCCTTCAAACAAACCAAGAATTGCTGACAAATTAAAATACAAAAGCAGGATTTGGGAGCTTTCAATTCAACATTTCAGTCCTTAATCCCAAAAATTAGACAAGAATGAGATGATTTCAAACCCATATCACTATGTAATTGCATCTAGAAAATCATTGCAAAAATTATTGCATGTAGGGTCAAAATCCACTAAGTTGATTCCATGTCATTAGAACAATTTTGCATCCTTCCTGGGAAACAAATCCATTACGGAATAGGAGTAGCCCAAGAAGTAATTTATAACATCAAACCAAAAAATTACAAGCAATGTTAGTGAGTTTGTCTTTCCAAGGCATATGATAGAGAAAATTGGCTTTATTTAGGGCTACTCATTCATATACGGTTCAATGTGCAATTGGTTAGCTAGATAATGAACTATATTTCCTCAATATCTTTGCAATTCTAATTATTGGCTCAACCTATTCTTCTATCATGCCTACAAGAGACCATGGGTAGGTATGACTAATGGCTCCTTTGCTATTTTTTACTGTAGAGAAGGTGGTCTCAACAGAGTTATAACAAAGTCAAAAAGAACTATAAGCTTGACAACTATACAAATAGGAATTACCCTAAACTTGACATATTTACTCTTTGTTGATTAAGTTTTTTTTTTGGTTGATAGGACCAAGGCAGATGCAATTATGCTGAAGGACCCCACCCTTGAGGAACTAAAATTCCTACCTTAAAAACTACTAGGTCAAGTACTCTATAGAGATCACTTCCATTGCATACTTTCTTCCCATTTACAACTATAATGATGTCTCCCAAGACAGGCCGGCCATAAGCATCTCATTTTGTTGTTTTCAGTCTAAATTTTCTAGCTGGTCCATCTACAAGACCATCAAGCACCAGAAATCTAGTGACACTTAGTTTCTCAACGGACTCATCCGGTGCAAATTTAGTACCCAAAATGGGTCAAGTAATTTTCTAAAAAATTACTAATTGATCAACAATGACACTTATAGATCTACTGGAATTAAAAATCCCACACTAGGTGATGCTCCTGATGGAGAGGACATAGAAGCTATGTCAGAAGGTTCGGCGAACTTCAACTTTGAGGTTCAAATTTTGGCGAACCTTAAAAATATTTTGAGGTTCGGTGAACCTCATCAAACCTCATAGCCATTGACCAAGTGCATAGATCAAAACTCATAACCTCATGTCATAATTCGAGCTTGTGGTGTATCCTTGTAATTTCCATGATCGTGATAGCATTTTTTTATGTTTATTGATGTTGATGTATTACTATTTTATCCTATTTTTCATTTAAACTTAGTATATGTAAATATATAGAAAATGTATATAGACAAACCTAATGGCGAATCTCATCGAAAAATTCGAACACGAACCAAACTTAAGCATTGTCGAACCCAAACTCGAACCCGAACAATGTGACATAGCTTGTAGTGACTAAAGACTTAAGAAGCATCCATTTTTGAAGCATATTAAGGAAGGATTCTTGAAGATTGATAGAGAACGATATTGAAGATTGTCAAGTCTCATTGCAAATAATATTGGAAGCCTTGAAGAACAATTGAATCCATATTGAAGAATAGAAGTCATGGGTTGGAGCCCTAGAGGATAGGAGTCCTCAAGAAGATAGGGTTGGAGCCCTAGAAGTTGGAGCCTCATAGAGCCAAGGTTGGTGCCTTGGGAAGCCCAGGTTGGAGCCTCGTGAATTCCAAGTTGGCACTTGGAAAAGTACATGTTGGAGCCTGGTGGATTGAAGATTGGTGTCTTCATCTAGGGTTGGGGCCCTACACATTATTGTAAAGAAGAGGATTGAAGTCCTCATTATATTTGACTAATAAAATTATTTATTCTACATTGTTCATTTTGTGTTGTAATTATAAGTGATATTAACTGGCAAAAATAACAATTGAAAAGAAATATTGATTCACCCCCCCCCGCCCCTTCAGTATTTCCAACAGAGAGAAAGGTGCTTCTAGAAGAACCTCGTCCATCTAGATTTTTCACCAACACTAGGTGATACTGGAAGATCCAACTCTATCCCGATCTCCCTTAAAAAAATCCTCTACGCACTTGGCTTGAACTCTCCCTATATTGGGAGTCTCTGACTGTGTGGCTGCCTCCATTCGCCCTGAGCTATGGTTCTCATCATCCTGCTGATCAGCCCAACTTCCAACTAGCTTAGAGTCTAGACTCAAATCGAGATATTGGATGAGGTTCCATCTTGAGTAGCTTCTTTGCAGGTACTGTAATCGACTCTTGCTTTAAGGATTCCCTCTGAGTTTTTCTTTCCTCAACCATCACCTCTCTACTCTGATCTCTGAATCCATAAAAAATTGGGGAGATAGGGTGGTGAGTTAGCTACAGAATGGAAGTGACACCTAGGCCAAAGGTAGACCACTTAGTTATCAACGGATCATTTATCAATCAAAGAAAAAGAAAAGTTATCAAGATGTGTCATGAGAAAGGCATGTTTTTTTTGGTTGCACCAAAATTCTCTTAGGTGTCTCTCTTTCCCAAAGCAGAGATGAAATTAGTCCTGAGTTGGTTGAAGCATGTTACATCCTAAGCTACATTTTTTTTGGCTTAGGGACATTTATGAAAGAAGAAAGACAATAAGAGAAAATTTTTTGAAAACAACTAGAGAATACCAATTCTAATCCTTTAAGAACATGGGTGATTGATGGTATTTGGGAACACACGTACAACATTATGTATTTAAATTAAAGAAATATACATGATATCAAACACCAAAATAGAAACTCAGCTTCCCAAACGTGAGGTTCCAAGCTGCTAAATGAGTTTGTGCATTTTTGGAGTATTTGCACTTATAACAATTCATCTAAAAGAAAATATAACCCAATTTCACAAAAAATGTAAACTTAAATCTGTTCTAAAATCCAAGAAAATAAATTAAAAAAAGGACTTGCAACAAAGGCACTAGTCCGCCAATCCTTTTAAATTGGTTCACATTAATTCACAATGCTTGATATTGACGTGAACAAATTCTTTCATATCTCCAAGACACATGTTGAGAGTCAATATAGGAAACATATTTTTGGTGGATACAATTTACTGGGACAATTCATCATAGATCCTATCTTGAATGCTTACTTCCTCTCATTAGAAGCTTGCATTCTCATTTTCCCAAACTCAACTGAAGTTGCACAGTCATTTCTTTGCCTTAGGGCTGTTATGAAATACAAAATAAACAATATTTCAATTCTTAATGCCCTGATTTTCTAGGAAATCCAAGAGAAAAAGATACTAAAGTGTTCGTGATAAGTTTCAGCCATCTAGTAAAATTTTATCATGCATAAACCAAAACTGAAAATTCTTATTTCAAGCAGTAAAACAACCCTTATTTTCTTCAGTTACAATGTTAAACAATCTTATAACTTTATAACAACTAGACTAGGCTGGGATGAACTGGCTGGTGTGATTTTTTTCAAGGAAAAACTGATGTGAACCACTGCTAGGGACTGGAAAAGGCCATTTCAGTACCTAACCGACCTTTTTCCACCAAACTGGCTGGTTTTGTACAATGTGACTAAGAATGCTTGGAACACAATTTTTTTAAAAGAAATCAATAATTTATGAGTGGACCAGCCTAATATTCAACCTTTAGGGCCTTACTAATTCTATGCAATTAATGGTAATGTTAGAATTATTTTAGAATGTTTGAGAGTGTTGACCAAAGTTGTCTTTTATGTCAATAAGATGGCAATCACTGTTTAAGCATGTCATAGATATTTGACTATATGATGCCCTAGCAAGACCTAATGGTTAAATACCCTTGTTATATATGCCCCTATCTATATGATGACAAGCCCCAGATCCTTTTGATGTCCTAGTCTTTGTTGAATAATTGTCCTAATCTTGAAAACCTTAAGAAAGATGCCTTAGGCTGCTGGTATAGGGGCTAGTTTAACATTGAATAGTTAACTGAAAAGGGACCACTGTGGACCGAAATCAAAGGTTGTTTTGAACATTGTATCTTCTGAAAAAAAGGAGTTGTTTAGGCCTATTTTTCAAGGACTAATTGAAAATGATTTTTTTGGTGGAATATTGAGCTCCAAAGACAAACCTTATTATAGTTTCAAGATTGTCTTCATATCAGAAATTGAAGGCCAAAATCAGATCAGTCAAAGGATTTTAGTGAGACCTGTTCTAGGCTTGTGCAAGCTAGTATGGAAGAACAAAATTAATGGTTGATTTAGCTCAGCAAAAGGAATAGATTTGAAAACAAATTTAAAGAGCAGACTTAAGCTAGCCTGGTTTGTCTTAAAGGACAGACTTGAGGACTACCTAAAGCACACACAGTGTTAGCAGAAGAGAAATCAGTGTATAAATGAGTTTCACAACAGAAAAACAGAAGTGTGATAGCAGTAGTAACATGAGCCTACTATGGTGGAAATTGCAGACACTCAAAAACTTGTAAATCCACCATCATCTAATGACTGAAATAAATTCAATAATAAGCATGCACAAGACGACACCTTAAAAATGCAAATTTTAATACATTTGTTGAACAGGTCAACTAAATGTCAGGTCGGCTCTCTAGCACTTAAGTCGGCTCTTAAGGCAACCAACATGTCCTTTCATTGTGGCAAACAACTATAAATACCAAAGTAACCTCGTCACTCCTAGTCAAGAAAAACTCGGTCAAGGAAGTACAAACAAAAGTTCAGTAAAGAGGAAAGGTGTTTGGGTTATATCTTGTGAGCTAAATTTAACTTTTGTTACATTCCTTATCTTAGACCTTCGAAGATAGTAATTTTGGCTCTGTAATACTGAGATTCTCGGCCCTTGTGGAACCTCTGACACTCGGCCTGTGGAAGTACTAAAATACACAAACCTGCAACTCTGTTCCTCAGACTTGTAGCATAGTTGCAGACCTGTTGATCACAGAACTGACCTACTAAAGGCCTGAAATCTCAGACTTGTAGCTCTCAACTCCTCTATAGCTCGGGTCTGTAACCAAAATTTATTACCCTCTATGGAATTCGGCCTATCAATCATTTCAGGACTTCATTTGACCTTTTGAATGTGGATAGGGCTCTAATTTGTTGAAACTAGGCTCAGAATTTGGAACTATCCTCATATCAGAAGCAGATCCTCCTTTGGTGAAGTAAGACCTTAAATTTGTATACCAGATTCCCTTTTGTAAGAGTACAGATCTCATATTAGTGGCAGATCTGAAGACACCACAGTGAAGCAGTTCTTGAACCTTTTAAGAGGTGTTGGAGACATTGTTTTTGTTTGGGCATATTGAACTTGGAGACATTGTTGGTGACTCTTGAAGCACTTAAAGACATTTGTTAAACAGAACAATCCCTATGATCATCCTTGGAGCAAACCTTGACAGGAATTCTAGAAGAAGATCTTGGACACTGAAACTGACCTTAGAAGATACCTTGAAGAGTGTTGAAACAACTTATTGAAGATGTCCTCTGGAGAAGTATCTTTGGAGTCTTTTTGGTGTAGTGAAGATGGATTGCTTGAAATCTTTGTAGTTTGATCATCCCTTGTGATAGCAAAGAAAATTATTTTAGTTTGTGCTAGAGATATCCCTTGACTTGTGAGATAGTAACCTTGTTAAGGTCATATTGAAGTAGTCTTTGGAAGCAGTCGTTAAATTTCAGGCTTAAGAAACCCTAATTGTAACAACATTGTTGAAGTGCCCAAATGAAGTAACCTTGAAGAAGATTACTTGTGTAGATGAAGACTCATGGAGACACCTTTTGGTGCTAAGCTGATGTTAACTTGCATTCCTTGAGCATAGTGAAGAAGATCCCTTATAGGCTTAGAAGTGTTTATGCCAATCAAATTTCCTGAACTATCAAGAAGAGGACCTCCAATGGTCCTTTACCATCTATCTGAAGCACATTGTGTATTAGATGGCTAGTTGCAGCTGAACTTATCTACCTGGAAAGCCCACTAATGATAGCAGTCATCAAGGTGTGATCCAAACCAAATGGATTCCCAATTGCATACACTTTTTGTCCTGCAAAAAGATTTGCAGAAATTTCAATTGCCATGGGTATCAATTTATCTTTTGGCGCATTCATCCATAACACTACAACATCATTATCTTGATCATGTCCAACTACCTCTGTGACTTGTTATGACTGAACACCAATAGTTACTCTCAAATATAACAAGAAATTCCTGTCCTGATATGCTTTATAAATATCTAAAATTGTCTATAATAGTGCTCACTTACCACTTGTAGATTTCATGAATCAGTTTGGAAAGGGTCTCATTAGTAAGATCCAAGATAAGAAGGTGGGAGAACTTTAATTTTGACTGTAAGTTTATTTCAAAATAACACATGAAAATGCACCAAAATGCATGTCTAGACTCTTTATAAGTTATAACTACTCATTTGAGCAGCATGCCTCAAAAATGCTTATGCAATTTGGGATATTGCATCAAAAGGCTGATTGCCAACATCATCTCTACTTTAAGTAGATATAGTTGGATGAAAGAGAAGTTTGCTAGCATTGATGCTAAAGTAATAGGGTTGGTTCCTCTAGCTGACAGAAGGAATTTTGGCAGTACGAAATTTGGCTACTACTTGGGATATTTACACACTGTTGTTGCAGGGACATGAAAGCCATCATTTGGTTGAACACTTTTGTACTCTCCTTGATTGTAAGTTAGATATCCTACAAACCATCTAATATGGTTAGCCTCCTTTCAGGTAAGGATGGACTTCCTTGACCTTTATAACGATGTTTACAATTTGGGGACTATTGTAGCTCCTGAAACAGTATCTTGGTTTGGTACCTGATGTGGATCTCATGTTTGAGTGTATGGATAGGTCCATGATTAGAAGATCATAATATGATTTGGGCAAGAAATCACCACCTCCTTTGTTTTGGTACTGTAGCAATGAAGATCACTTTGACATTCCTTTTCCAAATTTTCCCTCCAAACAACTCCTAAGGCCTCCTCAAGCTACTCGTCAAACTGATCCACACAATAGTCATCACTTTGACCCAATACTTGACAAACTCTTGCTCCAAGTTTGCTGCCCAATCACTGTGGCAACTATCACTGGTTTAGGGCATATAACCATGAGATCTTCCCCCTCCTCATTGACTTCCACATGCTTCCATTTCACGATTTACAACTGATCCACAAGTGAGGATCCAACATCTACAAGAATGCACTGAAATACATACCTTAAGCTCATTGTTTTGAGGTCTCCTTCATTGCTGCAATCTAGGCCTGGTTAGGGCATCACACAGTCCATTCTTCTAGCCTTCAATTCTGCCCAGAATTTCTCTAGATGAAAGTGGCTGCCCTTTGGAAGTACCCTCCTCCTCAACGCTGTTGTCTTGGGCATGAACCAACCCTAACATTGCTCTACAACTCTGTTTAGGTTGGTTTAGGCCTGTGGCCTTCCCACAACAGCCATCTAGGGATGAAATTGTCTCTTCCATGGGTCTAAACACCCTAACATACCCTAAAACATACAAAAATTCTCCCCTCTGCCTCGGCCCTCTATAATAGCAAATCGACCTTCATAAAAGTCACCAAGAGTGCCCTGAACTGCCCTCTTCTCCATGCTGTCAGCCCTCTTATGTCTGTGGCCCAAAACATAAGTTTTCTTCTCCTCCCTTTGTGATGGAAATGACAAGAGTATTGAAAATATTCACAAGTGTAGGCCTCCTATAACATGAGAGGTAACAAGCCAGAGGGCCAAAATTCTCCAAGTGCAGCCTGCTTGGGTGCGGTCTTCTACTGGATTAATTCTCACGCCATATGATGGGTAATAGGGTCCACCAATCATGCATTTATTTATTGGTTGGGGATGCCCACCAGCTTGGGAGGATATGTTGTCATTTTCCTACCAAATATGTGAGATGTGCACCCACACATGGGAACACCTACCCTAATAATTACTCATACATACATCAGAAATGACATGTGACAATTTTTGTAAGAGTCTTAGACTCAAGTATTCATAGATAACTGTGTTAGATGAAATGATTTTATGATTTTATGTGTTCTATTTCTGTCACTGATAAATGCTATAGTCCATTCTCATGTATGCATGAGATTTTTTTTTATCCTTGTCTCTTTTATCTTAGATGGGACTTAGTTGCATTAAGGATGTGTCCCACCCCTAAGGGATGCATCCATGGATGGATCAATCAGTGGATCTATGCTCACTGTCAGTCCCCCCTGAATGGATCTGACCACCATCATATGCAAAATGAAAGTGGGTTGGCTTAGACTTTAGTGTTTCCCTATCCATGAGGTACAAGGAAACTATTGGGGACATCTCGTTTTCTTTTGGGATGTTACCCACATCCCAGAAAATTGGTGATGTAAATGCTCCTGAAGATGGGTAGATGTCCCTCAACTGTCTGAGGAATGTCTAGTTGCCACTTGTCAAAATTAGTTCCTCTTAAGTGCGCTTGATGAAAAGTGGAAACAAATCTAGCATTCCCTTGGGTGCGCTAGCATGGTATACAGAGGAAGGAAAGAAAGCAGTGGTGTTACTATTAAAGCTGTTAGTAAATAAAAAAATATTGGCAACAAATCTAACATTAGAGTTGTCCACTTTCAGTGCATAAGCCCCATTGAAGAAATACTTTATATTTATCAACATATGAGGCCACCTTCACTGCATAAGGCCCATTGAATAGTTAGTTAACAATCACTCATTGTAAAAAGGATCAACTTTGTTAATAAGGCCCAAAATAGCTAGTAGGCTCTCAATATAAGTGGGCCCATAGATAGATAACATTTTCTATGGATAGTTATATATTAAGTAGAAGGATATGTAATGTTTTGTCAAGAATTATGTATGTATTTGGAGAATTCCTCTTGGAGGTTGCCCCCTTGAAGTGGAAAGTAAACATAGCTATTTATTTTTTATCATCAAATAGATCTTTCTTAGGGTTTATTTCTCTTTTCTCTTGTGTTCTTGGGTTCTGCTCTACATTTATGTGATTTCTATAAATTGTGGAGTTAATTACACTACAAGGGTGGTGGTTCTTGAGTACATTCCTTCAGATTCACAAGTTGCAGATATTTTTACAAAGCCCCTAGCAAATGCAAAGTTTAAGATGCTGAGGGAGAGACTAGGTTTGGTGGAGAACACTTTCCTTTCAAAGAAAGCATTTATCTATTGCTCAATTAGCTCTCTGGCACTGATGGCATATCAATAGGACTGATTTATACCATGTAATGATATGCTCCAGCAGATCCATGTTCCTAGTTTCCTATGTGCAACAAAGAGAGAGCAAAGTGATGGCTGGACACTAATTTGTTGTGGAAGGAAAGTGGCAATGATATAGAGAGAGAAAGTGAGGGCACATGCATGCTTCCAATTTTCATATACCAGACTCATCCTTGTCCCAAATTTAGAACTATTGTTCAGATTTAGCATTCCAAATAGCTAGAGTTTTCTTTTACCAATTGTAGCATGTCATATCCCCAAATAGGGATAATAGAAAAATAACAATATTTCCAAAACTTGGGCACAGAAAAATCTGAAAATTCATTGGTATATAAAAAATTCTACACTAAACCCAGATTTATATTCAAACCATTGATCTGATTTTTTTGCTAAAAGAAGTAAATTTCTATGTATTTATGAACTTAGAAAAAGTACAACAAATCCCGTTATTTTTGCCGAGAAATTCCAGAAATGAAATACAATGACTTTCTTTTAATTTTTCTGAGTTAAAATAGAATTAAGTATGTACATTTAAACACAAAGTACCTTAGACACTATTTTTTAAACCCTAGTCATCCTCTTGAATGTTCAAAAATATTAGAGTTGTCACTTGTGTGAATACAAATTTTTCGGTTTCTTATGATTAATCATTAACTTATAAATCTAACAAATCTATATATGCCCATTACTTCAATAGTTTTGCAAGTAGTAGATGGTATTGGTTTCATATTGTTTAGTTGTAATTTATCATTCGTCTCATTTGATTATACGTCTTTTTTAGGTTGTTGGCCATGTTTTTCTTGTAATAATGCTTTTGGACATTTTTTTCCAGCTGGTGCACTTTCTGGAGGTTTCTCTGACACAAGAAACAGCTTAGAGGTACCAAAAGTTTTAGCATTTTGGGTAGCAGTTTTAGAAAAGGAGAATAAAAGTTCTTCCAATGTTTCTGTGTAAATAATGTTGCAAATATTGGTGATGCTGCCAAAGTAATTGTCAACAAGAAGAAGAAAAAGAAGATTTTTTCAGTAAGGAAAATGTTTTAGCTCCCACTGGTGATTTGTATAATGCTTATAAGGTTCAAGAGGAGGAGGAAGATGTGAACCTTCCAGAACCATCCAAAGTAGTAACTGATGTTGTCAAGAGTAATACTTCCTCAAAAGAGCTTGAGAAGCAAGTCCTGAAAAAAGTGAATGACTGGGAAGATGCAGCTGAGATTTCAATTCCTATGAGTCAAGAATATATTTTAGTTACTAAATGTTCAGGAGACAAAAAGTACTCTAGTGATTTTTTTTTGACAATCAAGGATCAGTGCAAAGATCTACCAAATCATTCTGAAATTTTTCTAGACATTGTTGAATTACTTGGAAATTCCCAAGAACTTGCAAGTCATGTAGGAGAGGCTGATGCATTAGCAAGCACTGCAAGAGGTCTTGAAAGGCATCCGAGTGGGAATTATCTACTTGAACGTCGTGGGAGAAATATGGCTAGTTTGGATGATGATAGATGGGCCAAGCCAGTGGATACTTTTGATGTTGGCTGTGATATGCGGATGGATGCAAGTCTAAGTGGTTCCTCTTCTATGTTTCAACTTGGTCAAATTTATAATACTGGCTTTGCAAGAAATACTTGTGCAGCACAAATGAGTATGAATGACATCCTTCCCGCAGGGCCTTATGTGCAAGCACCATTTCCACAAGTTGGACTAGTGAGAAATAATTCTGATGCTGATAGGTGGTAGCGTGCTTCTGGTTCGCAAAAGGGTTTGATTCCTCCTCCACAACCTTCTCTGCCCACAATTCATAAATTATAGAACCGATATGAAGTGGGAAAGGTTTCTGATGAGGATTAGTTGAAAAAATGACAAATTAAATCCATCCTTAATAAATTAATGCCCCAAAACTTTGAAATTTTTTTTGAATAGGTCAAAGAAGTGAACATTGACTCTGCAACATGTCTTTATGGTATAATATCTCAAATATTTGACAAAGCCTTGATGGAGCCTACTTTTTGTGAAATGTATGCAAAGTTATGTTTTCAGCTTGCTGCAGGGTTACCAAAATTTTATGAAGATAATGAGAAGGTTGTTTTCAAGCGAGTTCTTTTGAACAAATGTTAGGAAGAATTTTAAAAATATGAAAGAGAAGAGGTAGAGGCTAAGAAATAAGAAGAGGATGGTGAAAAAATCCTTTCAGTATAAGAAATATGAGAGAAGAAGGTTGTAGCACAACGATGAATGCTAGGAAATATTGGTGAGCTTTATAAATAAAGTATGCTGACCGAAAGAATTATGCATGCATTCATCAGGAAATTAATTGGTGAATTTGAACATGCAGAGGAGGAAAATGTTGAGTCTTTGTGCAAACTGATGAGCACTATTGGTCATATGATTGACCATTCAAAGGCCAAGGAACATATTGATGCTTACTTTGATAGGATGACAAAAATGCCCA
Organism: Pinus albicaulis; assembly: GCA_034641835.2. Classification (NCBI taxonomy): domain Eukaryota; kingdom Viridiplantae; phylum Streptophyta; class Pinopsida; order Pinales; family Pinaceae; genus Pinus; species Pinus albicaulis. Next base: position 611,111,907 of record CM076569.1, read on the forward strand.
ATACCCAAGGGCTTCCCTCTAGGCTAAGGTTCATGTTGAAGGATTTGATTGATATGATGAGGAATGGATGGAAACAAAGGTGGAAGGTTGAGGGCCACAAGAAAATAGAGGAAGTGCATCGGGATGCTGTGCAAGAACTACATGGATAGGGAGGTCGCTCTCGAGGTACCAATATGGGACATGCAGGTCGGAGACTTGTGACACCACTTGATCATGGTGTGAGAGGACCTGCGATGCCACCTTACATGGCACGTGCACAAATGGGTTCACTTCCACATATGGGTAGGATTAAAGGTCCACAACCCAATATGGGACCACGTGACTATGGATTCACCAGTCAAGATGCTTAGAATGTGGATTGGGCTCAATTTGAAAATCGGTCTATGCCAAGCCCTTCAACACATAGAGCTTCTGATGATGGCCACTTGACTCTTGGTCCTAAGAGAGGTCTTGGAAAGGGAATAGGAGGGAGGGCTCAGCCTTTGCCATATGCTAAGAGTGCTCTAGCAGATATTCCACCATGCACATCTTCGAGTAATAGACAAATAGGTGTATGTCCGATTTCAAGTTACAGTTTTGACTGGATACTAGTTGGTATGAGAGATGAAATTTTGACAAGGACTTATGCTACAAAAAAAGCTTTATTTTCAAAATCACGTGTCTAGGAAATAAATGTTTTGGATAATTATAGAAGAGAGTTTAAGAATTCATACTCATCAGGTGACAGAGGTGGGAAGATTGCAAATGTTGAATTTCAACAATTGACAAGGTTGTGTCAATCATGGCAAAAACAAAGTGGTTGAAATAAGGGTCAAACCATGCCGCTAATAGGAAAATAAAATTGCGCGAAGAAGGGGTGGGCGACATTTTGGTTGGCAAAAAATGGTCTACCAGTATCACCTCGAAGAAGCACGTAGTTTCGAGAATAGTTTTCTAGGAGAGGTGGGAAGGTATTGTCGAAAGTAATTGGTGGAAGAACTGTGGCCTGCACGCAAGCCTACACTCGAAAAAAACAAAACCACAAGAAGCATAAGGTGGCAACTCACTAAGAAGGAAGCAACACGTGCTAGACTAGTCGACACCACTTAGCCGTTGAAAAATCGTGAGGGAAAGGACACATAAATGGCCGATAGAAGGGTAGTTGTCAACATAATTAGTTTGTGGATGGAGGAGTGCTATCAGAGCTAGCTAGACCTGTGTCAGTGCAGGTTTAGTATCCACCACACACGTGGTTGATTAGCCTAGTTGAAGTCACAGTGACATGCCGTCAGACACAATATGATCAAGAATTGGAGCAAATACAGTTGACAAGCCGGGAATTGCATAGATCATAGTCATAGGTAAGCAGGTGGATTGTCGGGTCTGGTGCAAGAGCCTGTGTCAAACTTCTTGCGCCTACATCCAAAATAGTCTTGCCTTCAAAATGGTGAACATTCTCAAATATAGTTTTTTAATAAGCATACATCCTCATGTGTCACATTTGGGAAAATAGTTGTAGGGAATATCCACAATTCTCTTACTGCCCATGTCTTTCCTTGTACCAAATCACCAACATTTGTGCATATCCTTTACTAAATAGCCAATCTTTTCTCTCTTCAACATCTCATAATTATAATGAAAATTTTCCTCAAGGTGGTGTTTATCAACGAACTTTGCCTCATGAGAAGGTGTCTCATCTCGAAGAGCAATTTGCTCATCAACATACCATTTTGAGGTAATTTATAAAGAGGATGATAGAATAAATTTAAGAGCGATAGTTAAAGATGACTTCATATTTCGCCAGTTTTGTAGGTGAGGTGGGTAATGAGGCATTGATGGATCAAATATCAAAGGAAGAATTACAAAAAAATTTGCACTGCTTCCAAAAGTATAAGAACCCTCAGCCACTTCGCAGGGCAATATAATTCTTCTAGGGGTTCTATGACTTCCTTCAAACATAGCAACTAAGAATTGCTGACAAATTAAAATACACATGCAAGATTTGGGAGCTTTCAATTCAACATTTCAGGCTTAAATCCCAAAAATTAGACAAGAATGAGATGATTTCAGACCCATATCACTATGTAATTGCATCTACAAAATCATTGCAAAAATTAGTGCATGTAGGGTCAAAATCCACTAAGTTGATTTTGTGTCATTAGAATAAATTTTCATCCTTCTTGGGAAACAAATCCATTATGGAAGAGGAGTAGCCCAAGAAGGAATTTATAACATCAAACCAAAAAATTACAAGCAATTTTAGTGATTTTGTCTTTCCAAGGCATATGATAGAGAAAACTGGCTTTATTTAGGGCTACTCATCCATATAGGGTTCAATGTGCAATTGGTTAACTAGATAATGAATTGTCTTTCCTCAATATTTTTGCAATTCTAATTAATGGCTCAATCTATTCTTCTATCATTCCTACAAGAGACCATGGGTAGGTATGACTAATGGCTCCTTTTCTATTTTTGACTATACAGTAGGTGGTCTCAATAGAGTTGTAACATAAACAAATTAGATTCAAATTTTATAGATATAAAAGATAAAAACAAATGTCAAAGTCTTTGTTTGATTGTTACTTGACTCTATTGTGGGCATGTTACATGAAATGTGATTGGAAAAAGGATGGGGAAACAATGCATATTACGTCTTGGATATGGTTCATTCACTGTTAGAGATCGCTTAGCCACTTGAGCCACCGACTTTGGAAATGTTTCTAGTAGGAATTCCTATGGTTTTTAATGTTGTGATTATTTCACCTCATGGTTATTTTGGGCAAGCAAATGTTTTAGGAATGCCAGACATGACATTGGTGGACAGGTAAACAAATATTTTATAATTGCAATTTCCATTCCATGATATCCTCTCTTTATTGTTTGATTGTATTTTGGATGTTTCTTTTGATTTTGTTTTGTCTTTTAACTATGAAATTGAAAATACTTAGTATCATGTTCATTTAAACAAAAACCAAAGCTTGAAGATGAAATTAGTATTACACTATATTGATTGGAATCCTTATAGCTATTTTGTGTTAAAATATTTTCATGACTATCAGAAAAGGTTACTTTCATGTTGTTATTTGAGTACATGTTGTTTATGTACTTGACTAAGTTCATGCGTTAGAAAATGAAATGTTGTGAATAAAACAACAAGGATTAAACATCACACTTCATATTATTTGTTTTCACAAGTTATCTACAACTTGAGCTTTTTAGCATATAACTTAGTTGACATGATTTTTCCTAAGCTTTCTTTGAAATTTGAATACTAAGTTACTAAGGTGTTCTTTTCTATATATGGTGACATTTTATTTGCTTTGTTTATACAGGTTATTTGGCCACACTATAGTGCCATTATTGCCCCAATGAAGAAAATTTGTTCGAGTTTCTTACTTGTATGGGGAAAAATGGCTTTGACATTGTTGATGTTGAGGTATATGTCGTATAAACTATTTATAGTCTAATTTAGTTTATATTCTAGTATTCATTGCCTTTCATGTCTTACACTCTACATTGTATCTTCTTTTGTTTTCAGAAAATGAACTCAATATTGATGGTAAGAAGCGGGAATTGAAAAAAGAGGGGAGTAATAACATTGGAGCGACAAATGCAAAAAGAGAGAAGAACTGGTCTTGTGATACCCTTAGAGCCAATATCCCACATAAGACACACATATAAAGACTGATGGTCAAGTCTTCCGAGTTTGTGAATTCACCTACAATGCCTTGACAACACAATGATAATGTTTTGAAGTGATGAAACATCATTTTGTGTGTAAATTGTAGTCCAACCAATATTAAGTTGGAAACCCATATTGTAATACTTTAACATTTCATATAATATAATTTATGTGGTTGAAATTATTTATAGTTGCATTTGATATTGTTTAGTATTGTAATTAACATATGCAACTTTGTGTTTTCATATTAGATGAACATGCACATTGTATGACATTTTTTAAATCATACAAATTAATTTATGTTGATTAATAATAAACACAAAATCAATTTGAAACTACTAAATTAGTAGTTTATATTGATTAATGATGAACACAAATAAAATGAATATACGACTAAATTAGTCATTTATAATGATTATTAATGAAAGTAAATGAAATGAATATAAACTACTAAATTAATCGTTTATATAAGGAATATGAAACTACCAAAAAAATATAAATGACTATTGCAAATGATAAATTTGTGATTGCAAATGACAACTAAATTTTGCATATATACGACTATTAGTAGCTAATTTACAGTATCTTATAACACGACCAAAATGTAGTCATATTTCTTCGGTCATTAATTGGTTTCAAAATATGACTAAAACTTGCATATATATGACTATTAGTAGCTAATTTACAGTATCTTATAACATGACCAACATTTTGGTCATATTTCTATGGTCATTAATTGGTTTTCTCGGGTGATCATATAGTAATATATTTTGTTGTATATTTGGTCATTAATTATGACAATTAATGATCAAATCAAAGATTAAATCAATGAATAAATTAATGACCAAATCAGTGACTAAATTAATGATCAAATCAATGACTAAATTAATGACCAAATCAATGACTAAATTAATGATCAAATTAATAACTAAATATACTACTAGACAACAAACTTGAAATAACCAATTAATGACTATGCTAAAAACAACTAAAAGTTGGTCGTGTTATAAGATATTGTAAATTAGCTACTATTGGTCATCGATCGAAAAATAGTCATTTATATGCAAATTTTAGTCGTTATTTTAGTTATTATTAGCCATTTTATACTAGTGATCAGGGTCACAACCAAAGGACTGAAGTTGTGCAATGCACAGCTCAGGGGAGACCCAGAGAGACTAAGTCATTTGGTCAGAAATTTTTCCATTCTTGACGACTCAAACAACATAGATAATATAAGACATACACACAAGCATTATCCTCCATGTGACATCTTTGTGACTAGTTATGACAAGTGTGACAACAAAGATACAATTTACGACGACTGTGACGACACGTGTACGACAGTGTTCAGATATTTGGAAATGAGTGCGACAGGTACTTACATAGTTATAACAACCTTTTTACACAAAGGTGACCTCTAGAAATCACTGGAACAAGCTCATACATCCAATGCAGTAGCCAACATGCCAAAGGTGACACTTTACCTATGTTAGGTCCCTATATTACTAGTGCAGTTCCTTATTGTTATTAGTGTAGCCCCCTTATTTTTTTTGTTGTACCCCTGTAGTTCCCATATTTTTATTATCATGCCCCATAAAACCCCACTATTATTATTATTGTGCCCTTACATTATTTTTGTTAGGTCGGCTAGGATTATATTGTGACCCCATGGACTCCTATATATAGAAAGGAGGTTTTGTCATTTCAATCATCCAAAAATTGTTCATTTAAGTAATGTAAAGGAGGCTTCCCCCTCGAAGTGGTTGATTTCTAAGGCATTGATCTCTATTTTCTTCTATTTTTGGAGCTGGTTTCATAACATTTGGTATCAAAGCTTTGGATTCTAGGTTTTCACTGCTTCAAACAGGTCATCGTGGCATTTTCACTATAATTTTTTTCCTACGAAGGTTAAGAAGCTATTAAAAAGAAACCCATTTGCAAAGAAATCCTGATGAACGTCGTGTAAAATTTTCAGATCTTGGTTCGCAATATTTTCGGAGATATGATCTGTGGAAGTTAGGGTTTTTGCATGCTCCCAAATTTCATCTCAAAGAGGTAATTATGGGAAAATTGTCATAACTTTATCTCAGTTACCCTGAGGTGACCTTGAAATTTTATACAGAAGCATCCAGAGCTACTCAAGCGTTGAGGACAACACTTTTTTGAAGGAGAGGGGCATATTAGGTCCCTATATTACTAATATAGTCCCTTATTATTGTTAGTGTAGCCCCCTTATTGGTATTTTTGTACCCGTGTAGTCCCCATATTGTTATTATTGTGCCCCCATAAAACTCCACTATTGTTACTGTTGTGTCGTTACATTATTATTTTTAGGTCGGCTACGATTATATTGTGACCCCATGGAATCCTATATATAGAAAGGAGGTTTTTTCATTTGACTCATCTAAGAATTGTTCATTTATGTAATGTAAAAGAGGTTTTCCCCTTGAATCGGTTGATTTATAAGGCGTTGATCTCTCTTTTCTTCTATTTCTGGAGTTGGTTTCATAACAACCTATCTTGTGAAAGACGTCTCAAAAGAAATAGAATGAACTTCAAATTTTGTGACAATCATAAACAAGACCAAGGAAGGCTCCGGGATTTGGGCATAGGGTAAAATTTTTGAGGGAGTTATAGAAGTTATAACATTAACCTATTGGAGTTTCAATATATCCTAGGGTATGTGGAAGTGGAATTTAGTATAAAAGTGTTATCTAATGTGGTATCACTCAAAGGGGTGCTAACAAATATTAAAAGGGTGTCTAACCAAGTCAAAATTCTTGTATTTTCTATAAGTATTCTTCCCCTACCATAGATTTACTTGTTAAATTACATATCATTATGTTATTTATGGACATCAAAAATAGTCACTAGCTGAAAAAAATAACTATAAAATTTGGGTTTAGGAATGTACTATGATACCATTGGTGGTGTTTTTTATTACTAAATTGGAATATGCAAAGCAAAAATAATAGATCTTGTCTTGATTTACAATATAAATTCCATATTTCAATCTCAATAGCCAAAAAAGAACTAGACTACCATTATTCATTTATTAGTGTAAGTAATTTTCACTTTCCCCTTTGAGGGGGGAACCTCCATTTGAGAAAATCTCCAATTATAATAAAATTTACAAGACATATCATTATATTGTTTCTACTTTTTTATATAGTTTTGTGTACCTCATAGGAAAATTCTAGGGAATGAACTTTCTAATAGGTGGAACCTTGTAGTAAGCCTTCTTACAATTATTTCTTTCAAAATACTACATGAGCCTTATTTACTATAAATGGCCTTTGTAGAAACCTATCTATCTACTCAAGATATTAGGGTAAGACCCTAACAAAAATAGATTCCAATCAATTAACATTCACCTAATTGAATTTTTTTAAAAGGGAATTAAATTTATTGAATGAATTTATATGGAATTCCACCTTATAATATTGATCTAAACAAGATTATGATAACATTTCAACCAATTAGCTTCATAAAAATAAACTTTCTAATTTTTTGCTATCAATTTTTTTTCTTACCCACCAATGGCCTTATTTTCCAAAAACAACAAAATAAGAACCATTTTTAGAAATAAAAGTAATTTACACACTTCAACCCATTTGCATGACGATAATGTCCCTAAATTAATTTGAATATACACACATAGCTTTAGCTATTTGAAAACATTATTGCACTCTCTTATATTTCTAAATGATAATGAACACAAGGAAGCTTTGCGAACCAACAAGAAGGCACTTTAATCTACTTTAAAGTTGGTGGCATATTAATGGCATTAAAGGGCTTTGCAATGACCTAATACAAAATGAATATAAGAAACATTTCATTAACTCCAACATTTCATAAATAAAAGGTTAGAGACACTATATGATGTAATGTGAAAATTGAAATATTTTTTTAATTGAATATAATTTAACTCTACAAGTAAAAAAGAAAAGAAACTATTTGTTGATGTGTTTGTTAATGTAAATATGGAAATAAATTGAATATTTTCTTAAATATATTGTAAAAGAGTTATAATCCACCATTTAAAATTTTATAAAATTTATTTAATAATAGAATATTAAAATTTAAGTAAAAAAAAGTCAAAAACATTATTTAATAATGTGAAAATTGAAATAAACCAAACTTTTTTTAATATATTATAGAATCATGATACTCCAATACTTGAAAAGGAAAAATTCACAAAGTAAACTAAAATGTCTATTAAATATAATAGTAATATAATTATATTTATAGATTAATTAATTAAAATAATAATAATAATAATTTTGGAAACTATAATACCTTGTAAAGAAATGTGTACAAATAATAATTGTCATAATTTAATGCCACTATTGCATTAGAAAATTAACTTAAAGGAAAAAATGCAAGCTCACATCTAGGCCTTGATTGAACAATGATCACTTATTATAACTCCAAATAGAGATTAATTGAAGAGATATACATCACAAATGTTAACCTTCCAACACCTAAAATCTCTTCATAGTAGAAGTGAAATTTGAAAAGTAATTCTAACAATCAAAGGGTGATTAATAACTACACAGATTCTGAAAGCCCATGTAAGCTCCATTCTTAATTTCGTGAACCATCTTATTAATACCGACACCACCTATCACAAAAAAAGGAACATCAAACGTTTTTGGAAAATTATAAAATGTTAGACAAAGCACAAGAAATAAAATAATGTTTGTATTTTAAAAAAATGTGTTAAAATCGTAAGGAACAGAGGAAATTGGTTGTAAATCTCTCCGGAAATGTTTGAAAATAAACATAAAAATCTTATAAACTTACCCATTATCCAAGCACTCATGAAGATCATAAAAGCAAGACAAAAAATGATAATGGATGCTCTTCCCAAAAAACGGACAAGCTTTCGAATAATATGTTGCCCCATAAGCGCTGCAATGACACATACCCCAAAAAGGTATGCGGCTATTAAGAGGGAAATGTAAAACAAATATTAGTATCCAAAGAGAGAATAAAAAACACACCATTAGCACTTAATGAACAATTTCAATTTGTTAGAGAGCAAGAAATTCTACTTACACATCATTTAAGAATCCAAATGCCAACAACAAGATTATCTATGACACAAATAAGAAATTGACCTAGACATTCAAATCTTAATAATGTTATATATCTACAAGACTCAATTATAGGTTAGATTTTCTGTTAATGGGAAGGGGTAAATGCTATATATGCATGATGAGTCCATTGTCATATCAATCACATGCAAAAATTTGGCTTAAGTGTTTATGACTACCATACTTGTACATGAACTTTAATGTCATATCTCTCAATGCTAATCTAAATTACATAAAATGAGCAAAGAAGATACATCACCTAGGAGTTGAGAGAGAGGAATAGTAATCATAAAATTATTACTTACCATAAGGAATTGGAAACCGCTTTAAAATATAATACTCTACAACAGACATTGATGAAGAAAACATCATAATAAATGTTGCTGTGGCACTTGAAACCTGCAAGAAAAGAGGGTCATTACTTTGAGATTAAGTGCACTCTAATTTATATTTGGTTAATGAATTCAATCCAAATAATGAACATGGTGAAATTAAATGATAAAAGGACCTGTGGTGGAACGCCTAGCTCTAGAAATAGAGGTCCCATGATAAATCCTCCTCCAAGACCAAGCAAACCGCCTACAAGACCAGCCATAATTCCAGCAAATAGAAATAAAACGAGCTGAGATATTTTCCAATTAACACTCCCTTCTCCTTTAGAGGTAACTCTTGCCGTTCCTTTGTATAAAGCTACAGCTTCATAAATGCTTACAGAGAAAGAAACAGGGATCTGCATATCACAACAAAGATTAGATCATCACTTATGATGTAGCAAACTTACACTGATCCAAGATCTAATAATGCTAAATATTACTTGAAGCGGGTAAAAATGTAGGTTACCTGTAGTAGATTGAACACCCAAAACTTTACAGAGCATGTTTTCGTATAAGTCTGCATTTTCATTGAAACAAACTTACATTATAATGTTAAGAATTTATAAAGGTATATTTTTCATTTCCTTCATGGTATAAAATGCACTTGAAATAATAATTGCATGAGTAGTGGTTGAAACCAATTTAAAATTGTATTCTACACTTTTCTCTTGCTTAGCATGACTTTAGAATTAACTTTACCTTCAGAATCTGTAATGTCAATATTACAACCCATACAAGCACAAGTATTCCCAATTCCTTCCAACGGACATTTAACCAAATTGTCTTCTGTGATGAATAAAAAGTAAAATTAAACTCATTAATACTTAAGTGATGTTCTTCTTTCATTCCCCAATCAACTATCAAAAGCAAGAAGAAACAAAATAGTGAAATGATGATCAAAAATTAAACATGCACTATCATGAATTTTCAACTATTCAATCACTAAAGTACAAATATATGAAATCTGAATATACTTTTATGTTTCTAAAAGCATCAATACTCTATCATAAGTTCAAAAAAAGTTCAACTCCTCTATTCAACAACAAATGTTGTATTAAACTCACAGCAACATCATTCGGTATTTGTTCAATAGTTCTCTCCTCATTATGACCATTCCTCTCCTCATGATTAGCATTACTCTCCCTAGTTTGTTCAGGTTCACTGGGCAAAGATTTGAAGTCCACTTCTTGGTGTTCTGCATATAATGTAAAGAATCCACAAAATAACTCCAATTTAATACTAGATGAAATAAATAATTTTTAGATAAAAAATACCTTCTGGTTCCACATGCACTGATGCATTCTCTAAACGTAGTTGTTCTTCTTCCTAAATTAACACAAAGAAACAATCAAATCAGTGATATGCATAGAAAATTCCAAGATTAAGGGAACCAAACATGTCTCCAATCCCTAAAGGAATAGCTCAATCATGTAGCAAAAGGAGAGGATTTTTTTTAGAATTTTTAACTATCACGGTTAAAATTTCACTAATGTTTAATTTTTTCTTAAATGATAAAATATTATTCTAATAAATCTTATGAAACTATAAATATATTTTAAATTTTGGATTTAAAAGATAATAATTTCTTTAGAAAAAATAATGTCATCTAATTTAAAAACTCTTTCATTAAATCCAAGTAGTTATGCATTCTAATTTCAAAAATGATTCTATTAAAAACAAAAATACCTTTTTACGAAGAGTCTCTTGTTTCCATGTTTCTACTCCTTTGAGAAATGCTTTAGTAGATGTTCCTATTATTTGCAAGAATTTAGTTAAACCTAACATTAAGTTATACAAAATTATGCCATAAATATAGAAGAACTCAAAAAAGTGAAATCTTTTGACTATATGTTGTTACAAAGTTAATCTAAAAACAAATACTTTTAAAATAAAAGAATTATATACTCATGATATATGGGTTCCTTACCTAAGAATAAGAATATCAGCAAAATAGTGATCATCCAGTCAGCAAAAATAACATTGCAAGCAACTCCAATGCTAATCCCTAACATAAGCATGGGTTGGAAAAGCATGGCCAAGTCATAATCAATGATAGGCAAGTCTAGTGTTGGATGTTTTAACTTGAGGTTAAAATAAACGGTAGATCCAGCTGCTCCCACAATCATACCTAATAAAAAATACAAATCAAACATAAGTATTTTTAAAATAATAAAATCATAATCTAATATATAATAAATAAATTAAAAATTAAAAATTTATATTTTTTAACTTTTTATTATATCAATAATGATCAAAATCCATATATATATATATATATATATATATATATATATATATAATCTAAATTCAATGCATAATTCCACTTATTTTATTAAATGAATAAAAAATACCAAACTTTATCGTAAATTGTGTTAAAGGAAAAAAGTTTATAATTAGTATATTTAAATTATAAAACAACTAAATTAAATAAATGAGAACATAAACAATTGTATCAAAATAATAAAGAAAAAGAATCTATAATTATTATATTCAAATTATAAAAACAACTAAATTAAATAAATAAGAACATAAACAAAATAAACTTTAAATAATTTTAACAATTGTTAAATCTAAAATTTTTGTGATCCATAAAGTAGATAGAAGTCTTTGGGATTAATCACATTTTTATGATTTGGTCTAAATCATAAGAATATGATTAATCCTAAAGACTTATATCTAGTTTAACAAGTATCAAATAAAAAACAAAATAAATTAAAAAACAAAATAATAATAATTCAATTATTCAATTATATAAATAAAATTTTAAAAAATAATAATAAAAATAATTTTCCAATGAAAAATATAATTTAAACCTAAAAAATATGATTAATCCGGAAAACTTCTATCTAATTTTAACAATTATCAAATTAAAAACAAATCAAAATATAATAAAAAAATTCAATTAATCAACTATATAAATAAAATTTTAAAAAATAATAATAAAAATAATTTTCGAATGAAAAATATAATTTAAACCTATCACAATATTATCCAACAAAATGAAATTCCTAAAGCACTCACTTTAGGAAGTTGCTTGGAAATTGTAAACACTAAAAGCTTTAAAAACAACTTCAACACTCACTTTAGGAAGTTGAAAGCATTAAAAGCTTTAAAAAACAACTTAAACATATCTAAACATTATCGCAAAATGAAATCCTAGAGGAATCGCCTTAAATGTTCCCCTTTTATTTTTAATGCAAAATGAAATCCTAAATGAACCACTTTAAAGTTCCATTCGTTTCGAAATTAATTCAAAGAAATTTCTTACACTTGGATAGGGCTGTTGAGGACTTGGCATCAAATCCAATGATCAGATTGAGCATAGGAACAAAGATACCGCCACCACCAACACCTCCAACGCTGCCAACAGCTGCTCCAAAAAATCCCACTATTGAACCGATGATTATCCTCCAACCAAATCTCATTTTCTGAGGAGCCAACCAAATATAAAAGTTCAGATATCCGATCATACTTCAAAAAGTCCCTGAGACAGTTAAGACAATCAATGTATTCAAACACACACTACTTGAATTCAAAGAGTTTTTATTAAGTGGCTTGCATTTTTTCCCCTGCCCTCAGCTTAAAAAAGGCAAATATTTACATTATAGCATAGTGTCTCTGATTTGCTTCGGAAAAGCATGGTTTTCAGACGTTACTGTAATTTTTTCTGTAAAGGTCGAGAACATGTTTGACACTAATCCGTTTAAGCAGAAAATAATAGTTTACAAACAATACAGTAAAAAAAAGTTCCAGATCGTCGAGAATATGTTTGACAATTATCCGATTAAGCAGGAATTATTTAGGCCATTTGTATATTTCAAAATTTAAAATATTTTATATTCCACTGTTTGATTGGGTTCATATTTATTAAATTTTCAAAATATTCTCAAATCTATCAACAAAATAATCAAATTAATTATCAAACATCTTAATCATCAAAGCATGCCCAATTAATTATTTCGTACTCATGTGAATAACCAAACACGAAATATCTAAATAAATTGAAAGAGATTTTAATTGGGCTAATGGTTAAGAGTATTTGTTCTTTCTTAAAAGGTCACGGATTTAAAACCAGAGGGGTAGAGTATGTATGTATGTTTTGCTAGATTTAGCAGTCAAATCTTGTCCCACAAACAAGAGGGTCTCATACACCAATTTAGTTAGTCTCTAGAATTTGGAAAATTTGTTTTCAAACATTAATGAAAATTTTCTGTCAAATGATAGAAAACAAGTTTGAAAAATTAGACAACAATAATAATTAAGAGCCTGTGTTCAAAACCAGAGGGGTAGAATATGTATACCTTGCTAGACTTAGCAGTCAAATCTTGTCCCATAAATAAGGGGGTCTCATACACCAAATTGTCTGACATTTGGAAAATTTGTTTTCAAACATTAATGAAAATTTTCTGTCAAATAATAGAGAACAAGTTTGAAAAATTAGATAACAACAACCTGACCTGTTTTTGGCTGTTTTTCTGTTCTCAGCTTGAAATTAAAAAAAAAAACAATATTTTTACATTATATCCTACCCTGTTTTACATAGATATGGAAAATTTGTTTTCAAACATTAATGAAAATTTTCTGTCAAATGATGGAGAACAGGTTTGAAACTTACAATTAAGCCAATGTTGAATAACAAAACTTTTAAATAAAATGTAAATGTAAATAACATAAAATATCTCAATTAAAGATAAAAGCACTTCACAAAGAGAATTTCCAATTCAGAAAAACAAAATTCCACTGCATCAGCCAACGAGCCCAATTCAAAATATAGTTAGTTGTTTTCGTTATTTGTATGAAAAATCAGCATATATTATAACAAAACAAAACAAGCGTTTCTATATATATCAGAAAAACAAAATTCCACAGCATCAGGTCGCGAGCCCAATACAATATATAATTAGTTGTTTTCATTATCAACATGAGAATTCAGCCATCGCAGTATACTGCAAACAGCTTCAGCAAATCAAAGTAGTTATAGACATAGTTATTGTTAAGTAGTTTGATTTGTTATTCTGTATATTTAATCTGTTTCTTCTTTTTTTAATAGGAAGCAATCATAATTTTAAGAAAAAGAATTTAAAAAAAAAACATATCTTGGGAGAAACGTAGAAGCACTTCCCTTCATTTCTGGTATTTAATGTAGATTCTAAATTTTTTAAAGCATAAAAAGAAGTAATAACAAAACTTTGTTAAGAATTCAAAAAAACTTTAATAATAATAATGCAAACTTGATTGAACAACAAAACTTTATTAAGAACTTTACTAATAATAATAATGCAAACTTGATTGAACAGGAAAACATCTCCTCTTAGCCACTGAAATTAGAACCAGTTAAGATAATTGTTCATTGCTCATTCAAAGGGAAAAAATTACAGAACGCTCTAGTAGATTTCCAAAATGCTCTAAAATTATAACTCCGCGCTCTTTAAATTTTTTAACGAAGGAAAACAAATGATAATAAAGACTCAAGTTGGATCTAAAAGCTCTGCGATTAAGGCACTTACAGGCCAAACATGATGATAAGATTGTACTGTCGGTCGCCAAAAAAATTTCCTGATACTGGATTTGAGCACACGATGCTTAAACGGATCGCCTTCCACATGATCAACTGTTTTCTCCAGACTTTCCGCAGAAAAATTGTCTTCGCCGATAAAAGTTCTTTGTGCCGAAACTAAAGTAACCGCCACAAGAAGTCCAAACACGGCAACCGTTACCGCTACAAACAGACATTTTCTTCCGTCTCTGGCCATATTTAATCAGATAAATCTAAAGTTTTAAGCAGTTGCTCCAAAACAGATTCTTCACAAGGTTAGCTGGCCAACAAAAAAAAATCACTGTGAGACATTTGCATATAAGGTTCCAGAATTTGCTTCTTTGCCGGTAATAAGAACAAATACTGTAAATGTCCCGCTGCAACCTGAGTTCTTTGCCAGAATACCACAAAATCTTGTGCGGATGGAAAAACTCAAAGCAAGTTGAAGACAGAAATACCAGAAACGTTAACGGGAAAGGTTTCAGACTATTTCAGGCGGATTTGCTGAACTCTCCTTAAATTTTATCAAATTCGGTCACAGTTCCAGGATCAATCAGCTTCCACAAGAGCTCTGATGTACAATGGCACAAAATTGTCCGCCTCGAATTCGCTCAAAACGGCTCAAATTTAATTGAAAGGGACGCGAACTCTGCGATGAAAAAGAAAATTGTGTCGAAATGCTGAAAGTGCCTGTAAAATACTTCAAATATAATTGAAATTAGTTATAAAAGGGCTGAGTAGCACCCTTCCGACAGGCCTCGTCAGTATCTTCCGAATTATCGTGAGGCTGCTGGGACGCAGTAGAAATACTTACAGCTTCCTGATTCTTGATTTCCGACCTCAGTCACGGAAGGCGTATTTATGCCACAATTTCTGTGTTCCACCTGCTATTCATGATATTAGCGATACGGTCAAACGTTGCAGACTCTGATGTGGTTAATGTTTGGCCGGGGAAATTCAAAGGTTAGTGTAAATCAATTTTAAAAATGAATTGATAAAATCATACCGTGATTTTTTTTAAGTAGCGTCATAGAGGAGGTCAGGAATTTCCCTATAAATTTGTAAAAATCAGTGTTGTTTTCAGTCATTTTCATCGAGTAGTTGTCAGCGTATTTAAGTTAGTCAGTGTGTACACTTCTTATTTTTTCCTTATTTTGTTCTTTTGCAAAATGCAAAAAACGTATGAAAAGAAGTCTATACTATTGTATACAATTATCTTGTATTTCTTTATAAGGTAATATGTTTAAAATGTCAATCAAAACAAGTGTTTACAATTACCTTGTATTTTTTAGTAGGTGTGTTAAGGAAATAATGTAGGTATATTGTCTTATTGTTGTTATTATTATTATATAATTTTAAGGTCACGGTTTCTTGTTTGTGGGACAAGGGATCCACAATGACTTTGTATTTTTCTATAAAGTCACAATTACCTTGTATTTCTTTATAAGATCTTATAGTTTGACAAGTTTATACAAAGGCATATACATACTCGTTTTGGACCTATGACCTCTTAAGAGGAAACACATGCTCTTAACCATTAAGCCCACTCAACCTTGTTAGTGTTATCTCAATAATGTTAGAATTTTAGTTGATTTTTCTTTAATAAGTTTATTGTGCTTCTCATTATTTTAAGAGATTGGTTTACAGATGTGAGGTTAATGTGTTTATTTTTGTTTAAGGGATTGTTTTTTGGAGGGAAAATTGGTTATATTTTTTTTTCATTTTAAAGGATTGGTTTGTAGGTATTACCTTAATGTGTTTTTTCGGTTTAAGGGATTGGTTTGTAGGTTTGAATTGGTTTGCTAGTGTTAGGTTTATGTTTTTTTTAAGGTAAAAGATCAATTTGTGGATTTTAGTTAATGTGCTCTAATTTTTTTATTTTTATTTTTTAAATTAATATTTCTAGTAAACAAATGAATTTAACTCTCATACCACCTCATAAAGATAAATATGTATACTATTACATTTTTTAGTGAAATAATTCACCTTTAATCAAAGTAAGTTCCAAATCTTCTTAATATAGTTGATATGTAATGCATAATGTTTGTTGTATATTCTCACTAAGTATTTCATAACGTTTGTCCTATTGTATCTTCTTACTAAGTATTTCATAATGTTTGTTCTATTGTATCTTCTCACTAAGTATTTCATAATGTTTGTTCTATTGTATCTTTTCACTAAGTATTTCACCCTTTATTGCCTTTTGGGAGGTTCCAAATCATCTTAATACAATCTATATAGTTTTGGTTTTTTTATATATTTAAAATAAGTATGGTTTTATAAATTTGTTTCTTTTCTCAAAAAAAAAAAAAAAAATAGAGGAGTAGTTATGTTTGGAGAGAGTGGTTTTGCACAATCCAAACATATCCTTATCGAAATCAAAATAAAAAGTATTATACAGTTTAAACAACATCATGCATATTAGACTATTTCATTGCCCTTTTGGTAATTGGTCCATGTTAGCCATAGGTTAGAACTCTCTTTCATCATAAACTTATTGCGATCATAGATCCCAAGTTTGGATTTAGGGGCATTCCAAGCTTCTTTTTTTTCCATGTTAGTATTTTTGGATGCAAAAAGCTTTTATTATTTTCATGTGCATATACCATGTTGATATCCCCATTAGTGGGATTTTGGAAACTTATCGACCATTCATCTCTATAAAGAGTGCATGTTTTTTTTGTAATGTTGGGCCTATAAATTTTGGTTAGGTTCGTGATATAACCATCCAAATCTCAACAAAATCCAAACTAGTCTCTAAGAAGGGTCAAGTCTCCATTAAAAGATGGGAGGAAACCAAAGTCACTAGTATTTCACTTTTCCCCCAACATAGCTTATCATAACTATAATAACATGTGGCCAAATAAGATTAACAATGGTTTTATGAAAAATGATTTTCACTTATAGAATAAAAAAGCACAAGATCCTTGAATAAAGTCCTTATTTAACATACTTGTTTTTTCTATAAATATTTGTGGGACTCATGGTAGTCCATAATGCTACTTTCACTAAGAACCAATAGCAATATAAACCATGTTTTCCTTGACAACATTTTCATCTAATTTGACTACGCATTCATACAAGTTCAAAGTCATTATGATTTTCAACATAAAAGCATGGAACTAATCCTCCAGGGTATGGATCTTGGGATTTTTTCTATGGTTCCTTGGGAGTGGGAGGTAGATGTTGATAAGTTTAGTAGGAGAGGTGAGGTGTGCACTCTCTTATAGCTAACTTGAAAAGAGTCTTGAGAGAGGTGCACTACTTCCTTCCTAATAACTAACTTTAACATAATATAAATTAACATACTAACAATAATATGCTTGAGAAGTTGCAATTTTTAGGTCACAAATGTTTTATTGTTTTGGATTATGAGAGTTCTTATACATCAACAAAACCTAATTTTCATTAATTTGATTCTTAATTTAAAGTGTTGATTCAACTAGTCCTTCTTAACTTATATGAAGAATATCCCAAAGCTATAACCATACTATAAACCAATAATCTTAAATTATACAATTTAAACTAATAGAAAATGCAAAGAAAATTAATATATTTCAAAGTGTTTCATCATCCTAGCCCACTTAAATTTGGACAAATTCCTCAAACAAATTTTATAAATAAAACTTTATTAAGAAAATGTTCATGGCAAATGAAACTTCCTATTAGCATTAGAAAAAAAATGTGCTTAAGTAAAGACCAGCTTGCATATGCACGCTAAGAAACATAACCTATACATAATGATCAAATAGAAAAACCTCATTTAAGGGTATAACCTCTCAACGATATTATTATATACCAATCATAGATTTGTCACCCTGGAAAACAACTTTGGGTAATGACATTGTGTTATTTCTACTGGAAGACATCTTTATTTTTAATTTTTGTAACATATTTATGATTAGTATTATGTGTTCTTTTTTTTACAACAATATTTTTGTATTTGAATTTATAATATTTTTTTTTTAAATATATGTTCTTATTCATTAATCTGAATGTTTTTATTAAATGATTAAAAATTTATATTTGATATTGAAGATTATTTGTATAAATGAGTAATTTTTAAGCGTTTTTATTTTTATTTTTTCTAGTTTATTTTATGATCTAATTTGTTTATAATTTTAAGGAGATTTATTAAAATCATAAGTTTGATAGGCAAACTCTTCACACTCAAAATGCCCTAAAAAAATTTTAGAGTGTTGAATCCATATATGCAGTAAAAAAAATCAATTTAAACAACACAAATGAAGATTTAGCCACAATGTTTTTCGTAAGTTTTCAGACAGAAATCCATCAAAAACTCTAAAAAGTCACACTTAATGACTACTCCTTTGTATAAATAAAATAACCCATAAAATATAAAAATATCTAAAAACATTTTAACCCTCAAAGTAACAATTATGAAGCACTCTCACTTTATCATTTGACTAATCCCTTGTTTTTTTATTGAAATCACAAATTTGATAGGCAAACTCTTCACACTCGAAGTGCCCTAAAGAGTTTTTAGAGTGTTGAATCCATATATGCAGTAAAAAAAATCAATTTAAACAACACAAATCAAGATTTAGCCACAATGTTTTTCGTAAGATTCCAGCCAAAAATCCATCAAAAACTCCAAAAAGTCGCACTTAAAGACTACTCCTTTGTATAAATAAAATAACCCATAAAATATAAAAATATCTAAAAACATTTTAACCCTCAAAGTAACAATTATGAAGCACTCTCACTTTATCATTTGACTAATCCCTTGTTTTTTTATTTGTTTGTCAAGTTGTTTGTGATCCTCGAGGCTTGACCGACCCAGGGGCATCTAAGCTGTCAAAGTCACTCAGAAATCACTTAACCTACCCAGGGGCATCTAAGATGTCAAAGTCACTCGGGAATCGCACCCAGCCTGGGCAACACCAACCCTAAGTTGACTAAATTTTTAGCATGTCTCCTCCCGCACAACCACTCCGTGAAGTTTGATCCTAAATCACTTTGTTGACAAAACTCATCCTCAACCAATTATGTTAGTAAAACTTAACTTAACTAATCATTTATTATAATCCTTTATTATATGCATATTTATTTAAATTGATAAATAATAACACCCAAAATTAACTTGGGGATTTTTCATTCCCTTGTAATAAACTTGGAAAGTGCCATGGATTGAACCATTTTGCACACAATTATTAATACAAGAATTTTCCATCGGTATCTTTTGTCCACCCGAGTTTCTCGCACTAAGCTACTCATCAACTAGCATTCTGCAAACAATTATTAATACAAGAATTTTCCATTGGTATAATTTTTCCACCTGAGTTTTGGCACTAAGATACTCATCAACTAGTATTAGGCCACATGTCTCATCAACTAGCATTCTGCACACAAATTATTAATACAAGAATTTTCCATTGGTATAATTTTTCCACCCGAGTTTTAGCACTAAGATACTCATCAACCTCTCACCTCAACCTAATCACCTTCACCAGTTACTTCCCCCAAAGAGCACAATCCCCAACCTAATCAATTATTAATACAAGAATTTTCCACCCGTGTTTTGGCACTAAGATACTCATCAACTAGTATTAGGCCACATGTTTATAATAATTGGGTCTCTCACCTCAACCTAATCACCTTCACCAGTTACTTCCCCCAAAGAGCACAATCCCCAACCTAATCACCTTCACTAGTCACACCCCCAAAGAGCACAATCCACGAGAATTTGTGAAGTGCCCAAAAAGCAAAATCCGAGTATTTTAGCTATCATGTTAACCCTGGTACAATTTATTAATAATGATAATTTATTAATAATGATATCCCCATAGTCAACCAAAGTCGTTTTACCTCCCCGAGAACAATTTATTAATAATCACTCCCAATAGTCGAGTAGAGTATTTGTGCCTTCACAATAAATAATCACTCCCTAGTCAAGTAGAAAAATTTTGCCTTCCCTAGAACCTAGGAGATTCTCTCCACCTTCCCCATAAAGCAAATTCATGCATCCCAAGACAACAAATTCATGCAAAAGTCATTTAGCCAATGAAACCTGATTAATATTATTTCTCCTAACTTATGGGGTGGTCTCCTTCTTGGATAAAATAATATATCAATATGGGGCAGGGCAATATCTAATATAAAATATTTATGGTAGGCATATTCCAAAGGAGTAGTCTACCTGAGCAGCGTTTATTGGAATGACAGTTTTTTATTAGGAATGCAGGCAGCAGAGTCTCAAGAAAAATCAGGTACTTGCAATGTTTGAAATCCATTTTTGAGGTTGGAAATGGATTCAGCACTACCAAAATCCCTTAGGGCACTCAAAATACTTAAGTTTAACAACTGCAAACATGATTCTGATGAAATCTTTGCCGAATTTTTTAAAAATCTTTGCCGGAGTCCAGGCTAAAACGTTGCCTGGAAACGACAGCCCTATTCCAAATGCATGCCTCCTCCGTTTAGGGTCAAACACCTTGACGTATAAAATTAATAGGCGTGTTATGTGTTTTGGTGGAAACTTGTTTCACGCGGTACATTGCTTTTCCGTACACATAAAAGTATCATTAATCATTTTTGTCTTCATGGAATGCATAAAGGCAACGGTCAATTTCTTAGGAGGAGAAAATCAAAAAATTTCAATCTCTCCACTCCTACACGTTTGACTAGAGGAAAAATTTGAACCACACGCCATGTTTCATCTCAAATAATAAGTAACATACTATGGATTAATTAAAGCTTGTGAAAACTTGGTATCCTCCTTTTTCATCTAGAATCATTGGTCGGTTGGTGCTCTTTTACACGGTTCATAAATTCAGTGAAGGGCTCACATTCTTATAATAACCCCAATACCAATAAAGCTATAGACATGGTAGGATCAATTCAATGTGTTACAATACATTATCAATTTTTACACGCAATAATAATAAAAAATGGTATCTTACAACTAAGGTTATGACATTATTGGTCTCCTTGTAACAAAATCAATAGGACTTATGAGTATATTTGGTGAACATTTATGATTGTGAACACAAGTATATATATTAATTAAGGTAAGAAACACAAATATTTAATACTTAACTAAAGTTTAGGAACAAAAATATTGACGAACATTTATGATTGTGAACACAAGTATATATATTAATAAAGGTAAGAAACACAAATATTTAATACTTAACTAAAGTCGAGGAACAAAAATATTCACTACTTAAAAATATACTAGTTAAAGTTAAAAAAACAATTTAGGAAGAGTAAGTCATGCACAAATTTGGTTTATTTGATTTTACTAATATTTTTTATAAATTTAATAATTGGCTATAAGTTATAGTTTTTTTTTTAAATAATGGGAAATTTGATATGGATTTTGTTTTAAGGGGTTTTGGTGTATTTTATGATAATATATATTATTGAAAATTTGACGTAATGAGTAAATTAAGATAGAACATTGCTTAACCAAAAAAACATAAACTCATTGTAAAGATTGAGTTCTTCCACTTACTAACTCAGTCTATTTCTTAGTATTTTCAAAATATATATAGATTAAAAAATTTAATACATTAATAAGTATCATCAACTTGGTAAGGGTGATAGGAATGAGTAAGATCCTTATTTAGAGTCCTTGATTGTCCTCCATGCCCTTTTTGAACACCCAACTTTGTCATCCACTACTCTAGCTAGAATCCTCAACAAAGTTAAAGGCGTGTTGAGTGATCTCTAGTTCGTCAAATCTATCATGTTAAGCAAGCCTTTAACCCAAAATTGAGTCATGCATGGGGAATTTAGGGTCTGGAAACCGTAAAGAGGAAACATTGATTAAAATAAAGAGAAAGAGAACCCTACCATAGTGCTACCCCATGTACCCTAAAAGTAAGAATTGATTTAAGAGGGGCATTGGGCATCCCCTTTGTATGTTTGTCAATTGGTCATCATGAAGGATTACAAGGGAAAGAAGAAAATTTATTTCATTACTACCCATACAAATGAGAGTAAATATATTTAAGGAAGGCATCACCTAGAAATTTCACATACGCACAAGAGAGTGGAGACATCATCCACTATACATTCACCGAGCATATGTTCTTTATCGTTACCACCCAAGGACTTTATTTTTTCAAGCAAAGGAACCTCTCTTTTTGATGAATTGATATATTTTTTATTGTTAGTTTAGGGAGGAGATCTTTACTAAGGAATTCTTCCTCCATTAGCTATCTACACTCTTTGGTTCTCTAATTTTTAGCTTGTTTTAGTTGTCGGTGCCTTCCTAGTAGCATGCATACATTCCCAAGTGTCACATAGTCTTAAATGACTATGCAAAACTTGACAGAGGCGTACTTAAGAATGTAGAGATTACTAAATATGTGTAAGCTTAGTTGGACACAAGATTGATGCAAATGCATATGCATAGTATCAAGAGGGAATGGGAATGTAGAAAATGAAACCTAAAGACAACATGAAGAAACCTAAAAATAAAAAGAAGAATCATGGGTTACATTGAATATTTATCGCAACTAATTGAATGACCTTACTATTGGATTGTATATTACTTGAAGGAGGTTGAAGCAACTTAAAGATTTGATAACCCCCTCGTGATCTACCTAATGAAAAAACAACTCATATTTATGAATTATAATTAATTTATAAATTATGTAATGAAATTTTCGATTAATTTGAAGCATCAAAATTATGATTGATTTCCAAGTAATATATAATGAAAATTCTTTAGATGAAAGGATGAACATTAACATATGGTTCTCTAACAATAAGTAGATAAAGAGTAGAAACCAGACATATAATGAAAATTCTTTAGATGGAAAAATGAGCATTAACATAAGGTTCTCTAACAATAAGTGTAAGGTTATCTAACAATAAGTAGATAAAGAGTAGAAACTAAGTGTATAAATGCAGACATGGGTGGGATGAACTTGAACTTGAAACTTCTCGCCTAGATACTTCCCAAGTAAGGTGAAATTTTCCCTTGGCCATCTTCCGTGTGTGTGGGTGTGTGGGTGTTAGTGAGGTTAATCATATCGATGATTTGTGCAAAGAGACATGTGCTAACCATGTAAATAAAGCATGTTATATTGGCGACCTCGATCTTAATCTTGGTTTTGACATGACTTAGAGTGCTATTAACCCCTTTGTTTCAATAATTGACCTAATATTTTCGTAACATTTATGATATTTTGGCATGAATGTAGGCAACGTGTCCTAGCATAGAATTTAGCATTTAGAGTCAATTTAATAATGCATAGAGTTTCATTGCATAGCAAGTTTATATTAAATCTCGGCCTTCGTAATATTATTTTTCTTTGATTGTCTATTTCACGTGGTTTGAGGGTGAGGGTTCTATCATGCCATAGAAAACTTTGCTATAAAATAATATTAATATTATTTTGAATATGAAGTTATAAATATTTTAATAATGAATAAATAAAGAGTAATTAATCATAATTATAAATAACTATAACATTTTTTAATTATGTATATATAAATTTAAAATTAATTTGTAAATAAGCTTTCGGTAATAATCACATGCAATGGAACATTGTCAACGTGTTTCGAACCAGCCAGTGTGGTTCATCATAACCAGCCTAGTCCTAATGATGAACCACATTGGTTGGTTCGAAACGCGTCGACAATGTTCCATTGCATGTGATTATTACGGAAAGATTTTTTACAATTTATATAATGGATCACAGAAGCATAGATTCCAAAAAATTTAAAATTAATTATTTATAATATAATATTTTAGGTTGATATTAAGTTATCATGGTTTTTTCCCAAGCGTGGGATGATCTCATGCTCTCCACGATTAAAGAAGAGTGTGACATCATAATGTGGAAAGAGATGTTGGACAGGTATAACACGGATCAAACATTTGTTGATCCTCCCTCGACTACATCATGATCTCAACATCCCATAACCTCCTTCGCATCAACGGAGGTAGCATGGCCTCCTCGTACTTTTTTGTATGCCGCCCTTGGGGCCTATCCATATCCATGCAACCCTGTTGTGTTAACTACCCTCTGGCCTGCACGTGCCTTCTCATCATTTCCCTCTCCTGGATTTCCAATCATCCTACCTTGCCTGCGGCCTATGTATACCCGACCTCTATGCTCTCTTGCGCATTCCCTTGTGAGATTTCTCCCAAGAGCCTTCCCTCCCCCTATTTACCAAGGTTATGTCATGTATCTCATCCCTGTAGTAATCTGCCCTCCACACTCATTCAACCCATCTCCTCGCATAATCCGCCCCGCAGCCTTCTATTCTCCAAACCCTCCATCATCATGCCTCCTCACAGCGCTGTCTCTTCTTCCCTTGGGAGGTGAGGACGTGGTCACAGTTCACGTTGGTCTTCCCCTAACAGGCCTCCAACAACAAGAGCGGCTACTGTTGCGCGCAATGAAGCCATAATTTATGAGAATAACAACACGCGGGATTCTAAGGACCACATCCTTAATCTTGAAGACAAAGCTAGGAATGTCTACTAATGGGTCTCCACGAAAGAGGTAGATGCCTCCATCAACTGGATCCCATATCCCAGACTGACCAAGGCGAGAGAAAACATCTTCAGCAGAGCCACTGAGCTCCACTGGCAGACTAAGACCATGTTGGCGCTGGCCTTATAGGAGTAGTGAGATAGTAGCAACACGGTGGAAAAGAAAATAGATGCCCTCACAGAAAATTTCCTAATCTATGTGGGTGAGGTCCATCACCGAGGTTTTTTTGACAAGAATTCTCCCCATTATACTATGCTCAAACGCAGAATAGCAAGTCGACATGGGATACCAAAAATAAAAGGGGAGGCAGGAGGCCCCTCCACGACTCTGAAAGCCCAACACGACATTCATGAAGGTAGCACCCCGGAGCACCCCATCAGCCTTGACGATTACCCGGGGGAAGATACTGCTTAAAGGCCTACTCAGTTGTATGGACTTTCCAAGTTCCTTTTCGCTCATGACAGGTTTTCATATGTTCTATTCGAATCATAGTACTATTTATTTTAACAACATATTTTGCCCTTCTCTTTATGTGAGGCTAGGATGGCATTTTTTGTTCTGGGCTATGCTCCCACTCTTTTGTAAATAATGTCACCCTCTTAGCTAAATCCAATTTAAACCGTCTCCTAAGGGGGTCTGCTCTTCTGCATCAGTTCTCTATTCTGGGTGTTGAAGCTTCTGCTCTCACCCGACTACTTACTATGTAATCTTATTTTCCATATGTTAATAGAACCTTTTTATTTACAAAAAAAAAAAAAAAAAAAAAAAAAAAAGCTATCATGGTTTTCATATTTTCCATTTTTTTTTTGAAAAAAGAAAGAAATAATAAATTTAAAATTGACTAGTAAAAATAGACTACTCATAATTAAATATATTTTCAGTATTAATGTGATAGATTTAAAAAGGATTGTTCATGATTAAATATTTCTTATTAATTATAAAATAGATTTAAAATGGACTGTTCACAATTTAATATTTCTTATTAATTATAATTTTATCACATTTTTTTTTCTTTCTATTTCACCAA
Organism: Pinus albicaulis; assembly: GCA_034641835.2. NCBI lineage: Eukaryota > Viridiplantae > Streptophyta > Pinopsida > Pinales > Pinaceae > Pinus > Pinus albicaulis. The sequence continues at coordinate 611,138,082 of CM076569.1, forward strand.
GGTATTTAATAATTTTTCTTTTTTTTAATTAATTTAATTTTTTGTTTTCTAGGTAATGTTTTTATTTTAAAAATAATTTTTTTTCTTGTTTACTAGGTAATGTGAGTCTTAAGATGACTCGCACCCCTAAATTGTGGCTTGAGTAGTCGTGACCTAGGGGTATATAAGCCATCAAAATTTGAGTAGTCGTGACCTAGGGGCATATAAGCCATCAAAATTTGAGTAGTTGTGACCTAGGGGCATAAAAGCCATCAAAATTTGAGTAGTCGTGACCTAGGGGCATACAAGCCATCAAAATCACCTGGGGATCGATCTTGGCCCGGGCCACGCCAACCCTTAGCTTGGCTAGATGTTTGCCTAAGAAATTTCGAACTAGTGACCTTTACACCATTAACAAAACACCATATCACCATTTATTATATCTCTCATGAGAAAAAATTATTATTGATAAATTTATATCATTTAAAATAAAATTTAATAAATAATAAATTTTTACAACTTATTAAATCGACATATTATTTAAATACTGAAAAACTACATATTATAGTATAATTTTCAAAATGTTAATTAATAACCAATTATATATAAATATATGGTAGCAAATAATAATAATGATAAATGTTTAAAAAAAAATTAAAGGATATTGATAAATTAAAATATATATATATATATATATGATATGTAATATTGAAATAGTTATAGAAATTTTATTAAATAATTTATTATAATAATTATTGATTAAATTATTATTAGTATTAAGAACATTGTGAGTTTATAGTTTATTATGCATTAACTTTTATGATTTAAATGTAATATTGCAAGCATGGCCCTTAAAATATCAAAATAAATTAAGCATATACGAAAATCCATTACGGAAAACATAATAATGTTATTAAAAAAACATATAAGATGTACCTTGGGAAGCTTATTGCAGGAAAACACAACAAGAAGATAAGTAATGTTCCTTATCCTTTTCTTCTTAGATGTAGACTGCAAGGCACAAAGAAATGTAGGCTCTCTATGTAGTTACAATAGTTCCCTATGAACTATTGCTACATGGTCTTCTTCCTATTGTCTTCTAATCAATCCCACTCCTCGACATTCTTAGCGATAGAACAAAAAATCATTACAATAAGAATGAAACTCTTTCTTTTCAATAGTTCCCTATGAACTATTGCTACATGGTCTTCTTCCTATTGTCTTCTAATCAATCCCACTCCTCGACATTCTTAGCGATAGAACAACAAATCATTACAATAAGAATGAAACTCTTTCTTTTCCTTTTAGTCTAGTTTTTATCATATAATGAGAGTTGTCTAGAGTAGGGTCTTAATGTGTGTCTTGTTGTTATCTTCCTATCTCATGCACTTTTTGTGTATCTATGAGTTTTTGAGTAATATAAACTACTATGTAAAAGAATAACATTGAAAATATTCATCAATCCCATAATTAAAGTGGTAATAAAAGTATCCTTACATGTAATGTTTAATTGAAATCAAATAATTGAATTTGCAAAATAATTATTCGAATAAAATTGGTCATCACCACTACATTGTCTCTCTAAATAGTTATTCCTTTAGACCCATAACAAACAATTTTATGTCCACAATAATGTACTTAACTTGGATCTTTTCTTTTGTTGTGATGAAGGGATTGATTCAATTAATCTCAAAATGTTGAAATAGTTACTTAGGTAAGATGGGATTCGATGCATGGAATACCTTATCTCCAACTTGATGCCTTCTTTCCAGAATTATTCACATGTATTCATAATATTAAAGCAGTTCTTGAACATTGTTGTCTACCATAGACTAGAACCTAGAAAATAGGGGTTGTCATAGTTGCAAAGAAGCTCTAATAATTATAAAAGGTGTCTCTCTTATAAATTTTTTATGTGTCCACTAGTTGGACACATATCCTCAATATTACATCTACTCTATGTTTATATAGGACACTCATAACAATATTTAATCGTAGTTTCCATGATTCCAAACTTCTTCATTGTGCCTTCATCATGTTTATGAGTTTTTTTCCATTCTCCTACTATAAGGACAAAAAATAGTAAAAGTTCATGTAAAACCACTTCATCCATCTTTGTTTCTAATGGAGATGGGTGATCAAAGGTTTTAGAGGATTTTTTTGGGGTTTATTTAAACTCAATTGGTGCACTAATGTGTTTACTTATAAAACTCATATATATATATATATATATATATATTATATATATATATATATATATATATATATATATATATATATATATAACTTGTTGGTGTTCCAAATTGATTTGAACATTGATGATTCTTATAGACTAAACAACATTACTGCATAATTATGCCACTTACATTGAGTTATTCTAAAATAGTTTGTAATAAAATATTAGCACATGTTTGCATATAGGTGCACACACACACGAGAGAGAGAGAGAGAGAGAGAGAGAGAGAGAGAGAGAGAATTGATGCATAACACAATCACACATACCAATATATGTTTTATGAACAAAAATAAACCAGACCAATGTGTAATGATACCACACACATCAAGATATTCTAAAATACTAGCATTTTCTGAAAAGTGTGTGTGTGTGTGTGTGTGTGTGTGTGAGAGAGAGAGAGAGAGAGAGCACCAATGCATAACACAATCACACATACCAATATATGTTCTATGAACAAAAATAAACCCCAACAATGTGTAACGATGCCACACATATCAAGATATTATAATATACTAATATTTTATGAAAAAAATTAGGTGTGTGTGTGTGTGTGAGAGAGAGAGAGAGAGAGAGAGAGCATCAATGCATAACACATTCACACATACCAATATATGTTCTATGAACAAAAAGAAACTTCACCAATGTGTAAGGATGCCACACATATCAAGATATTCTAAAATACTAATATTTTATGAAAAAAAATTAGGTGTGTGTGTGAGAGAGAAAGAGAGTGTGTGTGTGTGTGTAATATCCCCAAATGGGATTACTTAGCAAGGCATGCCTGAAAAATGAATTTTTTAGGAATGGCTGCTATAGGATTTGAAACCAAGACCTAGATCCCTTATATCAATGTATCTAAGACCGAAATCCAAGAGGAGGCTCAAAATAAATCACTCTAGGTGGGTTAAACAAGTCTCCCACACCTAGTTGTCTTAAGAAAGTGCCCAATGAAGGACTGCAGCAATATATAAACACAATAATCTATATGCAATGTTAAATAAGCTCACATGATGTGTTAAAAACACATATCCTTCAATAAAAACTACAACAGCAACTTATATTCTAGTTCATGATCCAAAAGATGGGGAAAAGTAGCTATTTCATCCCTAAAAAAGTCATTTTCTAATATTTTCGTAAAATTAGGGAGAAATGACGATGGGATCCTTTATCTTAGGTCATGTGGGACTCACATACAAAATTTCAGCAAAAACAAATGAATCTAGCTAAGTTAAACAGATCTCCCAGTCCCGATATAGCTCAAAAGGCCCAATCCCCAAGACTTAACTCAACAGAAAGTGGCTGAAGCATATACAACGTGATTTTATGAAGGTTTTAGGTACAATATGGCATGAATATCAGATCTAAGTTTATTACATCAAATTATGGAAGGAAATAGAGAAAAAATCTTCTTTTACATGAAGAGAATACACGAAGAAATCCTCAAGAATGAGGTACTACAACCATAGGAAATGACTGAGCAAGCTGGATAGCGTTTTATTATGGAAAAACAATAGTTGTAGGTTACAAGTCAGATATAGGACATTTATGTGTACAAAAGATTAGATTTGTATCAGATCTATACACTAGACTGTCTCTATTTTTCATCCCCCTTTGGGTTTTCAGCAAAACATGAAGCACAAAGAGTAGATCTGAGATCTACTACAGCAGATCTGCAGAATGCTTCAGAAATTCTGAAGTAGACACAGAAATGAATGAATCAGATCTGAAACATACATGGATTGGTTCGCCAATCCATGGATCACCACAATGCAAGGAAGACTCCTTTACACCAGAGATCTCTCCTCCAAACAGTTGCCAAACACCCTGCAACTCTTCACTTGCAGAATAACGCAATATAGGGAGATAAACTGTGCTGTAGGCTTGATGTAGACTTTGGCCTGATTCCAAGTTGTAGATCTGAAGCTCAAGACTGCTAATACACTCTTCCAAGAGGATAAAAGACTCACTCACTAAGAAGAGGCATTAGTATGGTCTAGATCTGAATAGATCTAGCCTCCACTTGCTGCTGCTCACAAGGACAACCAAACCCTCAACAGGATCTGAGTTGTAGTTGGAAGGAGAATCTTGGCCAATTTCCTGATAGTGGACCAAGAAATGCAAGACTCTTCCAAGAGGCCTCTCAAGGAAAGAGGTGGGATTCCCGACCAGGAACACCCAAGTGCTAAACAACACTATTCTCAGCTAAACAACCAAAGAATGAGAAGTGTCTAAACAGACAAATCCTTCCAAGATAATATGTTCAACAACCTCTCTCATGCTGCTCTCCTCTTTCATTTATAGGATGGAATCCTTGCAAAACCCTAAACCATATCAAAGGTTTAGCTCTTTTCACATTTAGAACCTCCAACTAGATCTGCGTTGTTTATCTTGGTACATTGCATCTGGACAGCGTTGTAGATTTGGTCTTGTTGACCCAGTCAATTGTCACAATCCCCTTTCACACATGAAGGAGTTTCATTAAAGCAGCCCAGATTTAGCCTTGTTCATATGGGCATTGATTTATTTTACTGTTTTAGGAGTTTAATTTGTCCTCCTTTACAATTTTATTCTTGAAAAAGAAAATGAAAAAAAAAGGAATATTCTTATTAGCTTGGGCTAATTAGGAATATTACAGTCCTCCCCTCCAAAATGTTGTGTGTCCTCAAGCAACTGATAAGGTGAGTGTTGTAACTCATCTCCTCCTCCATTGGTGTCACAAGAAAAGGATAAGCTTCTCTCATAAGCTAAGTGATCGCCAAACCATCCATTCATGACTTGTCCCAACAATGCCCTGATGAGATGCAACCAGCTCCTCCCATAAGGAAACAATGAATCACATGAAACAACCATGGTTTTCCCAATGCCCTTCCTGAAATAAAAAAACATGAAGTACAGGGAGTGTAGTCATCCCATAGGGCACATGCATGCCTCCCCTCCTTCCTCCATTCATCCCCATGAAAAGTACAAGCACATCATCAATATAGGGGATCAAGACAATGTACAAGTAAACAGAAATATGTGTACATGGAGGTGGATCATAGTCCCACATGTGGAACCAGTGCAGAGCATCCCCTGCCTACATCAAACCAAGATGCGGTAAGTGGTTCTCCCACCACTTACTTGCTGCCCAAGTCATCTCACTATTGCAGAAAATGTGAGATATATTTGGTGCCTTTGGGAAGCACCCATCATGAAAATAAATCTCCCTTTGCACATCAAGGGAGTGGCCAAATTCAGCACTCTTAGTGGCCCAACAATTGCCATGAAATTTACAGATACATTGCTCATTTTAGGAGTCATGGCCTGCATACAAATGGTAAAAGAACATGTACAAACAGAAAAATAAACTTGCTTTACATGAACAGATTCTTTAGCATCAAAATTACCCATACACATGGAGTTTTGCATGGAAATTTCTCCTCTTTCAAAAGAAGGAAGAGATGGCTGAAATGATTCTTGCATAGAGTCCCTTGGCTGCCCCAACTCCACATAGCTCATTTCTTTGACTTGATCCTTGTCAAAGACTCCTCCAACAATGTTGCTGCAATTTGGGAATTCCTCCCAAAATGGAAGTACTTCCTGATCATCAAAGGCCAAGGATTAGGCCCTTTGCACAATGATAGTGCCATCTCCTACTCCTGTAACATCATCCAACATGTGAGAGAAAATATGCCCTTGCTCTCTCAATTACAACCCCAGCAACACAAGTGTTTGCAGCCTCCTCATACTCTCATCATACAAGTCATGTGATGAAGGCATGATGAATTATATGAATGTCACATCAACACCATGCATCCATACTCTTTGATGCTCAATGGTGCCAGCATCCTGCCACATCTCCTCCATCCCCATACCCTTAGGAAGAGTGTATGCCAAGTGATGGCCAAACTCCTTCAAGAATAACCAGCATAGCCAAGCCTCCTACTGCCCGGTATCATAATTCTACAAGTAGCTCACCAGCGTCTTGCTCTCCATCTACATCCACTCCATCTTGGTACTCCTCCCATGATGGCTACCATCATCCCAAACCATATTTCTGCACTTCATGGGATTTTGAAATGAAATCTTCTCAAGGATCAATTTGATCCCATAAGGACCCAAATAGGTGGTATGAAAAAACCTCCCATCATGATTTGTGTGGCTCAAGGAGTGTCAAACACAAACATGAGAGATGTTATCCATCCGAAGATGTCCTCCATCTTCTATTTGCTCCTCCTTGAATCCATGATGATCCAAGTGTGAGAAAGGAAAAACCTCCTCAAACTTTTGAAGAATCTTGCACTCCATGATGTGTTGAAGTGCACCTGCAATGAAATCTCTCCATGAGATCTCCTGCTCATCAATGGCCTTCCAAAACCAATAAGGCTCTAGATCTCTCGTAGGTAGAAGTCTCTCTTTGAGCTGGGGAGTGCTCATTGAGAAAGGGTCATCTAGAAAGGAGAAAGGATTTCTCACTTCAAGATGTCTACCATCTACCACTTCTTCCTCCATTGCTTCATGAATGAAGTTTCCATTTGAATGCTCCCATGAGGAATGGGTCCTCTTTTCTTTACTGTTGCTCTTGGACAGCACAGTGCAACTCTGCTGCTCTAAATTAGCAGTAAGTGATGATTCTGGGTTATGCAACAGCAGGTTTCCACAATCCTCAAAAAGGTTTGCTGCAATAATAGAAGGTGGAAACTCAATCATACCTTGATAGGCTTTGGGAACATCTTGTATGGCTGCAAGACTTCCTTCTTCTACAATGTTGACTCCCTCAACTGCAGGTGTTGAAGGTTGTTCCTCCAAGGCTGTCATAGTGCTGGTACAAATCTCCTCAAGAGATAGTGAGGACTTCTCTTCCTCAAATCTCTTGATCACCTTTTGAGTGAAATCTGCAAAAGAGGATACTTTTGTCTCACAAGGTTGAACCACCAATTGCTTGCCTCACCCTTCAGGTGCAGCGCTGCAATCTCCACTGCTTCTCTCTCTACAACTGGATGTAGTAGGAAAAATTCATTGAGTCTTCTTGCCCAAGCTTTGGCTGCAGATGTCCCATCAAAAGTGGACAATAGAAATCGATTTCCCTTGATCTCTCCCTTGCTGTAGGGTATCCTCCCTTCCTTCAGTTGAATGAACTGTGGGAAGGCTAGAGTCTCCTTGAAGGCTCTAGGTTGAGACTTGTACTCAAAAAGGTACTTACTCAGGATTTGATGATCCTAGTGTCCTCCATGCTTCTTGTCTTCTGCTTTGTGAGAGTAGGACGTGCATGGCCCTTCCTCTTCTCCTTCTTCTATCTCCTTGACCTCCTTGGAGAGGTTCTTTCTAGATCTGCAAACTGATGAGAGTAGGCTCATTATTTTCATCATATTGATATCTATCTTAAGACTCATAGGCTGAGCCAAGATTATGCTTTGATACCACTATAATATCCTCAAATGGGATTACTCAGCAAGGCAGGCTTGAAAAATGCATTTTTTAGGAATGGCTGCTACAGGATTTGAAACCAAGACCTGGATCCCTTAGATAAATTTATCTAAGACCGAAATCCAAGAGGAGGCTCAAAATAAATCACTCTAGGTGGGTTAAACAGGTCTCCCACACCTAGTTGTCTTAAGAAAGTGCCCAATGAAGGACTGCAACAATATATAAACACAATAATGGATATGTAGCATTAAATAAGCTCACATGATGTATTAAAAACACATAGCCTTCAATCAAAACTACAGCAGCAACTTATATTCTGATTCATGATCCAAAAGATGGGGAAAAGCAGCTATTTCAGCCCTCAAAACGTCATTTTCTGAAATTTACGTAAAATTAGGGAGAAATGATGGTGGGATCCTTTAGATTAGGTCATGTGGGACTCACATACCAAATTTTAGCAAAAAAAAATGACTCTAGATAAGTTAAACAGATCTCTCGATCCCGATATAGCTCAAAAGGCCCAATCCCCAAGACTTAACTCAACAAAAAGTGGCTGAAGCATATACAACATGATTTTCTGAAGGTTTTAGGTACAATATGGCATGAATATCATATCTGAGTTTATTACATCAAATTATGGAAGGAAATAGAGAAAAAATCTTCTTTTACATGAAGAGAATACATGAAGAAATCCTCAAGAATGAGGTACTGCAACCATAGGAAATGATTGAGCAAGTTGGAAAACATTTTATTATGGAAAAACAGCAGTTGTAGGTTACAATTCAGATCTAGTATAGATATGTGTACAAAAGGTTAGATCTATATCAGATCTGTACACTAGACTATCTCTATTTTACATCCCCCTTGGGGTTTTCAATGAAACATGAAGCACGGAGAGTAGATCTGAGATCTACTACAGAAGATCTACAAAATGCTTCAGAAATTCTGAAGTAGACATAGCAATTAATGAATCAGATCTGAAACATACATGGATTGGTTGGCCAATCCATGGATCACCACAATGCAAGGAAGACTCCTTTACACCGGAAATCTCTCCTCCAAACAGTTGCCAAACACCCTACAACTCTTCACTTGCCAAATAACGTAGTATAGGGAGATAAACTGCGCTGTAGGCTTGATGTAGACTTTGGCCTAATGCCAAGTGGTAGATCTGAAGCTCAAGACTGCTAATACACTCTTCCAGGAGGATAAAAGACTCACTCACTGAGAAGAGGCACTAGTATGGTCTAGATATGAATAGATCTAGCCTCCACTTGTTGCTGCTCACAAGGACAACCAAACCCTCAATAGGATCTGAGTTGTAGTTGGAAGGAGAAGCTTGGTCAATTTCCTGATAGTGGACCAAGAAATGCAAGACTCTTCCAAGAGGCCTCTCAAGGAAAGAGGTGCGGTTCCCGACCAGGAACACCCAGATCCTAAACAACACTATTCTCAGCTAAACAACCAGAGAATGAGAAGTGTCTAAACAGACAAATCCTTCCAAGATAATATGCTCAATAACCTCTCTCATGCTGCTCTCCTCTTTCATTTATAGGATGAAAGCCTTGCAAAACCCTAAACCATCTCAAAGGTTTAGCTCCTTTCACATTTGGAACCTCCAACTAGATCTGCGTTGTTTATCTTGGTACATTGCATCTAGACAACGCTGTAGATTTGGTCCTATTGACCCAGTCAATTGTCACAATCCCCTTTCACACATGAAGGAGTTTCATTAAAGCAGCCCAGATTTAGCCTTGTTGATATGGGCATTGATTTATTTTACTGTTTTAGGAGTTTAATGTCCTTTACAATTTTATTCTTGAACAAGAAAATGAAAACAAAAAGGAATATTCCTATTAGCTTGGGCTAATTAGGAATATTACAGAGAGAGAGAGAGAGAGCATCAATGCATAACACAATCACACATACCAATATATGTTCTATGAATAAAAATAAACCGCACCAATGTGTAACGATGCCACACATATCAAGATATTCTAAGATACTAATATTTTATGAAAAAAAACTAGGTGTGTGTGTGTGTGTGTGAGAGAGAGAGAGAGAGAGAAATCAAGTATTAGGACATGCATTTATATAAACATGAGTGCATAAAATATAAAGACAAACCAATGCAAATTATTATGTGCCATATACCAATACACAAATTAATGCATCAATGTATTGGATGCACTAATTTAGTATAAAATAAAAATAAAAAATCACTTGAACCAAATTTCATTTTTTTGGTTGCAAGACATACCGGCACCAATGCTCACTATCCCCTTAATATTATCACATTTTGTGATGTTATTGAGCGAGAGGTTCTAAAAAATAATAAAAATAATTTTTGTCGGAAAAAAAAAAAAAAAAAAAACAAAAACAAAAAAAAAACAAAAAACAAAAAACCTATTAACACAACAATTAACTCAAGTCCTCAAAATGAAAATAATTTTAGCTAATATGAGCCCAAAAAAAAAAAATTAAATAACCATATAAATAAACAATTAAAAATTTATTAACACAACAATTAACTCAATTTTTGATATTTCACTTTCACTCTTAAACAATATTTCGATGTCTATCTTAAATAATAAAATTTTAGAGAGATGAAATAATTAAAAGAAGTTTGTTTATTTCTCCTATAAATATCTAAATAGAACTCAAATAAATTGTTTAATATTCATATTAACTAATATATTTCAGCATGTATAATTCATTCAATTTTTAATATAAATATTAATAATGATAAAATATAAAATTATACAATTTAAACAATGAAAAAATTCCACTATATATTTATATTAATCACATATTTAACAAGCACTAAAATGGATTAATTGAAGTGTAAAAATTTTTTAAAGTTTGAGATTTGATCGCTCTAGGCTCTTGGTAGAACCGTGATATAAATGCGTTTATATATTTGTTCTAGAGCCCAGTGTGAAGGTGATGTATAAGTATGTTTGTCCCTTTTAAAATAAAAATAAAATATTCTCTAAATAGAAAAACAATGTCGGCTACAATAAAAAAGGAAAAAAAATATATCCTATGCATTTTTAATTGGTTGTCCATATGACCTAATATCATGTAAATTAATTAGAAGTAAAAAAATATGTGAGTATTTAAATGTCGTATAGAATAAAATATTCAATGTGAGTTATGAATAAAATATTTTAATATGAATTAATATAAAATGGGCCAATAGAAGTGTTATGTAATCTCTATAACATTTAAAAATGCAATTTAAACAGTAAAAAATTACACATTATTTTTTGCACTAAAATAAGTTTGCAACAAAAGAAATTTGATCCCTCTTTGCTCATGTTAGATCCGTGCTTTCGATGGACCTTTCTACAATCCAGTATGAGGGACAGGTGTAAGTATGTCATGTCCTCAAAAAACAATTTCGGCCAAACAAAAAAACAAAAATTAAATAACCATATAAATAAACAATTAAAAATATATTAAAAAAACAATTAACTTATTTGTTGATATTTAACTTTCTCTCTTCAAGTAATAAATACAATATTTCGAAGTCTATCTTAAATAAAACATCCAATATGAATTATGAATAAACTATTTTAACACAAATCAATATAAGATGCCTCAATACACATCTTATGTAATCTTTATAGTCTTATGTAATCTTTATAACATTCAAAAATGCAATTTAAAGAGTAAAAAATTACACATTGTTTTTCGCACTCTAAAATAAGTTTGCAACAAAAGAAATTTGATCCTTCTTGGTTCATGTTAGATCCGTACTTTTAGATAGATCTATTCTGGTTAGATAACTACATTTCTAGATTCCTTCACTTCCACTACAAATGTTTAATTTGTTATGAACTTTTACAAATAACACCAAATTTTAAAATTTTTATTTTTATTTTTTTAAGTATGCAGAACCATCATTTCCCAATTTCCCAAGAAGTTGTCTACCCAGCGTGTGGAATAGCCCGGACGATACTTTTTTGCCGGAATCCAGTAAACTAAAATTCAAAAAATCAGGTAGCTGGAGTGTTTGGAATCCATATTTGATAGTGGAAATGGATTCAGCACTATCAAAAACCCTTAGGACACTCAAAATACTAAAGTTTAATAACTGTAAACAAGATTCTGATGAAATTTTTGCCAAATTTTTTCAAAATCTTTACCGGATTCTGGGCCATTTTGCTTCTTTTTAGACTACGCGATTTCCCAATATTAAAAAAAAAAAAAAAAAATCCAAAATTTATGTTGCGTGGGTTGTAATGTCCCATAAAAATGTGGTGTGCACTACCCATCCACCCTCGGTAACTACACCAAGGGATGGTGATGTTCTTTGGTATTTATAGCAAATTGTAAATTTCAATGCGCTAACTATTATTAAAGCACATGATGTCTTGTAAAGAAAGAAAGAAAGAAAGAAAGAATTTTTAATGTCCACGAGGCTAAAAATAGCATATGGGACAGATTACTTCTCTATTTGGCTCTTGTATTCAGCGCTTTTCCTGTGAAGTTTTACAATAACCGCTCCCAGCTTATCGACAAACTCTTTGCTGAATAGATTATCCCAAGAATTAGCTGCCAGAATCCCTGCATAGTTTTCCGTGGTGTCTTTGAAAGCCTCACATTCTAAAATGAAATGTTTTTTTATGTTTCCACTTTTCCAATATCTTTGTGCATTGGCATAAATATCAAATAGTAACTATTAAACCGCTTCCATTGTCGATAATTTTATAAAAATTATTAGATTAGTGAGTGCATGTACATTTATGTAATAGCTCACCCAATGCCTTGTCCATTCGTATAAATATAACACGCTAACTATTGAACCACTTCAATGGCCGATAATTTTATAAAACCTATTGGATTAATCGATGTATGTAGATTTATGTAATAGCACCATTCATAGTGCAATAGTTGACGCAACACCTACGATGCTTTCACTTAACATTTGTGTACGAGCATTGGTGATGCTGCTTTTATAAAAAATAAGCTGGTGCTTTTTATATAAAATATGTGCACTTGAAATGAAAAAAAAAGGTTCGATATTTAATGAATAATACAAATTATGATTTGTGGATTACGTTGGTCTATAAATATATAGGGCCTAATTGAATTTGTATATGACTTAGGGACAAAGACACCCATAATGATAAACATAATAGTTGCAAGTCAACCCCTATACTCGTTGTTTTACCAAGAGAGGGAAAGGGATTGGTACCCTTTTATTATTAGGTAGAATAGTTGCAAGTCAACCCCTATGCTCGTTGTTTTTCATGAGTGGTAAATCCAAGAGAGGGAAAGGGATTGGTACCCTTGTATTATTACAATTTAAGATTATCGTCTTGTGAGGGAAGTTAGCCTTTTCAAGTAAGTTTTATGGTAAATATAACTTTGAAGAGGAACACAGATTTAATGATGCAATTGATTCATCATAAATATTTAAATAGGCTTTTAGGGGTGGTCCCAATTTATGGACCACCATATTTAATTGCCAAAATATTTAGGAGTGGGGAGGAATTTCCCTACTTCCCTAAATATAACACTTGACATTTTGAAATAAAATCAACTACCATATGTACAAAGATATTTTAGTTTAGTCATCACTAACATCAATGATTTCCAAGTTGCTACAAGGTTTTTGAGTTTACATTCTTAAGTAGCAAAGGATGTTAGGCATTTGTCTCTTATGATGATGACACTAGCACACTATACCTTTAATGAGAAATGCATCATTTTCCCTTTGATGTACTATGTATATAGATTATTCCATATGTCCTAATTGATCAAGTGGTTTACCATTAGTTTATGATAGTTTTGTATTGCTCTAGATTGTTGTTATATCATGTTTGATGAGTGACTGGCTTCCCCTTCACTTAAAATATATTTACTTTATTTTTTGAGAGGTTTTTTTATGACTTACCTAAAAATTCGCTGCCTCCCTCTCAGGTTGATGCTTTATGTGCATGTGGGGGTAGTTGTTGCCCAACATGGGCTAGGTGAAGTAGCCATGTAGGTTCAACAAGTTTATAAGGTTTTGGAGTTGTTAGGTAGTGATGATGATCACACACTTAATCAAATACAATATCCATATATAGAGATGGTATGGCAAGTATGTGCAAACATCCTATTTTTAATAAAAAAAGGAAATGGTTGAGGCAAATCCATCGCCCTTTAGATCCTGAAGTTAGAGTAGTATCATTTGAGGCCTAAGTAGAAAAAAAAACTACTACATCAAAGAATGTATAAGAGGCCCCATCTGAGGTAATAAAGTCAACTCCTTTAGGAATGGAAGTAGGAAAAGAAGAACAAAAAGTAGAGAAAGAAACAGAGGAAGGAGAGGAAGCAATAAAAGATTTACAGGAAGCAGAGGTAGATGCAACTTAGAGATCTTGACCCCCTAGTAAATGCTCAATACAATTTGTGCACTTGCTTATAACATCAAAATCTCCTTCGTTTGTTGAAATATTGGAGAAAGGTTATTGTCCCTCGCCTCTATTAACAAGGGGAAGGAAAACCAATAGAGAATTAAGAGAAAAAGAGGCAATTTCAAATACCTTCTTAAGTAATTATTTAACTCTAGACTCTAGACTATTTAAGGTAGGAGAGCTCATTTAAAAAATAGTAATTATGTATTTTTTTTTGCATTATATTATACAAGTAGTTTGTAGGAATTTGTTCTTGTATGTAGGAAAGAATGAAAACGATTTATCATAGGAAAAACTTATTGCCAACTCCCTCCTCTCATCTCTTTGATGGGAGGAAAACTTTACATGTTGGATTCATCCTTTTTCAATTTCATATCATCAAGCTATATGGTTCGATTACAACCCTTTTTAAATACAATCTATAACCATCTTTGTTTCGATAAACAAGGAATGTCACATTGGCACAAAAATACTCTACTTATTTGAGACAAATACATCGGAGCATTGTTATCCAAATAATTCACCTTTGCAAAAAATATAGAAAATAAAATGTAAGAAGTATTTGTTTTGAGAAAGTTACTCATTTATATGTACCAAAAAATCCTAATCGTGTGTTTACCTCCCATGTGTGTGTGTGTGTGTGTGTGTAATTTCAGAAGAAAAAATGTTAGTTTATATAGTGTACCAATATATTTTTAAGAAAATATGCTTCAATATGGCTTACATTTTCACATAAGATCTCCCAAATAGAAGCTAGTGGAGAAAAATATGCATTAAAACAAAGTATATTTATAATCAGCATGAAAAACTCACGGAAAATCTAAAATACATCCATATAAAAGTGTTATCAAAATGAAAACTACCACCAAAATTAAACTACAAACCTAAAGAGATAGTAAAGGAAAACAAAAAGCTAGGGGAGGGGGATAGAGCCCTCATCTCTGGTTATGTCATTATCCAGGTGAATGTAGTGCATATAACCAAATTCGTCGGAAAGGCCTTTCTTTGACAGCGAATTTGCAACCGAATTAGACTCCCTATAGATGAGCTAAAAAGTGATATGAGAGAAGGATCACTAGAGTTGTAGAATTTGAGATATACATCCATTAAGGTGAGGGGGGGTGGGGGAGTCTATATTGTTCGTTATTCCATCAATAAGGACCTTTGAATCCCCATAAACATGTATAAAATTTATCGATAATCTTTTGGAAAACCAAAGAAGCTCCCATAGGGCGAGGAGTTATGCCCTCATATTTGTGCCAAAGCCTCCATTCCAGGAAATCTTGTATTGTCAACTTTGATCAACTCTTATCCAAACACCACAACCGCAATTGCCTCTCTGAGAAGCACCATAAAAAAAACCAGTTAGGTAATGAATGCGAGGAGGGGTGTACCTATGTGAAAAGTCCTTGTCTTTCAAAGAGTGTACCTTTATAATCTCCATCCACATTACAATGTTGTGAATAATTTTGTAAATGTCAATCTGCAATCTCTCAAAAATATATCCATTTCTCGCCCTCCATATTTCCCAGAAAGTAAAAAGAGGTGTAGCTTGAAATTTCCCTCCACGTTTGATCCACCAGCATAAACATTGTTCAATATTCTAAAATATTTTGTAAGGAATATTAAGCGAGATGAAGATATTGTCCCAGAAAAGTATAGAAGAGGGGCATTCTAGAAGGATATATACATTAGTTTCATCTGATTTTCTACAAAGAGGGTGTTATTATGATAGCCCGCACCTTATAGGCTCATCAGAAAAAACTCAAGGTAAATGAAGAAAAACCATTAGAAGTGTAAGCGGGCCAAGTAAATATAATTGAAATATGCAATCCTTCCCCTCATAGAAGGAGTGCGGACAAAGGAGTCAATGCTGCTATACAGCTAAGCAAAGGCTGGGCCGCGGGCCATAGCCATACATGGGACAATCCAAGTAAAGCCGCCACGTGGATGGATTCCGGGGGTACCAAGGACGTTATAAGGAGGGCAAAGCTATACCCCTCGAAATGCATGACGTCACAAGTTGGAAGAGCAGGTATTAACTATTCCGTGGGGTGGTGGGGCATCGCGGGAAGACTTCACGGGCCCCCGCCGGAACCATTCAGTGGACCCCTCGAGACTAACAGGTGGCATGAGTAAAATCAAAGGTAAGGTAAGTCAAGAAAGCTGGTACATGACCAGTACCGGTATTAACCTGGCGCGTGGCTCACACCTACCCGGCTCCTGGTAGCCAACAGCCTAATACCACATGCCCATTGTCGATGTCTTTATGACGTCAGCCCTTCAATTTAGCACCCAAGCCTCGTTTTCCGTAAAACTATGGCTTGTTTAACCCTTTCTTACGCCCATTCTTGGTAAAATACTTGTTTTTACAAACTTTTCATGCAGTTAAGCTTGAACTCCAGCACCAGGTCGCTTTCAACCCCCGCGTCGCTTTCCCTCCTGTGTATTCCTCACTGGTTATAGGTATTTAGTCGTTCCCACATCTTACAATTTCCCTTCCGCTTTACTTTTTAAGATGGTCCTTGGAGGAGCCAAGCCTAGAAAGTCTGAACCTGAAACCCCGTAAGCCCACGAGGTCAGGGCAGTCCCTGGACCTGAACCTTTCATTGACACACAAGCTCGTATTCGTGACCCTCAATACCATTTCAGTGTCTCTTGTGTCAGACCCGACTTGTTAGAAATCCATGTGAAGGGCCAAGACCGGTTCAGAGTCATTTAGTCAGGCCTATATTACCAAATTGCTCCACCCACCTTTCTAGTCACTGAGTTCATATGTTGGCTCATATATGCCTATGATGAGCACAGGGGTGCATTTCTTTTGGCTCAAGGAAATAAGGTTTTCCGTATATCTCCTGAGCTCATTAAAGAAGCCCTCTGTTTCCCTCATAGCCAGAAGTATGTTGAGTTTACATAGTTATCCCTGTCCCGTCAATTTTCCAAATTACCCTGGAAACAATAGAGTGAATTCCTTTATTTCATTTCATATTCCCATCTCACGGCTATCCTGTCTTCAAATATGGTACCCTTGACCACATTCAGAGAAAATCTCCAGCCTGTTCTCACTTTCATCTCAGGGTTGCTAGGTCTCAGGGAGGTCGACAGGGTGTCAAAAGAATTCATAGCCCTCCTTTGGCTCATGTCCTAGCCAGGTTTTGTTTTGGACATCCCAAATTTCCTGGCTTCAGCCATTCAAACCCAGTTTCAAGAACTACCCTCTTCGAGAGCTTTACAGTTTTTCTCACTAGTGTTTTACCTCTTCCTGTTTGAGCACGCTGACAAGTTCGAAGCTTTAGGCCTCGAAAAAATTTCAAGAACAAATGGCCAACCCAGAACTGTCTTTGAGTGGAACGTCTCAGTACGTTAGCAGCCTAACGAGAGGGGTTATTCAAGATTTTTGAATGATTTCATGACCATTGCCTACACCATACTTCATGATAGCCCTCCACCCAGGATTTTTCCCAAGTAGAAGGATTGGCTACAGTTTGATGATGAGGAGAGCACTGAGGACTGGTACATGTTTGATGACTACACTGAGATCAAAGTCTATGGTGTAGATGTACCCCCCTACCGCTTGTTGTTGTTCCCTGCTATGCTAGTTTTTGCCCTTGAATACTTACGCCAAACCCTGAAAGCGGACTAGTTCCACTTCATTCCTGCAAAGAAAGGATACATTCTCAAGCTCCCTACCACTATCGACCCTTTCATCATAAACTCAAGACACGCCCTCTCCACAGTGGAGACGTTGCTTCAAGGGATGGATCTAGTACAGGGGAAAGCTTGGCTCTATGACCCGAAAGGAATCCTTTCCAATAGGAAAAGGAAGATTAAGTCCACTGCATATGTGCATGAGACTAGGCCCTTCATTGAATGGAGAGCTAACCTTGATACATGGCCTTTGGCTTCGCAAATGGAGGCTGAATCTTCGGCTGCAGAAGGAAGGGGCGACACTGCTTCAGTGGGTATAGAGATAAGAGGGCAAGATGATGAGGCCGATGTTTCAGAGGAACAAGAAGGTATGGATACAGGGGAGGGATCCCATCCCTCCAAGAAGCAAAGAACTGATGAGGTGGAGATTATCTAGGAAAATCTTCCGCAAGAGGAATTGATCCGGTACGGGGAGCCTGACAAGGGCAAGGTTGGTTTCATGGTAAATTACGATGGCACTCCCTCTTCAGAACCATCTGGGATATCACATTCCATTTCGGTAAATAGAGCCGAAGTAAGGGAAGAAATTGGAAATAGAAACCGGACAGTAAGGGAGAAACTTCGAGCAGAATTGGCCAGGTTTGTGGATAAATATCATACTCGTCTCACCTCAAACCTAGATATGGACAAATAACAGTTGATAATAGCTATCACAGAGGCAGTGCTAGACCCTATAGTTTATGGAGTTAGTTACCGAGCTTTGGAGGTTGTTGTGAATCTGGCAAAGGTCCCTTTGACTGACAAGCTTGGCCTCCACCAATGCATCAGGGATATGTTAAGAGACGAAGTAGTAAAGCTCGCACTTGCACTAAGGAAGCTAGAAGACAAGTACAATGAGGTGTTGGAGAACCAGAAGAAAGAGAGGGCTAGTGCTAGAGGCATCAGCAAAAACTTTCAAAATCTCAGGAGGATAGTGAGGGAAAAAGGAAGCATTAAGAAGGAATCCGGAAGTAGATCATCTTGGATCTAGAGGCTGAAAACTCGGAGTTGAGGAAGATACTACACACCCCCCATGGGAAATATATACAAATAGAGGAGTTAGCCCAGGCAGAAAGAGAGAAATCAGTGCTTGCTAATTCGTTGGCCTGAGAAAGGGATGAGAATGCAAAGACGGCCGCAGAAATGGTTTCCCTCAGACATAAAGTGGTTGAGTTGCAGGGAAAATGGGACACACACGTGTGCATGACCCCAACCTCTGATACACCTGGAACCACTCCCGCATAGCTGAACAAGGCTCTGTTGGACTTACAGGTCTTAGAAAATTAAGCCCACACAACGCAACAGAAAATACAGGAGTTGGAAGCTAAGCTAGAAGAAAACGACAAGGTGGTAGTGACCCTGCAAGAAGAGGTGGAAGGAGCAAAAAGGGAGAAGATGCAACAGGGAAAGGTCATCAAGGAACTGAACAATCGGATGAAAGGAAACACAACCCTCCTAGAAGCTAGGTGCCTCATTTGGACCAACATTATATCGGAGGTAAAGAAGCATTGGAAACATATTACATTAATAGATGATAAAAATATTGTGGTTTGATTGTTCAAAGGGAAGTTGCAGGAAGGTCAAGAAGAAGCCGTGGAAAATGTGGCCATGGCCAAAAGGTATATCACTTACCTATATGGATTAGACTCTGAAGAGTTAGTTGTCCAAGGGATTAAAGACCATTTCAAGGGAGCGATGGAAATCAGAAGGGTAATCAAGAAGGAGATCGCGCGTGCAAACACATTGAGTGGTTTGGAACAGATTGCCAAGGGAGTGGAGTAGTTTGATCAAGAATGGGATGAGTTGGTGAAAGCAGGCCTCCCATCATGTTGGGAGCCTGTAACGGCTGTGTTTTCAGGTCTAATGGATTATGAAGAGAAGGTGACAGCCGTTATGAATCAGACTGATCTCCCTTATGAGAAAAATACTCGTCTGAAAGCTGAAACAATAATTGCTGCCCTGGGCAAGGAGATTTCCCTTCTCTGTCAAATCAAGTAGCACTTGTCCGTCCAGTGGATTACTCGGAATTAACTGATATACAGGCCTTAGTGGAGATTTTTTCCACTATGCCCCCACCAGGGGTGACCATATGGAAAAAATGCAGCGAGTATGTCAACATACCAGTCACCACACCATCCCACCAGTCCCCGCCTCCTCAGAGACACAAATTTGGCTCGTCCACACCGTCAGCGCTTCCAAATCAACTCGCGGCAGCCACGCCTCGTCATTCCAAAAAATGATACTCATGATTCGGTCTAGGTGGCCTTTTTACTTGTTATTTCTTTTACTTTGTAATATCGGGTGAAAACTCCATTTTACCCTATGCATTTTATTTTTTGTTTAGTTGTTTTGTTTTCAGTTGGCGCCTATTTTAAGGCCACTATGCAGATGATGAGAGCCGTTTTTCCTCATCATTAATTTTGATTTTGATAGAGACTAACAACAGAAAAGATATTCCTGTGAATGAATATTGGTCTCAAAATATCTTTTGCAACACTCAGATGAAGGTTATAAAAGAAAGAACTTGAATCTGAAAAGAGGTTCCAGATTTTCCTTAACAAAGACTATTAGTCATGAACGTTCCATTTTGTAAATTTTTAAGGCATTCTCATAGTATACGTTGAAGGATCCCATTGGGAAATTAAAATTGATTTTTCTGTTGTGAGATGGATTCCTGGTGAGATAAGTCACAGTTTGTATTCTCTATGTTATACTCTAATACAAATGTTTTTGACATTTCAATCACTCTCTTTTTATTACAAGCTATCGAAATGCGAGTGCTAATTAACTAGATGTGAATTTATCTGTGAAAAGGTACTCATATCTACTGGTCTATTGTGCTTTAAATATGGCTCGAAGCTTGATATTATGTTCATATGTTACATCTCATTTAACGCCTTTCTTCTGATATTAGCTTGGGTAGATTCTTATGCAACAATAGGCCTACCTGTCGTTAATATGCTCTTCAATTGCTGTCGTCGTTTCCACACTCCTCATTTTGATAACTGTGAATTGTGTTTCATGTTTGGCCCCCCTCACAGCATTTTAAATCCATGTCCGCCTTTCGATATGTGCTTATAGACCCTTATTGTTATACTATTGGGCGTTATGGTCAGTTTCTCTCTGGTCCTCATGTCTTGGTCCTGTCTTATGAAATTTAACCATTTCTAAACAAGAGGCCTTGTATTCCTGACCACAGAAATTTTTTCTGAATCCTCTTGGTTTTAAGATGTCCTAGGCACTGGTCCTTCACAACTCAGGGTTGTCTCTAGGAGTTACAACAGAGGGCATCTTCCAAGCCCACATATAACCCTCTTACAAATATTTTCCCATGTTAGTTTTTTGTTCTACCAGACTAGCCACGTGTATAGGATAATATTAATAGGAACATCTAATTTCCAAAAATTTTCGAACTGATATGGATGGATAAGAGATAAACAAAAATCATGTATAGCTAGCACCAACATCTTGCAAGCCAGTTTTAACAAGAACTAACTTGTGATTTAGCAAGGGTCAAGACATCTAAAAAAATTCTAATATAAAGGTCCCACTCAATGATGACACCAACACTTTGACCTCATACCAACATGTCAATATTGATCATTCAACATGTACAAACTCTAATCTCACTAATTTTGAACAAAATAATCAAACACCATTCATATTCTTATATAATTAAACTACCTTGTAAATAAATATAAAACCTATTGAAGTGTTTATCTTTTAAATCTTATGTTATATAGAGCTTAACATTGAACTTGTGGAAAAATAAGTAAACCAACTTACTTAAATATTATAAAGTTTATAAAGACCTTCCATACCTCCGAGAAAGTGCTTGCATTTACATATTTTCAACTTAGTTATCCATTCTTCACTTCATGAATATCTTTTCAACTTAGTTATCATTTACAACAATAGTATACATTCCTAAAAGGAAAATCTCATTTTACATAGAAATTTTATCTTAAAACATAGAATCCAAACTTAAGATTTAATAGAAACTAAATCTATGTAAACTAATTAATATATACTTTATAAATTAAATTATTACATTTTTAAACATTAATATTAATTATTTATATTTTATTTTCATTTTGATTAATTCATATATATATATATATATATAATCTCCAAAAGCACGTTATTTAAGAAAAACTAGATGATGTGAAATTGCTTATTGGGTTTCATTCTTACTAGATATCTATGGACCTTGGACCCTTAACCTATTTTTTTATGTCCAAAAAAAACAAACACTTGACTAAGCATAAATACTTAAACAATATGTTCATTTATTTATTGAAAATATCTTTTATGTTTTAATGAAATGTATTTCTCATTCATTAATTAATCAATAAAAGTAGAATATAAAAACTTAATATCAATATTAATATGAGAAGTATATATATAATATAATTAATTAATGACAGCCTTATATATGCTTAAACACAACATTAATTTAGACAATCGGATGAGGTATGCTTTTTTTCGTTTAATCATAGAAAAATTCTAATTGTCACACGCTAGGAAACATTAGAATTTCACTTGTTGAAGCACATTATTAAAAAAGAGTCTCAAATATTATTATAAATATTTAAGGATGGACTTTCATTCTTAATAGATACCTCTTGATCTTAGGCCCTTAACCTATTTCATTATGTCCAAAAAAACACACTCTTGACTAAGCATAAATACTTAAACAATATGTTCATTTATTTATTGAAAATGTCTTTTATGTTCTAATGTAATGTATTTCTCATTCATTAATTAATCAATAAAGTAGAATATAAAAACTTAATATCAATATTAATATGAGGAATATATATATAATATAATTAATTAATGCCAAACTTATATATGCTTAAAGACAACATTAATTTAAACAATTGGATGAGGTATGTTTTTTCACTTAATCATAGAAAAATTATAATTTTCACATGCTAGGCAACATTAGAATTTCACTTGTTGAGGCACATTATTAAAAAAAAAAATCTTAAATATTATTATAAAGGTTTTAGGGTGGACTTTCATTCTTACTAGATAACTATGGAGCTTGGGCCCTTAGACTATTTCCTTATGTTCAAAAAACACAAATTCTTGACTAAGCATAGATACTTAAACAATATGCTCATTTATTTATTGAAAATATATTTTATGCTTTAATGTAATGTATTTCTCATTCATTAATTAATCAATAAAAGTAGAATATAAAAAGCTTAATATCAATATTAAGTTGAGGAATATATATATATATAATATAATTAATTAATGGAAACCTTATATATGCTTAAACACAACATTAATTTAAACAATTGGATGAGGTATGTTTTTCCGCTTAATCATAGAAAAAATCTAATTGTCACGCGTTATGCAACATTAGAATTGCACTGTTGAGGCATATTATTAAAAAATAAATAAATAAAATATTATTATAAAGGTTTTAGGGTGGACTTTCATTCTTACTAAATACCTATGGATATTGGGCCTTAACCTATTTCCTTATGTCAAAAAAAAACAAACCCTTCACTAAGCATAAATAATTAAACAATATGTTCATCTATTTATTGAAAATATCTTTTATGTTTTAATGTAATGTATTTCTCATTCATTAATTAATCAATCAATAAACGTAGAATATAAAAACTTAATATCATTATTAATAATGGAAAATATATATATATATATATATATATATATATATATATATATATATATATATATATATATATATATATATATATATATATATATATATATATATATATATATATATATATATATATATATATATATATATATATATATATTTAATAGAAACCCTTATATATGCTTAAACACAACATTAATTTAAACAATTGGATGAGGTATGCTTTTTTCGCTTAATCATAGAAAAATTCTAATTGCCACACGCTAGGCAACATTAGAATTGCACTTGTTGAGGCACATTATGAAAAAAATTCTTAAATATTATTATAAAGGTTGTAGGGTGGACTTTCATTATTACTAGATACTTATGGATCTTGGGACCTTAACCTATTTCCTCATGTCTAAAGAAAATAAGCTCTTGACTAAGCATAAATACTTAAACAATATGTTCATTTATTTATTGAAAGTATCTTTTATGTTTTAATGTAATGTATTTCTCATTCGTTAATTTATTCATTAAAAGTAGAATATAAAAAATTAATGTATATATGTATATGTATATGTATATATATATATACATATATATACATATATGCAACCTTATATATGGTTAAAGACAACATTAAATTAAACAATTCGATGAGGTATGTTTTTTTTTCTTAATCATAGAAAAATTCTAATTGCCATACACGAGGCAACATTAGAATTGCACTTGTTGAGGCAATATTAAATATTATTATAAAGTTTTTAGGGTGGACTTTCATTCTTACTAGATACCTATAGATCTTGAGCCCTTAACCTATTTCCTTATGTCAAAAAAAAAACAAACTCTTGACTAAGCATAAATACTTAAACAATATGTTCATTTATTTATTGAAAATATCTATCATGTTTTAATGTAATGTATTTCTCATTCATTAATTAATCAATACAAGTAGAATATAAAAACTTAATATCAATATAAATATGATGAATACATATATAATATAATTAATTAATGGCATGCTTAAACACAACATTAATTTAAACAATTGGATGAGGTATGTTTTTTTCCACTTAATTATAGAAAAATTATAATTGTCACACGCTAGGAAACATTAGAATTGCACTTATTGAGGCACATTATTAAAAAAAAATCTTAAATATTATTATAAAAGTTTTAGGTTGTACTTTCATTCTTATTAGATACCTATGGATCTTGGGCCCTTAACCTATTTCCTTATGTCCAAAAAAACAATCTCTTGATTAAGAATAAATACTTAAACAATATGTTCATTTATTTATTGAAAATATCTTTATGTTTTAATGTACTGCATTTCTCATTCATTAATTAATCAATAAAAGTAGAATATAAAAACTTAATATCAATATTAATATGAGGAATATATATAATATAATTAATTAATGGAAACCTTATATATGCTTAAACACAACATTAATGCAAACAATTGAATGAGGTATGTTTTTTTTTTTCGCTTAATCATAGAAAATTTCTAATTTGCACACGCTAGGCTGTTGAAGTTTGCAACAAGAAACAATGAAATTGGCATCCGGAAACAACATCCTTGATCCTAGTGAAAAATAAGCACCTAGACTAGGTGGGGCCCACACAGGCTATTTTTAAGTGTATGTCTATTTTTAGAATTTTGAGCAAAGTCTATTTATAGATGGTTGAGAAAATTATATTTATGGATGGGTGTCTATTTTTGGAATGCATGTGCGAAGTCAGTTCATGGATTTCATGTCTAAAAATAGAATGCATGTCGATTATTATTATCTCTTAATAATAATTAGATAATAAATAATAATCTATTCTCTTGAAGCACTTGATTTCAGTTAACTGATGTGGAAAACAAGTTGACTGAAGGAGTTTCGAGTTCTAAGGTTGGTTGGTGGGAAATGCAAGTGGACTTTGTTGTAACTGAGTGACACAAAGTTGTAACAGAGTTGGATGTGTAGTTGTATGAGTTGTAAAGTAGTTTAACTCAATTAAGTGAGTTACACTTAGCTGTGCTAGTTGTAACTATTTGTAACTAAAGATGCACTAGTAAGAGATCAGTGATTTAAATATTAAATTAATTCACATGGAGTGATCTCACATGCAACTAAAAATTTACTACTGTTAACTACATGCATGTCAGATCGAGTGGAGACCCAGTTGAGAGATAGTTGAAAGGGACAGTTTAACTATCAGTTGTGACATTAGTGGGTGCACTCATGCAACCACACACACATTGGAGATGTGTCTATGAGTATTGCGCAGTCAAGGCATGCTAGAATGAATCACTCAGAGGTTCTTGACCATCAAGGAATGTGTAATGGAGGCAGGCTATCAAGAGGCAGTAAATTTGTGCATGTGTGAGCCAATTTTTGTATGACAGTGTGAGACAATTGTATATTGTATTGAGAGCTTTTGCATAAGAGATTTTTATGAGACTATTTCATGATCCATGATATACACATAATATATGATAGTGGGGTTTTTAGCTTTATTATTTCTCGGTAAATACTTTTGTGTTATGTGTGATTGATCTTTCTTCATGTGTTTGCAATTGGTGATTAAATTTCTGCAAAGATTTTAGTAGAAGGATTATGTATTCAACAGTGGCATATAATTGTTAGAAAAGGAGAATTCGACAATACATAATTTGTATTAAAATTTCTACATGGTATCGGAGCACAGAAGATTGCAATATTGAAGCAGTAGTTGAGTTTGTTGGTGGAAACAATTCGAATTTGCTGCAAGAATTTTTTGGTGCGACAATTGAGTAAACATCAAAATGGATTTCAATGGTTTGTGGCTAGAGTATGCACTCGAGGGAAGCTCGAACTACATTGCATGGAAGGACAGGATGGAGGCAGTGCTTGAAGATAATGGCTTGAAGGAATTCATCGGCAGTGATGTTCCTAAGCCCACTTTGACGGATGTTGCATTACTTGATGCATGGCAAAATAAAGTAGCAAGGGCAAGGAGGATTCTGTTGGAAGGTGTACGATACCACATTGTCTCAAGCATTCATGGGAAAGTCACTCCATATGCTATGTGGAAGGATTTGGCAGATCTTTTCCAAAGCATCAATGACCATAGGAAATTGGCGTTGAAGCATAAACTCAGAAAGATCAAGATGGAAAAGAACAAAACTATTCTGGTATACTTAACAAAGTTTGTCCAATGCAGGGATGAGATTGGGAGTGTAGGAGTAAGTGTTGATGATGATGATTTGGTGAGCTTGGTTCTCTTGGAACTTCCTAACAGTTGGCACAGTTATGAAGACTCGGTCAACGGACGGGAAAAACTGTCAGATTGGGAACGAATATGGTCGGATCTAGTGCAAGAGGAGTTCAGGCAGAACACCAGAGATGGCTCTTCATCAAAGCATGATGATGAAGAGAATTGTGCTTTGGCTGCCAAGGTGAAGAGGGGGAAGGGGAAGAAATTCTATTCTAAATCTGAGGACGGTGAAGATGGCAAGGAGAACAACATGTCCAAAGTGAAGTGTTTTCACTGTCATAAGTATGGACATATTGCCACAAATTGTCCACATAAGAAGAACAAAATGGCTGTTGGAGTTGTAGCTGGTAAGGCCCTTGCCTCGCAATTTGAGCTTGAATTCTCATTGATCACATGCATGGTGTCTATTGCATTGGGATCAGGGTGGTACTTGGATATTGGTGCTTCCTTTCTCATGACAGGAGATAAGAAACTTTTCAGTGACTTGGAGGAGAAAGATCTCCAGATGCATATTGAGTTGGGAGACGATGGATGATACAATGTGACTAGAATTGGTACCATTACCTTTCAGAGGGCGTCAGGTAGACTATTTCATTTAAAATATGTTATGCATGTTCCAGGTTTGAAGAAAAATTTAGTCTCAGTCGCAATGTTAGAGGACAGAGGCTATGATGTTGTCTTTAGTGAAGGAAAAGTTTTCCTGTGACACAAAGCAACAGGGCAAGCCAAGAAGGTTGGGATTCGAGTTAAGAATATCTATAGACTTGATGTAGATGGGATTTCTACAAAGCTTCCTACTATTGGGAAGTGTGAGAAATCCATGCAATTGACCCTTGAGAGGGAGCTAGATTTGCATGTAGGTAAGAGTGAACCTCAGGATGTGGAGTAGCCACAAGATGAGGATCATGTGGGAGCAACCACTCATGCAGAGGAATTTCATGCCAGATGGGCAAAGGGAGTGCATGCAACTATACCACCTGTTAGGGTCCCGTGATTTGGCCGATTGGCGAGCCAAATGACGATGTAACATCAAACCAAGCTTTGGAGCCCAAGGACCTAGCCTTCCTGGACTCAAAGAGGGCTCTCTCTATTAGGTGTAAAGGATATCGGTGTGTTTGCTTATGGTGTTCTGATATTAGGCTAGTTATGAAGTATGTTTTTAGTTTTTTGATTTTTTAAGTTCGTGAGGGATAAAACTGATCAAATACATAAACTGGACAACAAGATGTAGATAAATTGGGCTATGGGGTCAAACAGGTCAAGGAAGCTATGAGGTAATGATGTAAGGCTGTTGTAGGGCCGATTTGATTCACGGTAGAAGGGATCTTTGGGCAAAATGGGTTAAATGGACAACAAGTTGGTGAAAGACAAAGGGATTTCAAGTGTAACTAGTTGATAGCAGACATAAACATTTTATAGCAAGCCATTAATCATGTTAAATGTAACTATGAGCTAATTAATACATAGAAATCAAATATTCCAGCCATACATAGAGGTATAAGACCCTCTAACTTCGGGAAATGGCTATCAGACTTTGGAGAAAACACATGAGACAAACTAACAACTCATAAACTACGCCGGAACGCCTAAACATAGTCTCTAAGTCATTGGGCACTTTGACAAACAATATTTCATAGTCTTAGGCAAAGGGCTAGATCGGTACTAGGCCTCCTTGGTTCAACAAGATGATCGACAAATCAGTCAAAGAGAAAGTTTTATGGACAGAACTATGGACAGCTTATAGGTAGGCAGGTCACACCATACATCCTACTCAACATGCATAGAACTTGTAAATAAAACTAGCAAACATTATCCTTAGGTTACTAAAGAGCAGTTAAGAATTCTTTAGCATAACAAAGGAAGAAGAAAACATCAAGCTATGAAGATTCAGAAATTTTGAGGTGCCTCCATGGGCATATCTCAAAACTAATCTCTACTGATCTATAGCAGCAAGAAGCATGGATTATGAATGAAAACTAGAAGACAAAAAACATAATAAGAAAAACTATACCATTCTACCATGTCATGGAATCCATCACCAAACCTTCATCACTCCTCAAAAGCATCCAAGAGGCAGTCCAAAAATCATAACTCAAGTGTATTCATCAAAGCTCATATCACCAATGTATTAATTCTTCTCTCAAGTTCAGCCTCTGATTTACAATGAAACCCATGGAATAAATAGGCTTGAGGGAGGAAAACCTCATGGAGCAACTAGCTATCCCATTGGCCAAGTCAAAATATCTAAACTTTTCCTTGAGGCTTTGCAAAGCCCAAGGCACAAAATATCCCATAAAATATCTAAAAACTGCTAAAAACGGAAATTATATTGACTTTACATCATTTCCCAATGATAAAAATAGCTTAACGCACATTTGGGAAAAGCAGATTTTTGAAGTTCAAAAATTACAAAAATACTTCATATTTATGCCTGAAAAAGGTCCCCTCACTTGCTGAATGCAATTGGCAGCCTTCCCGATGTTGCAATGGGGCTCATGAGGGCTTGCTGGAAAGCTCTCTGTGTCTATTTTCTGGCGCAACTGAAACCATCTCAATCCGAGGCCTGGAAGTCATCCAAAACTGTACCTGTGTGAAAAAACCCAGAAAATAGCAGACTGCTGATATGGCGGGCAGAATGTGCAAAAAGAGGGTATTTTCGCCAATTTGAGGGGGCGAATGATCTTCAAATGCCCTAAAAATCGCTGGAGAGCTGCTCATGGAATTATGGCATCCATCGGTATCATCCTCCTCCCTTGACAATTCATCAAACTAAAATGGCGAAATTATGAGTTTTCGATCAAAAACCCAAAAAATGCCAAAAAACAAAAAGTTGTCGAAAAAGGCCCTAATTTGGCATGCATGACCTTCAAGGGTCCATAGCAACATGCTCCGAAGCTGAGGCCAAAATATCAAGGGCTGATATGCTTTTCCCTTCTTTTCGTGCCTGGCGCTTCCCCTTCAACTTCTTCAATTTCTCTTGAGCTGCCTTTAACTTTCGCCTGGCAAACTGATTTAGCTTCTGAAAGTGATGAGTCCTCCTTCTTTGCAGCTCAAGATCCCTGTTCGCCCTCTCAAGCTTCATTTCCAAATGCTTGTTAGCTCTCTCAAGCCATGCTTCTTTGTTCTCCTCAATTTCCTGCTCGAGGAGTGCAGTGAGAGGATAGGCTTGGAGCTGGGCTTGCTCTTCTGCTCTCTGCTTTTCCAAGGCTCTTCTAAGCCTGATAGTCCTAGGCCTCTTCCGCCTAGGCTGGTCTTCCTCCTCTTCATCATCAAACTCACCAATGAGCTCTTCAATTCTTGCTTGCGCCTTTTCTGCCTCTTTCTTATACTTAATTGCCCTTGCCTCATGAATAGCTGCATGAAACTTCATCTGTTTGTTTTCAACCTCTAAGAAGTGGTTGAAATTCCTCGCCCTTTGAAGATCTTCCTGTAATACCTCAATTTTCCCCTCTTTGTGAATGAGGAGGTTTTCAAGGAGGCGGGCCTCATTGTCACTATCATCGCTTCGGATAGGGATAATAGCTAATTCACCTCCATGCTTTGTACTTTCTCCAATTTTACTTTTGCCTTTGAAAGCTAATCTGGCGCTTTTTCTCCTTGGCATGATAGAAGATGTCTTTTTGGGCAATTTCCTCTTGCTAGGAGCGACCTTGGTCACTGTTTGGGTGGCAGCCTTAGCTTGCTGTTCCTCATCAATGTTTTGTCCAATTTGTGGTTCAAGAGGTGTTTCAATTTCTTGCCCAACTTGTTGTTCATCAATGTGTACCTGTGGTTGTTCATCTTGGACCTGCTGTCCTCCAATTTGTATCTGCTGTCCTTCAATTTGTATCTGCTGTCCTTCATCATCTGCCTGCTGCCCTTCATCATCCATCTGCTGCTGGCCTTCATCCTGTATCTGTTGTTGGCCTTCATTTCCAATTTGCTGCTTTTCACTGCCCTCTCCTTCTCCCTGTTGACTTGACTGCCCAGTAGTCATTTTGAGTCTTCTAGGTGTAGGCCTACTAGACAAAGGCACTGGGCGATGGACAGGCTGAGTAGGAGACACATGAACAGGAGGGACAGTGGCAAAATCTGAATGGTTGATGAATAAATCCCATGAAACCCCTTTCTTCTCTAGCTGGTGTAAGAAGATAATCTTGATCAAGGAATGATGAAAGAGAGAAGGGATTTGCTGAGGTGGAGCCTTCTTTTGGACAGTAGATGCCATTTTCTCTATGCTCTTGGACAAAAAGTACAGAAGGTTTAGTTGCCTGCTTCTGGTAAAATGCATTAACAAGCGGACATGGTAGGCATAGATTTGATTAAACCTCCCTTCACAAGTGAAATATCTCATTATGGCTTTCATCAGTGGAGCATAACTGTCAAGAAGATAGGAAAAAGGGAAAATATCAGTGATAGTTTCCCTATGTTCAGGCTTGATGAAAGGTTTATAATCCTCTAAATCAAGATGAGCTTGTTTAAACCACTTTTCACCATGATACGGGATCTTGGTAGCTTTGGACACATACCTTGGAGAAATTTTGAAATCAAGACCCGCCAATTGGAAGTGTTTTTCCTTGAATCTCAAAGCGCACAAATGTGTTAGTGGCGAAAAACTCTTGACTTCTTCTATCTTCTGGCAGAAATCAAGACAGCCTACTTCACGGAAATTGAAAAGCACAGATGGGTGAGCATTGATTTCTTCTGTGGAGATAGGCTCATATCTCTTATGTGGACCGCTCCTGTGGTCTTGCTTTGGAGGCATTCTGACTTGAACAAGCTTTGGAAGAGGCAAACTGCCTTCACTGTATGTAAAATGCACTTCTGGATTGAAACTGTGTCAATATGCTGTTTGGACAGAGAAACAATGTGAGGTGGAGGATCTGCAACAAGTGTCTTTGAGTTCACAACCTCTGCTCTCCTTAAAACCAGCCTTTCACCTTTGACTGTACCTTAGCCAAGCAAAATTCTTCAATAGGACACCATCAGTAAAGATGAGACAAAAATGCTGTGTAAATTTCCTGTATACAGTGTTAAGCAATCACTCCTCTTGTGAATTTGTTAGAGGCCAACCAACACTTGTATTTGTGTCTCTAAGACCAATCTTTAAATATTAAAAACCCTGCTCATCAGAAATGGTCTTCCTCTTGAAAAATATCACAGTCAACAACTTCTTCAAAATGATACAATATAGTGAAAAGAAGGGCAGACCTAGGCTAGGTGAAATATCAGTGTACAGTGTTTTTTAGGAAAAACACTCTTTACTTGTGACTTTAAGAGATCCACCACCCCATCTATACCTCTGTCTCCAATGTTAAAATTCAACCATCAACAACCTCTGCCCTTCAGTGTTCTGTTCACCTTTGGAAAATCTCTGTCAACAAATTTACAGTAGTGAAAAAGAGGGGCAGATTGCTAGGAGCTTGTTGTGAGAAGTGTTTTGATTACCCTATTCTTATGAGTTTTGAAATGCCACTCAATACCTCTTACTCCTTTCCATGGTAACTTTTGCAATCATTAAAAACTTTGCCCTGTATGAGTGTGCCAACAGTCCACTAATCTTGCATCTCTTGCAAACCACCATACATATGCTTAGACTGTCAATACACAGGACTGGAGCAAAAAAAATGACAGAGTTTATTAGAAGACTACACAGTTGTTGGCAAAAACTATGTGAGTTCTCCTTTTTCAAAACAAATATGTCAAAATCCCTTTTACTGGTTGCATTTCACTGTTTTAACAATATGGCAATGTTTTGAGGACAGTGTGAAAGGTTTCTGTTTAGACCTAAACCCTGTCTTTTTATAACCAACTCTCCTTTTAATCAACACACAGTTCTTTATAGGACAAACCTCTGCCTTTCGATGTTTTGAAAACTAAGCAAGCTGCCCTTAGTCTTAACACCAATCTTTTTCCCGTAGGTGTTCTAGATGACACAGTCAGCACTTCATCACAATTTAACACTTCAGATCACCGTGCAGGAAACACTGTTTTTAACTATAGTGACAAGGTTTTGAAATTTTTGAATGTGGAGTGGTGAAAATTCGCAGCATTTTTAATAGTGAACAAGCGTTCCTTGAATCAAAACATCACACCTCTCCGGTGTTTATCTCTCACATTTAAACCTGGCTTCTATAAACTTGTCAGTGGATCTTTAAACCTTGGTAGCACTTTGTATTTTTGGAACCGGGTGAAAAACATATAGCATACCTTTAACTTTGATGAACACCCATTTTGAAAGGCATGAAGTAACACCGGAAACCTTTAAACCTGCGCGGCACCCTTTGAAGATAGAACGTCGCGCAAGAGAAACCGCCCGGGTGGCCTGTTGGGTCGGGCTGTCGGGCGTGTACAGGCGCGTCGCGCCACTGTACAGGCGCGTCGCGCGTACACGGGGAGCCTTTGTAATTTCGCCCTCAGGCGCGTCGTGCGGAATGGCAGGCGCGTCGCTCGGCCAATAAACAGTGCAGATTACTTCAATTTCACCTGGAACCTCCCTTGTTTGATGCCGAGGGAAATAATAAAAGAAAACTTTGTTTGATTTGAAAGTGGGAATGCGCCTTTCCCATCTTACTCCCTCTATATATCAAACTCCCCACGGTCAAAAATTTTAAATATAATATGAACACTCCGTTGGGTTTTGTAAGGTGAGAACAGTCCCTTTAACCCTTTTTTGCAGTATTCCTTGGCATATGTGCAAAAATGAATTCATAGTCTGTGCATGCATTTGAAGATTTTCTATGCCTATTAGACCATTTAATCATGGACTAACCGCCTTATAACAAACAGAAAAGGTTAAGAAAAAACCAGAACTTTGTCTCATGGGTGACATTTCAACACCGATCTTTAAACTTTGACAAACAACTCAAAAACTTCTACATCACCTCTGCCACTATTTTTAACAATACTGGTCATAGTTATGATGGATTAACAACCCCCTTTAAAACTGTCAATGAAGTACCTGAATACCGAGTTGTTTATGAAGGACATGGTTTTGTAAACCTGTCTTGACAGTCTTTGGTCTTTGACAGCTTCTCCAATCTTTAAATACAACAGGTGCCAAGTTTACTGACATAACTTGAATTTAGTTATGGTTTCTCGATTTCAAGAAGGCGCCCCTTTTTTCCAAAATAATTTCCTGCTTATAGGTACATTTCCTATGATGTATCTGTCCTTTGAATGATGAGAAAGATGCATTTGTTCCAAACTCCAAAACTGACAATTTATCAAACCTCTTCTTTGTCCATTTATAGCATTATATACCTATTCATCATGCATTCTATAGCTCAACTTTGTCCACTGTTTTACCTTCTTAGTGATAATCTAAAGAAAATCAATCAGAATGTGACAAAGAGCATTTTGACAAACCTTGGCGACTGTTTTGTCATTTAACAGGAGATGGCCTGTACTCTTTCAACTTGTTTAATAATTTCTGCTCTTAGGTGATTTATAGGCTTCTCCCTGGACTGTAAGTGCCATCTTTTGGCTGCTTCCCTTCATATCATAATTCTTTGTTTTCTTGAAAAGCGCCCCTTTGGACTTTTGGCATGTGACAGTGGATTGTTATTTGATCCTTTCTTTTAAGGAAACTGCCCCTTTTTTGGTATCAATGGCATACATATTCATAATGTTCCCAGTCCATCATGATGTATATTTTGAAAGATATTTTACTATGGGCAATGCATTTTGAAACATAACCACCATCTTTTACCTGTGTAAAAGACTTTTGCTTTCTTCCTTTGCATCCTTCCACTGCATCTTTCTGACTAATCAGTCTTCAACAATATCCAAGGCTTTGGCCATCTGCTCATACATGGAGGAGGCTCTTCATCAGGTAAGGTATCTGCAGGTTGCTTGACAACTCTGTTTGACACAGCTTTTCCCTGGATGTGATGGAAAATAAACCACATTTGAAAGACATCAATACTAGCATCTCTACTTGCAATCATCACTGTGTTTCAGAAGAAAACCAAGCCAAAGTGACACTGTCTCCCTGCACTGCTCTGAGGGTGACTGAAAAATCATTATTTGCTTTAGTCAACTTATGACAAATTACTTGAAAAATAGTCTCTGTAACTATGGAGGTCAGTGCCTTTTGAGAAACCGAGAGCTTTCTTTCTGCCTGTGTAATGGCATTTGTTGTCAGCATCTATTCCATTTGATCTTATGGACAAACAGGCTTCTTATGATTGGAATTTTTATTAATGACATGCCTTTCTAAAGTTCAACAATTCACATGATTTGAAAGCTTCAGATGACCTCCTTTATCAGACCAGACTCTTTTTTCATTTGAGCTAGCATATTTCAAACTCTATTCCTGTTATGATCATTAGTCACATTTATAAAAACCTGGAGTCTCTGTTTCATTTGTTCAGTTCAAGGCAAACCTGGACTTTTGCAATCTTCCAAGTCAATTTTGGCCAGCGCCCTCTGCTTGTGGATGAAGGAGGCGCCCTAACCCTCTGCTTGTAAATGAAGGAGGTTCTGGGCCATGACAATTTGCCAGTTTGTTGTGACAGTGGTGTCTTTCTGTTTGGCAGACATATCTCAGGCTTCAAGTTACATTTAGAAGCAGTTGTTCCTCTAACTGTAAATTCAAGCATTTACTCCATGAGATGAAATTATATTTCCTGCCTTTGTAGAAACCATAGAACACTGTGAAAAACCTAATGGTCAGCTTGAGATTGGGGTTTATGCAGTGCTGAGATCTAGGGGATGTGAGTGGCGCGACTTAGGGCTGCTTGTCAAATTAATTTGCAAAGTAAGAGGTCAGTCATGGTAGGTCTGTTACAGATGGAGGCTTTTTGGCTTTTTGATGATTGCCAAGGGTAAAATGTCTTAAAGCGCCACTTCCTAACATAGGGGAGACTTTTGAAACAGATGTGGATTTTCCTTTTAAAGCTGGTGGGCAGACCAATAAGGCTGAAGCTGGATAGGAAAGGGATAATGAGGTTTTGATTTTGGCATGGGTGTACTGGAAAGTAGAAAGGAGAAAAAAGTTTTAGGAGGGTTTTCTAGATGACATATTGACATAAGGAAATCAGTTTCTAGGAAACTCAGCTGTAGATATAGTCATCACTAACATGTAAAAAATACTGATGGCTAACACCACCAAGTGAGAGGTGGGGCGACTTGCATGAGTAATCCTAAGAAGAAATTTCTAGGCAGGATTCATGTAGATGGTGTGGATCTCATTAATTGAACCTGGCTACGAGGAGTGTTGGAACAGGGTCCTCCAAAGGATGCGAATTGGGATATTTTTTTAGTATTTTTGTATATTTTTGGCATATTTTAGTCTAACACAGGGGTTTTGGGGTGGGTCAAAGCCCCGAAAGCATTGTAATAGGTCAAAGGGTAGACCTAGAATCTACAAACCATGGTTTGCGGACCACAGGAAAGCTTAGGCTAAATCGTTATGAATAGATGAACATTTTGAGTCTTAAGATAGAGAAGAATTGGAATTGATGCTATGTATGAACTGGTAGATATGTCTAGGGTTGTTTTGGGTAAGGACTCCCGCAGCTGTGTGCGCAGAGATCCTCAGTCCTACTGTGTGCGGACCCCGCTAGGCTCTGTGTGCGGGCTGGTTTTGGGTATTGTAAGTAGATTTGAAAGACTAATGAATGCAGAAGTATAGTTGGAATATCTGAATCTGTTGGAAATTACTATTGATGTGAATATGTGATACTTGGTTATGTTATATATGATTCTGTGTTATTGATTTAAGCTACGAAAAGTGATTGTGCTATTTGCTTAGGCTGCGAAGTGTTTGTGATCCGATATTTATGATCTGTAATTATTATTAGCTATAAATACTTTACTTTGTTCTGATAATTGGCAAGACGAACGTGGATGTGAAGATCCTGAGTAGATATATACATGATAATAGCTCGATTGGGTTGAATTGCAAATTGTACTGTTTCTGCTGCGAACCTTCGGTGAATAGATCTGTCTGGTACGAACCTCAGAGGCTGCGAACTGGACTTACCTACTCTCTCTCAAGGTGCGGAAACCTGGTTCCAACACCCTCCCATACTGCTTCGGGTTAGACTTTGGCCTGCGAAAGCAGGTCACTGCCGAAAGGGCCAGTAGTATAGGGGTTTGTTGGCAAACCTTAAACTTTGAACCTGGGTTAGGACCCCTTGAGCCAACAAATGGTTCCGTTGTTGGGACCGGGAGAATTTTGAGAGAGATCGAGTAATGCCAAGGCCGTACTAAAAACCTAAAAGAAAAGAAATCGATGAATGGTTTGAAAATCAAGTTCAGGAATTCGCAGTAAAAGAAAACCGCAGTAAGAAGTTGACCATTGAAGATTGGAAGAACAAGTATATTTTCATGGAGATCTACGAGATCTTCTTTGTAACAATTGCGATCGAGTTCCAGGAGAGGCTTGCAAGGCTGGTCAAATTCTAGAATTTTTGGAAAGACAAGTAGGTCACACAGTGAAACCTAGAATTGATCCAGCAGTTAGAGAAGACTAATAACACCATCACTCGCATGGTGGATGAGTGGGTGGACAGTGTGCTAGGAGGGTTTGTGACATGGTTTGCCATCAATCCATTTGTATCTTATTTTGAAGTAGAGCGACGATTTTTCAAGGGTTTCTGGGGTAAGTTTCTGAAAACCTTACCATTACTGATCAAAATATTATTGTGCGAAAAGAGTATTTTGTGTAGCCACACCAAGTGAATGACCTATGATTTGGACAGAAGTACAACGCGAAGTGGCAAATACTATTGGACCAACCAAGAAGGAGATAGATCTGTCTATAGTATTGTAAGAGAATCAGTTGCGCAGAGTCCTCCAGCCACACCACTTTCAAACCAGCATAGGGGTAAGAATTCACCTACACCTCCGCCACCACCGGAAGATGACATGGTTGCGCACATAAAGTTACCTACCTTTAAGGGTGTGGGAGATGAATACATGGATCAGTTCTGGTTTTTCGCAGGATTCGTATGGACTGCGTAGAATGTAGCTAATGATGTGGTGAAAGGGGCACAACTATCCCTCGCCTTTGAAGGAACAGCCTTGGACTGGTACATGGGATACATCAGCCAGCATGCGAATGCAACCATTGAAGAGATTAAGAACGCCTTGAAACAAAAGTTTAAGAAGCCTAAGTCCTACTTGCGAATAGTGGTGAGCCTAAAGGATTTCAAGCAAGGGCCTTCTGAGTCTGTGTGGGAGACCAATCAATGACTGAAGAAGGTGATTAGAGAAGGAGGTTTTCATTACGATGAAAAACATCACACAGAATGGTTCATCGGTATGTTTTTTGCGCACCTGCCATACCTATGGGTCACCAAACTTTCGAATCGCAGGAAAAAGCCTTGGAGGTCGCTATGAAGTTAGAAGCTGCGCCCATGGATGATACCCAGCTGGGCGTCCAACAGATCCAAGGACAACTGGAGGCAATGCACATGGAGATCTAGAATCTGTGAAAGGAACGAGGAGCAGAAGCTAGCCCTGAAATATGGTGCATACGATGCAAGGTGAATGGTCACACCAAGGATAATTGTCCTCTGTTAGCAGACTACATGCAGGTCGGGGGACCTAGCCCGTTGTGCCCTAGGGAAACTACAGGATCAAGTGGACCAGCACTGTGGTGCGATGATTGCCGCATTGTAGGGATACACGATATGAACCACTGTCCTCGCCTTTCTGCTTATGTCCTAGAGGTAAAGCAGCAATGGTGCAGGTTTTACAGGTCGGTAGGACATGATGAACATAACTATTGGACATATGATTTGATGATTGATCGAGGAAACTTATATAGAGTAAAAACAAACCCTGCGTTGCCGAGATCCCCTGCAAGCATAGGAGGCTCCCCAGTTAGGGGCAGGGGAGGGGGCCGAGGTGGAAGCGCAGGTTGGGGATGAGGGCAACTAATCCGTTATAACTGTGGAAAAGTAGGGCACTTTTCAAGGGACTTTCCAAACCCTACAAGGTAGTCCTATCGGTATTGCAGACAACTGGACCATACGATTGAAGACTGTCCAATATTGATAGCAAAGATGTAGGAGAAGAAGCCGACAGCTACACAGAATGTGCGGAGGGTTAAGGATGAACTGTAAAACGAAGATCCAAGCATGGATGTCGTAACGCGTAGTGGAATGGCCACTGGGGGACCTTGGGAGAAGGCTACAATTGAACCTCTGATCTGACAGGCAGTTATCAGACAAGAAGGTTTGGATCTAAAAAAGCAAAAAAGAAACATTTGTCACAGCTCGCAAAGACCTTTTTGAGGCAGAGGCAACTACGTCTCAGGCACCTGCGAACCTCAAGGAAGATGAGGAGGTCAAACCCTTTTTGCAGGCATGTATGAAGCTGCTGCGCAACCCAAAGGCTATGGAGAATCTTCAGGCATTAATAGATAGCTACGCAGTGTGGCCTAACCTACCCCCAGAAATCAAGGATGTGCACAAACTATACAGATATAAGAAATGCACTGGTAGGGAGATGCAGTTGACAACACAGATCAGTGAATATGAAATGGATCAGTTTATCTTGGACCTGGGGTCAGATGCGAATTTACTACCAAAACAAACGTGGCAACGAATGGGAAAACCTAAGTTTGAGTGGTCCATTATCTAGCTACGTATGGCCAATCAGCAGAAGATCATACCCTTGGGGAGACTGTCGAAGATCGTGGAAGATATCGCAGGGGTCAAGGTCCGCGTTGATTTTGAGGTAATTCAGATTGTAGAAGATGCGGACCCTTACCCTACACTCCTAGGGTTAGACTGGGCCATAGATATGGGAGGCATCATTAACTTGAAGAAGAGAAGCATGGTGTTTGAAAATAATGGCACAAGGGTGATAGTGCCATTAGATCCTGCCGAAGCGAACGATATACAGAGCTAGTGCGCGACGAAGAGGATTTGGATTACATTTATAAGTTGATTGTGTGGGATGAAGATTGGATCAACCCCACGGCGAATGGTGTACTCTGCTGGGAAAATGATAGTGAATGCTTCTCCGACTCCGATGGGGAGATCGAGAACTGGAAAAACCGGTTACATGATTTCTCTGCGCTGCGATGTCTTTAGGTTACAAAGAACTTCTGCTGCATTTCCTCCGAGGTAAGAGACCTACCTTATTTTGATGCTTCTGGTGATATTGAGGGATTTTTGTGAGAATTTTAAGCTGAAATTCCAAGAGGATGAAGGCTAGGGGCCCTTAATCTCGCCATGTGTAAAACACTTGCGTTGTGGTGGGACACACATAAGGAGGCGTTCCAGGACTAGGAAGAATGTCGGGATATGATGATTCTGCGATTTGAACCACCCACTCACCTACGTGTCCAAACATACCTTGGCCCAGGAGACCCACGTGAGTATCTGCTCGCTTGGATGGAGAAATGGTGCTACAAGACTACAAAAGAGTGGGTTCATCTATTTATTCATGCCTTGGGACCATTTCCCACCGCATGGTATTTAGATGCGGAGCTCCATCAGCGCACCCGCCACTAGGAGACATTGAAGGATGAATTTCTGGGGACATTTGGGTTAGTAGGTGGAACGGAGGCGCTTAACGCAGCTCTACAGGACATTGATACGGTGGTATGGGGTGAATCGCCCCCGTATGTCACACCTAAGGTACCAACATGGGAAACACAGCTACCGGACATAGTCAATTGCCACAGCCTAGCCCTAAAGGAGTGTAAGGATGATCTGTGAGCTGTCTCTGTCTCAAAAGTAGAAGGGATGCACACAGTTCCTAGACCACTCAAGCTACAAACAGGTAGCATTAAGATTCACCCTAAGTTGGCTCCGATTGGGGATGTGGATACATTAGATAAGATTCTCATAAATCTGGCCACTTCTACAACAAGGAGACAACTGCATTCAATCTTCAGCCATGCAGGTTATTACAGGAAGTTCATTCAAAAGTATGCATTGATCGCAACACCTCTAAAAAACATGGTTACGAAGGATGTCATGTTCTTTCTGGATGACGAATGTCAGACAAATATGTCTCTGACCTTGAATTACTTGGGGAACAATCTTGTGTTGGGGCAGGATGCGCAGGAGGCACAGGTGTTTAACCCAAGCGTAGTAGGTACGCTAAGAGCACAGGAGGAGCGACAACTAGTCATTGGAACAGTAAAATCGGGTAAAAATAAAAAGTTACCGTTGAACAGAGCGGACTTCTAGCATTTAATGAGGCGAATTTTGGAGATTTTTTACCTTTTACCTGATGATAAGTTTACCCTACCGTTAGTCGATCACAATAACTATAAAAAGGGCAAGATAGATGAGATGCAAGTTCTGTATTGTTTGTACTTAGCTTGGTTGTCCTGGACGAAGTTGTGTTGTAAGAAAAATTTTGCCCCTAGCACCTTGTTCATGTCTGAGCAGCCAGCCCCCCTTTAACAGTAGCAATCCTGAGTTCATATTTTGTGCTAGAATGAAAACCACGAACCCTGCCGAATCCTCGGAGCCAGTAACTGGGGAAGTAATGGAGATCAGGTCTAACGATGAAGAAGTTCTTTCCACGTCGGTCACAAAGAAGGGAAAAGAGAAAGCACAGGGCTCCGCTAAACCTCTGAAACCTGCGAAATGGGTTGGGGGAAGCCTAGGACTTCCCCAAGAAATGTCAAGTCCCCATAAGCGATGCCCCGGGCTTAGGCTGCGTAGGAGGAGGCCTAGCTCGTTGAACCAATCAGCTGGTTGCCTCCCTTTTTCTGACCATTAAGGCCCTCAACGCGCACACCAAAGAACCTTGAAGGCCTGATCACCTATCTACAGATGCCACTGACTCCAGGAGAGGTCCCTGTCCTTAGCGACCCTTATAGAAGGCTCCATGAGATCAAATTTGATGATCACGACTTGGAAAATCTTGAAGCTTTCCCTGAGTTAGCACCTGAGCTATACCTAGACATGATTCAGGAAGACGATGGGATCACAATTATTCCCCAGCGCGGGGTGTGTGGATTGGTTAGATCTAGGCTCCTGAACCTACTATGGATGCCACACTTCGGCCACTACAACATCACAAACTGGCTGGCCCGACAGTTGCTCGCCCTGATTCACAATGGTTGCCTGTGGATTCGTGACAGAATCCCCATTGATGTTGTGCTGGTTCATAGAATTATTGGCCTCCCCATGAAAGGGCCACACCCTTTGGAGCACGTGGGAAAGAAATATGAGGCAAAAACTATTGAATGCGTGCATCAAACTTACCTTGTGGAGCGAAACACTCGCAGCTTCATCATCAAGTCTATCAGTGACCCTGGTACACAGCTGGTTACCATGCTATTAGCGTGCAAGCTAATGCAAAAATTCCAGGTAGCAACCATCCCTGCTTATGTCATTCAGTTAGCAAGCCAATGTGGGAAGGGGGTCTGCCTCAATTGGGCCCAGTACTTGTGCGATGAATTCTTGGCCAACGTCCGCAAATATCAGGAGCAAGGAAAGGCCTTTTGCTACTCTTGGTTTTTGTTCCTCATAGCCCTGGTCACCTGGGAAGCCCCTGAGGATTCGGTCCTCCCTGAGCTCACTCCAGACATGTGCGAAGGGGCTCGTTATGCCCATTTGTGGGACTCCAAGGACACGCAGTGCGTGGAGGATAACCAAGTCTTCTGGGTCCTCTTGCAGAGCAGCTTGGAAGCAACCATCAATTCTCGATCCCAGTTGTCTCCAACGGCATATGACAGATACAAGGGCATTGCGGCATTCTAGGTTACCATGCACAACATCTAGATCAGATCCCACAAGGATAAAACCTGGACCTTGCTTCCTTATATGGTAGTGGAAGAAGATATTGACAGTGTAATCGCACTCTGGCCACCTGCTTGGAAGATCGGCTTCAAAACCAGTGCAAGAAGCACCACAGGGACCAACACAATGTAGGTGATCCCACCCGTCATCATCAAGAAAACTGGGGGCCCAAGCAAGAGTACAGGGAAAGACTCAGGCCCAGTGGCGAAAAAGGATACATAGCCTAAGAAAACCACCAAGAAGGAAGTGGAGGCCGAAACTCAGGTCGATTTGCAGCCGGATGTGGGCACGGACGAATTGGACATCATAAGTACCACCTCCCCCCAGGGCACGAAGCAAACAAGAAGCTTGTCAAGGGACCCCGAAAGAAGCAGCGCTCTCAGCGAGTAGAACAAAATGAGATAATCACGCTGACCGACGGAGACCTCGAGAAAATTGCAGACACAGTCACTCTAGCCACAGAGGAAAAATATGTAGCCTTAGAGGAACAACAGAAAGCTGCGATCGACACTATCTAGGTCGAGCTCCGAGCTCTGCAGACCAACATGATTCAGGTACATAATCCTTTGGCTACCAGTAGTATAGAAATAAGTACAGAGGAGAGCCATCTCTACTCCCTACCTAGCGTGGCCCTGGTAATCAGTCCACCCGACCTAAAGATGCATATCCAAGCAGGTGCAGGGGTGCAGTTGAATCTAGCTAGGCTATCTCAAGAGGCATTGTAGGGCCTCAATACTATCGTGTTTCAGGAAATCTGCCATCGGGATCAACAGGAGCACCATCAGCTCGACGTGGCTGAGCAGACCATTGCAGCTAAGGATGCTGAAGTGTCCCTCGCTATCGCACAGCAAGCGGAGATCGAAAGCACGATTCACCAACTCTGCACTGATATCACAGAATAAATTTCAGCCTCAGCCACCCCTCGGGACAAAGTAGAAAGATTGGTCGCAACACTCAAGGCTTCGCAAGATGAAGTTCAGGCAGTTAAGGCACACATGGAGCAGCATATCGCAGATCTGCGAGCTAAGTTACAGCCCGAAACACCCACGGAGGCCCGGGCCCAACGAACTACACTGGTCACCGCGACAACGAATGTTATCACGAGGTAGATCACATAAGGAGCCCAACTCTTAGAGACTACCATGCATTTATGGACTAAGGTCCAACGTGATCCAATATTGTGAAGGATAAACCAGGACCTACAGCAAAAAGAAGAGGAGTTCGAGACGCTTGAAGCCACCTTGCCCACTTTGGTGCCTGCCCAGCGCTTGCAGAGACTGTGCACTAGCCAAGCGCTCCAAGTAGATATGGATGACCTTCGGCAAAAGAATAAGAGCCTTGGCGACTGCCTGAAGCCGTGGGCTGATGAAGCTCTTAAGCTTTCGCAGGATGTCAATGTTGCTATTAAGTAGCTAAATCAGACTTTGGAAAGTGTCACCGCAGCGACTGAAGGACCGCTGTCAACAAAGTTGGTCGACATTGCACAGAATGCAGCTGCCCAAAGTGAAGGCATGCTACCTCCGTTAACCAAGGCGATCAAAGCATTGCAAGCGCAGGTCGAAGCCCCACCACCACAGTGACTCGAGACGAGTCACAAGATTGTGTTGGGGGACTATTGGAACATGGTCCTCTAAGGGCTACGAATTGGGATAGTTTTAGTATTTTTGTATATTTTTGGCATATTTTAGTCTAACACAGGGGTTTTGGGGTGGGTCAAAGCCCCGAAAGCATTGTAA
The DNA here is from genome assembly GCA_034641835.2 of Pinus albicaulis. NCBI lineage: Eukaryota > Viridiplantae > Streptophyta > Pinopsida > Pinales > Pinaceae > Pinus > Pinus albicaulis. The sequence goes on from CM076569.1 coordinate 611,182,115, forward strand.
CGGGTCAAAGGGTAGACCTAGAGTCTGCAAACCACGGTTTTCAGACCACAGGAAAGATTATGCTAAATCGTCATTAATAGATGAACATTTTGAGTCTTAAGGCAGAGAAGAATTGGAATTGATGCTACGTGTGAACTGGTAGAGATGTCTAGGGTTTTTTTGGGTAAGGACTCCTACAGCTATGTGTGCGGAGATCCTCAGTCCTGTTGTGTGCAGACCCTACTAGGTTGTGTGCGCGGGCTGGTTTTGGGTGTTGTAAGTAGATCTGAAAGACTAATGAATGCATAAGTATAGTTGGAATATTTGAATATGTTGGAAGTTACTATTGATGTGAATCTATGATACTTGGTTATGTTATATATGATTATGTGTTACTGATTTAAGCTACGAAAAGTGATTGTGTTATTTTCTTAGGCTACAAAGTGTTTATGATCCGATATTTATGATCTGTAATTATTATTAGCTATGAATACTTTTCTCTGTTATGATAATTGGCAAGACACATGTGGATGCAAAGATCCTGAGTAGATATATACATGATAACAACTCAATTGGGTTGAATTTCAAGTTGTATTGTTTCTGCTGCAAACCTTCGGTGAATAGATCTGTCTGGTACGAACCTTAGAGGTTGTAAACTTGACTTACCTACTCTCTCTCAGGGTGTGGAAACCTAGTTCCAGCACTCTCCCATACTGCTTCGGGTGAGACTTTGGCCTGCGAAAGCAGGTCACTGCCAAAAGGGTCAGTAGTATAGGCGTTTGTTTTCAAACCTTAAACTTTGAACCTGGGTCAGGACCCCTTGAGCCAACAAGGAGCCCATAGTACAAAAATAGCAGGATCAGTTGGATTGATGCAGACATATGTCATAAGGACATGAAATCAAAGTGAGAGGGTCGGATACTGGAGCGCGGATCAGAGTTGACAGCAAGTGCAGAGTGCATGGATGCAGAGGTCAACAGTGTAGTGGTTCCTAAAGACATGTGCAGTTGGTACCAGCAGAAGTTAGAAGACTTTGATGACAGATGCATTATACTAATTCAGTTGTTTGGAGGCTATTCATCTTAGGAAGTGTTGCATGTGCGATAAACACTAGAGAAGTGTTGCATACAAGGTTGCAGGGTGCATGCATGGAGTTGCATGGTGCATGCAAAGGTTGCAGGGTGAACGCATGGAGTTGCATGTCGCATGCAAAGACATTCCTTTCTTGTTGAGAGGGAGTGTTGAATCTTGCAACAAAGTGAAATTGGCATCTGGAAACAACATACTTGATCCTAGTGAAAAATAAGCACCTACACTAAGTGGGACCCACACAGGCTATTTTTAAGTGTATGTCTATTTTTAGAATGTTGAGCAAAGTCTATTTATAACAGGAATCTATTTATAGATGGTTGAGAAAATTATAATTATGGATGGCCTTCTATTTTTGGAATGCATGTGCGAAGTCAGTTTGTGGATTGCATGTCTAAAAATAGAATGCATGTCGATTATTATTATCTCTTAATAATAATTAGACAATAAATAATAATATATTCTCTTGAAGCACTTGATTTCAGTTAACTGGTGTGGAAAAACAGTTGACTGAAGGAATTTTGAGTTCTAAGGTTGGTTGGTGGGACATGCAAGTGGACTTCATTGTAACTGAGTGATACAAAGTTGTAACAGAGTTGGATGTGTAGTTATGTGAGTTTTAAATTATTTTAACTCAGTTAAGTGAGTTAAACTCAGTTGTGCTAGATGTAACTAGTTGTAACTAAATATACACTAGTGAAAGATCAATGAATTAAATATTAAATTAATTGACATGGAGTGATCTCACATGCCATTGAATATTTACTACTGTTAACTACATGCATGTCAGATCGAGTGGAGACCCAGTTGAGAGATAGGTGAAAGGGATAGTTTGACTATCAGTTGTGACATTAGTGGGTGCACTCATGCAACCACACACACATTGGAGATGCCTATGAGTATTGTGCAGTCGAGGCAGGCTATAATGAATCATTCAGATGTTCTTGACCATTAGGGATTGCATAGTGGAGGCAGACTGTCCGGAGGCAGTAAATTGGTGCATGTGTGAGGCAATTTTTGTTTGACAGTGTGAGACGATTGTATATTGTACTGAGAGCTCTTGGATTAGAGTTTTGTATGATATTATTTCATGATCCATGATATATACATAATATATGACAGTGGGGCTTTTAGCTTTATGATTTCCCGGTAAAAACATATGTGTTATGTGTGATTGATATTTCTTCATATGTTTGCAATTGGCGATTAAATTTCCACAAATATTTTAGTAGAAGGATTTTGTATTTAATAGTGGCATATAATTGTTAGATCAGGAGAATCTGACAATACATAATTTGTATTAAAATTTCTACATAGGCAACATTATAATTGCACTTGTTGAGGCACATTATTAAAAAAAAATCTTAAATATTATTATAAATGTTTGAGGGTGGACTTTCATTCTTACTAGATACCTATGGATCTTAGGCCCTTAACCTATTTCCTTATGTAAAGAAAAACAAACTCTTGACTAAGCATAAATACTTAAACAATATGTTCATTTATTTATTGAAAATATATTTCATGTTTTAATGTAATGTATTTCTCATTCATTAATCAATAAAAAAAAGTAGAATATAAAAACACACACACACACACTCTCTCTCTCTCTCTATATATATAGGCAACCTTATATATGCTTAAACACAACATTAATTTAAACAATTGGATGAGGTATGTTTTTTTCGCTTAATCATAGAAAATTTCTATTGTCATACGCCAGGCAACATTAGAATAGAACTTGTTGAGGCATATTATTAAAAAAAAATCTTAAATATTATTACAAAGGTTTTAGGGTGGACTTTCATTCTTACTAGATACCTATGGATCTTGGGCCCCTAACCTATTTCCTTATGTCCAAAAAAAACAAGCTCTTGACTAAGCATAAATACTTGAACAATATGTTCATTTATTTATTAAAAATATCTTTTATGTTTTAATGTAATGTACTTCTCATTCAGTATATATATATATATATATATATATATATATATATATATATATATATATATATATATATATATATATAAACACAACGTTAATTTAAACAATTGGATGAGGTATGTTTTTTTCGCTTAATCATAGAAAAATTCTAATTGTCACATGCTAGACAACATTAGAATTGCACATGTTGAGGCACATTATTAAAAAAAATATTAAATATTATTATAAAGGTTTTAGGGTAGACTTTCATTCTTACTTGATACCTATGGATCTTGGGCCCTTAACCTATTTCCTTATGTCCAAAAAAAACAAACTCTTGACTAAGCATAAATAATTAATCACTATGTTCATTCATTTATTGAAAATATCTTTTATATTTTAATTTAGTGTATTTATCATTCATCAATTAATCAATAAAAGTAGAATATAAAAACTTAATATCAATATTAATATGAGGAATATATATATATATATATATATATATATATATATATATATATATATATATATATATATATATATATATATATATATATGAGGTATGATTTTTTCAAAAAATATTAAATATTATTATAAAAGTTTTAGGGTGGCATGTAATTTGTTAATGTTTAGGATTAGATTTAAAAAATATTGTTAATGGTGTTTTTTTTTAACATTTGGATATAGAATTAAAATTTATGGTGGTTATTAGTATTTAAGATACAAAATTAAAATATTTTGACTTTTTTTTGCTTATTTGTTAAGTATGGCGAGTTTTGAGATGATTGTCACGTTTAATTTGTGATTTGAGTAATTACGGCTTAGGGGTATCTATGTAGTCAAAACCACTTTGATATTGTGCATCCTTAGCACGTTCAGATTTTTTCCCATGAGGTATCGAATGAGTGACCTTTTCCACCATAGAATTCCTTAACAGAATACCCTATCACCATCTATTCTACACTTATTTGGCTTTGGTATATTATTTTTAGTGGTATTGTATAGTGGATTTTAAAATTGTGTTGGATGAGTGCCTTGATTAAATAAGAAGAATGGATGTGTATATAGTTGAAAATTATTTTCTATGTAAATTTTATATCTGTATTTTGTTATACCAATAGATAATTTTTAAAGGCAATATCTCAATTAAATTTGCTATAAAGTTTTTGCATTATAGGTTGTGGGAGAAAAGGTTATATCAAATATGTGGAAGTAGGGAGGTAGGAATTAAAAAACACTTTCTTTACACTTTACAAATTTGTTGTAGTATATTTTCTGGATCCATCGCATCAAGTGATTAGTTATACTAATGTTTCGAACCATCTACCTCATTATCAAGATAAAAAAGTGAGAAAGAAATATCTCAGATATGAGGAATACATAGGGTAAGGAAAAGAAATAAAAAAACCGACAAGTCTAAATCATATTTGCATTTATTATTAATAAATTCAACTTTATTACTAAATTTTTGTAAATTAAGGTTTTATAATTTAAAAAAAATGTGTTAATATGTTTATTTAAAAATATATCCCATTATAATATTTATAAATTATAATGATAATGCTTATAAATATATTTAAATTATAATAAATTTAATAAATGATAACTTTACAACTTACTCACAATTTTACAACTTACTCACAATTTTTGAAGACTTTCAATTTATATATTAGATATTGAGAATGCGTGTTTTAGGGGGAGAAGTTATGCCTCATGGATATATTGACTTGCAAGATCCATAAATTCCTCATGCAGAGTTTGATTTGGGTGATCTTCAAATCTTGGAAAGCTCTCACTGTGTAGAACAACATTGCAATACTACACTTACTTTTGCAAAGCTTTGACCCAAAAAATAATCATATAAAGCCTCAAAATAGACTCCTAAATATTCTTGACACTAAATCACCAAAAAGACTTACCCTTAAAAATTGATCCTATAAGTCAATAACTCCATATTCTCAAACCAAAAAATACCAAAATATATAACAAATTATATAATGGTGCATTTTAAACCAGAGATCAGTTAAAAGTGTGCAACATTTTCCATTAACAAATTAATAAAAAAATAGAGCAATGATGTAGATAACCCATGAAGTAGAGAAAAAAGTTAATGGAATATGTTCTAACTATTAATCTTTCTTATTTAATTTTTCTTTTAAAAATCTGCACACAAAGTGTAAATTTTGTTGTATCATATTGTCATTCAATCTCATACACTATTTAATAAAATCTATATTTTATTCTATTTATCTTGTAGTAACTAATAAAATCTATCTTTTTATCTTGTTGTATCTCATAGTTTTGTTTGTTTAGGATTTAAAATATTCTCTAAATGAAAAAGGATAACGAACCAATGGTTTACTCCTTTTCTAGTTAGTTCCACTCAGATCCAATTTTCTAATATTCATTGAAATTTACCATCAAATCTACTAAAATTGTAAATTCCAGTTAGTTCTACTCAGATCCAATTTTTTCATTGAAATTTATTATCAAATTTACTAAAATTGTAAATTCCAATTACATATATATTTAACAACCTCAAAAACCTACTCACTTAAAATTTATAATTATTTTTCAAAAATTAAAAATAATTGAAAATAAAATAAAAATTACATAAAAACATATTTGTAAATTACATTTACATATTTAATTTTAAATATTAAATAAATATATGTTTTTCTATCATAATAAAAAATAATCTCAACCTTACTATTTATTATTTTCTTCTTTGAAACTTATATCATCATCTACAAATTAAGTCTAATTATAAATTCAAAATAATAACACATATATAAAATATTATTCTTTATCAATTTTAGATTTCATTAAATTCAACCATAAAATTATTATTTCTTATAACCTTGCTATTTATTCTTTTTTTATTTTAAAATTAGGCCATCTACTAACTAACTCTAATTATGAATTCAAAATAATAACATGTATATAACCCCAGATGCGGGTGCCTGAAGTGTTTGCCACAGGTTGCCACTTGGCCATTGAATGTAGGGGCACCTGGCTGATACACATGGCGGCACATGCCTCTTGCTTGCAGACCATAAATAAGCAGTACAAGGGAGGATGCCAGCACTCCGCGGCATTCACTCCCCCTCCCTCAGCCTTCACTCCTGCTAGTTGGCCATTAATGGATGATGGCTCTCGACATTCTCATATCAGCCTTCAGATTTCATTCCCTGTAGAGCTCCTCTATCATGCCTCCTCCTCTAGTTGCTTTTCTCTTTGCCTGCCTCCCTATGTGCATTCGACCTTTGCCCAACAGTCTCTCCTCCCCACTGAGACCATGGCGCGACGCCACATAATGTGATGCCATTATGGAGGTGGCAAAGGCACCCCCTCCCACGCTCTAGCTCCTGGCTTGTCTGCGCGCACCCTATCCCTCTCTGTCGCTCTAGAAGACCTAGAGGTTCTCAACCCTTTCTCTGACCCCAAATGCTCTCTGCCCAACTTCTAGTTGGCCTCCCGAAAGAGCAGCATCAAGAATCTGGCTCGAGAGGCAGGAAAAGGCCTCACAAGTCAACAATCTCGCGCTCATCTTCCCCTCTGCCTCGAAAATCCGTTGGACTCCCTGTCAAAAACTCAGAGGATGACTCGAACGATGGTTGGAGCTGCCCCTCCGATGGCACTAGGAAAAGAGAAGCAACTATGGAAAGCATGGCTCGCTCATCTATGGCCAAGAAAACCAAGGCGATCTCAACTTCGACTCTGGAGCCGGACCCCAACTCACAAAGGAGGACATTGAGACCATGTATGAATATGGTTGCTTCACAATTGTGGAAAATCCACAACAGGTGGACAATGATGCCCATAATTGGTAGCTATAGCTCCTTGACCCTCTTTCATTTGAGTTTACATATGCTCTTTTATGGTTTTTATGACTATTTTTGCTTCTTTCTGCAAATTTTGTTACTCTTGAACACATTAATGATTGGTTTCCCCTTGAAGGACAGCCTAATTTTTTATTTTTTGAACTCGTTAATGGTTGGTTTCCCCTTGAAAGACAACCCACTTCTTTATTTTTTTAATAGTCCTTATCGAATAGGAACTTGCTAGTCCAACAACCACCTATCTTAAAACATAATTTATATCTTCATACAATATAATAAAAATTAACCTAATTTAGAAAAAAAATAGCCTACATCAGATCATCTAATTTCCTATATATTCAAACATATAATTTCCATATATTCAAACATATCAATGAGGGAATTGCCATGTAATGTTTAGAAGATGAAAAGTAACTCATTGCCTTTGATGCTTTGGCGTTGCACGCATTGATGGTAGTAGTAGTTTTTACACTAGAATATTTCGTAACAAAGCAGTTGGTTAAGTTGTTTACTTTAAGATACAAAAAGGTACAATAGTCTATAACTCTATCTCAACTTATGATATTTATATATCTTATATACTATTTTATTAAACGAAAAACAGTTTTTCAATTTATATATGAAAAGCAATTTTTTTTAAAATTATATTTATATATCTTATATCCTATTTTATTAAACGAAAAGCATATTTGCTAAATTTATATATAAACCTAAATGTAATGCTAAATGTACCCTTGTACACTCCTTAGGAGATCCTTCCTCGAAATTTCCGCATTAAATGGTACTTTCGTGACATTCGGTTCATGTGCATTAAATGGTACTTTCGTGACATTCGGTTCATGTGGCCACCACTGCAAACTATTAATGTTACCGTTTTGTTTTCTTTTCATAGTAAACAACCCACATCAAACTCTAGATCTCTGTAAGATACATCTCGGCCGAAAATATCAACCCTCTATCTAACTGCTCTGGGGATCCTTCCTCGAAACTTCGGCATTAAATGGCACTTTCTTCTGATCATGTGTGCAACCTGCAAGCATTTACTGCCATCGTTTTCTTTTCAGATGGGCATGGTGGCTTTGCAAGAAAAGGATTCTTATACTTTGTCGTACGGTATTCACGGACCATTATATTTATATATGTCACTTGTCGCCTTATCTTTTAATTAGTTCAACATTAATTAATATTTTAGTAATTGACTTGTGAACTACCAGCCTTATTTTATAATTTTGAAGGTACCCTGACTACAAGCATTCTCACATCATAAATGTAGGATTATTATTTTTTAAAATAAATAGTTAGTGATAGGGTGTATTGTTAAGGTATTTTCTAATATAATAATAATAATAATCCAATTTTAAGGTCACGGCCAAGCCAGACACCAAATTGGTGTATGAGACCCTCTTGTTTGTGGGACAAGGGACCTATCTCCGCGCAGCGATTTCACTACTAAGTCTACGAAGGCATACATACTCTACCCCCTTTGGTTTTGAACCTGTAACCTCTTAAAAGGAAACACATGATCTTAATCATTAGACTCACATGAACTAATATGAAAGTTATTAATTCGAAATTTTATGGACAAAAACTCAGCCAAAAACTAATATGGCAAAGACTGCTGCAATTCCCAAATAATTTTAACAAACTTAAATACCTCTGAATAATAATTTAGTGGACTAAAAATAAAACATCTATTGATCTAAAAAAAAACTCACACCACTTTTCGAAAAAAAATAAAAATATCATTATCCCGTGACCATGGCAATGTTAGTGTTATTCCATTCACGGTATTGACCACACACGAGAAGATAAAAGACATTAGAAGATAATTTAAAATTAGATTTAAAATATGTTCCACACAAACGACCACTTGTGTAATGATCCTAGTGTAGTGTAGTGGGGGTTATCCCTTCCAATGACCTATCTCTTGTAAAATTTATGGACCACGACAAACTTTTATTTTTTGATATCATAGTCATAATGAACTTAATGTCGATGGTCTTAGTTAGCCTACATTTTCCTTTAGACGGATAGGTATCCCCATCCACAAACCTAATGCATTAATATTAAATGCAATTTGTCACTGGAACATTGGGATCACACCTTGGTTTCGGTGTATCAAAGAAATTAATATTACCAAATTCGAATCGCACCTTGCTTTTGGTTTTGGTATATTTAAGAAATTAATATTAACATTTCTATAAAAGAAATAAAAGTTAGGATATTTTTTTTAAGAATATAGTATATTAAAAAATTTATAAAGAATTTTTTTTAAATATTTTTTGGTGATTTTTTATTTATATTTTAAAATTTTAATAAATTTGAATTTAAATTAATCATTATTATTATCCTCAACCAAATATCAATTATATTTGGGTTAGAATACTTCAAATAAACATCTTTAATTAAAAATATATATATATAATCAATTTTGTTTAATAAAAAAATTCAAATATAATTTTTTACAATTTTTTTAATATCATTTTTAAATATAAGTAAGAAGTATGAATTCCCCAAAAAAAAAATCATTGCATTGTTTTGATGCAATCTCAACACAACCTGTAATATGAATATTAAAATAGTTTCTTATTTTATTTATTAGTCGGGATAAATTAAAAACAATAAAAATGTTTATATTATTTTTCATGATTAGTGACGGAGTTTTTTTTTTTTTTTTTTTAGAAAGAAAAAAACGTTGTTTTATATATTAAGATATGCAAAACAGTACATGATATACATGATGATACAGTGCATAGCAGCACTGTACAAATAGCACAAATTATAGAGCATAGATAATGCAATCAGATACAACATTAGTGAAGGAGTTTTATATGACTAAATGCTTAGTTATTTTTTGAAAAATTAATATATATATATATACACACTAAAATTTGCCACATAGGTCGGTATATTAAAAGTTTTCTTGTATTTTTGTTACAATTAAATGAGAAATGTATTTGACAAGGTTTAGAATTGACTGCTTGTAAGTAATAGTAGATCAATCCTTCTTTGTGTAGGTCTAGATACCCATTGTGTCTAAGTTGGATTGTTACTCATATAAAATCCCCGTGGAAGATCAATTAAAGTGTCAAAGGGGCGAGGATTGGAGGATATATGCTAGCATTTTAGCTCAAGGAACAAGTTTCAGGACCCAGACTTTGATCGAATCTAATATTAATTTTGCATAGGGAGCTAGCAAAACGTTATTTTCACATCACATTGAACATTGATTTGATGTGTGGTGAGTGATTATACAATAAACTCATGGATTTTTGTTTATTAAAAAATATAGACTATCAATTATTGTAATTTTTCATTTGAAGTAAGAGATAAATATAGTTTTTGGTGTAACAAAAAGTGGTGGTTGTAAACCATATTTTGCAAAGCTTGGCAGGTTGATTGAAAGTTTAAAGGTGAGATATTTTTTGCAATAAAACTGTGACATCAATTTGTTTTAGTTAAAATTTAGAGGAAATTTAAATTGATGGTTGGAAAAGTTGCAAAAATAGTGAAATCGTGGCTTGGAGGGCCTGAGAAATATATTTAAGTTTAAGTTGGTTGAATTGATGGTTGGTACCTAGGTCTTTGTAGAAGAAAAGTGGCCCTAATATATGGATTTATCTAAAAGGTGGTGATATGAGGTTTATTCATTAGTTAGAAGCTAATGTAAAGATGTATAGGTAAAAGTTTTTTTTTTATAGAAAATTAAAGTTTTAATTAAGTAGGCTATACTTCTGAAGTAGGAAATCAAGTTCAAAACAGAAATCTTTTTCAATAATTTTTCATCCCCAAATATAGAGATATGATTTGTGGTTGTCCAAAACTAGAGAATAAATTTTGAGGTTTGCATAAGGAAACTTTATGGAGTGAATACAATAATATACATTGATAACTAGAACAAATCTACATAACATTATAGTTAACCTAAATGGTCGGAAGAGGCAAACATGTGAGATGTTAGTTAGTCCATCTTAAAGAATTGCTCATTGAGGTCCGGTAGTTGTAGTGTCATTCATTAGAACCCTTCAATTTTTACATGAGAGCATCTTACAATTGTCTTAAACTCATTGAACAACATGTTTTTGTTGTATAAGATTATCCATAGAAGCCTCCAATGGTGGTGTCAATGTGTCATAGAGTTTTTCATTTCCTAAATTGCTTGTCCATGTTGTTACATAATCAAAACACATCTTTTGTAACTTATGGTTCAACTTAATTCTAATGGAGGATGAGATCCCCATAGTGACAACCACAGGGGTGTTGAAGATTGCAACAAGAAACAGTGAAGGAGGCATCCTGAAACATCATCCTTGATCCTAGTTGGAAAATAATCACCTAAACTAGGTGGGGCCCACACAGGCTATTTTTAGGTGTATGTCTATTTTTAGATATGGTGAGCATATTCTATATCTAGCAGGAGGCTATTTGTAGATGGTTGGTTAAATGTGAAAAATAGATGAGATTCTATTTTTAGAAGATTGGGCGAAGTCTATTTATAGATCGCTGATCTAAAAATAGATGCATGTCGGTTATTATTAGCTCTTAATAATAATCCGACAATAAACAACAACTTATTCTCTTGGAGCACTTTATTTCAGTGAACAGATTTGGAAAATCAGTGGGCTGAAGGAATTACACAATTCCTAAGGGTTTACTAGAGTTCATGCATGGAGGACTCAGTTAGAACTGAAGTGGCAAAGTTATGACAGAGTTGGAAGAGTAGTTCATGGAGTTGTATTCAGTTTAACTCAGTTAGACTCAGTTGAGCTAGTTGTATCTAATCTAACTGAATGATACACTAGTGAGAGTGGAGTGAATTAATTAGTTAATTAATTCAAAAATAATAACTCATTAATCGACTGAACAATACAACAACTAACTACAGTGCATGTCAGATCTAGTGGAGACCCAGTGCAGAGATAGGTGAAAGGGTGAGATAGACTATCTGTTGTGACCATAGTGATGCATGGATTGCATCTACATATACATTGGAGTTGCCAATGATAATCACGCAGTCAAGGAGAGTGGGATTGCATCGAATTGGTCTTTGTAATCAGCTTGGATTGCGCAGTGGAGGCAGGCTAGCAGGAGGGCAGAGATTGGTGCATGGATTTGCAGATTTCTTCTATGTTAGTGTGTGAAGATTGTATTATACTGAGAGCTTGATGTACTAAGCTTTGTATGAGATTGTTACATGATCTCCATGATATACATAATATGATAGTTGGGGTTTTTAGCTTCAGGCTTTCCCGTTAAACAACTGTGTTATGTGTGTTTTTATTGCTTCATGTGTTTTGCAATTTTTGATTAAATTTCCGCAAGAATTATAGTGGAAGGATTCTGTATTTTGCAAGAAGATAAATATTGTGAGATCAGGAGATTCCGGATATATACATGCATATTTTATATAATTTCTACAAGGGGCTTCACTCATTGAACCTCTAACATATCACGTGCATTCATGGCATACTAAACAATACCCTTAATTTCACTACATATTGCAAAATACCTCTAAAAATCACATTATTTAACCCCCTATCAATATGAACCCAATACACCTTCCCAATTTGAAAAACACCTACTTTCACTAGATATTGTAGGTATCAAATTTTTCATTAATATTTTTATACCCCTTTATATTTTTTCATTAAATTTGAGCTTCATTTTTAATACCTACCAATATAAAAACCCTTTACCCCCTAATATATGCTAAATATATTATGTCATATTTTCCTCAATATATATCTCCCAATATGAACCCATGTGTTATGGTATTTATCCCCTAGTGAAGCTCTTGTGGTGACAACCAAGAAGCAATACAGTTGTATGCTTAGAAAAATTGTGTAGAGGCTTCACCAATTTCAAAATTGCATTGGGTACCTATTAATGGATAAGCTTCCTGTGGATTGTTGTCTTCTCTTTCATTGCACTATGGTGAAATTGTTGAAAAAAATAGATCTTTCTTGGTAGAAATATCTAACCATGACATTGAGGAGTAGGTGAGGAAATGAAGTGCATGTCGACTATCAATATCTATGAGTGAGAAAACCCACCACATGTTGAATGGCCAAATGAAGTTTGAATGTGGAATTAAATATTGAAAAAATGGTTTTGGAATATGAAGGTTATGAAGTGAAGCACATGTCGATTCAGGAGGGAAGAAGGGAAAACATTATTTTATAGAAAACAAGTTTGTTAAGGATTAGGGTTTTCACACTCACACTATTTTAGAAAAATACAATTTGTTCCACTTGAAAAGCTTTGCATATGCACATGGAGATTGTTTTTATGATGATCTTCAAGTGCTATTACATAATATATATATATATATATATATATATATATATATATATATATATATATATATATATATATATATATATAAAATAGTTGAGACAATGTATAATATAACATTTTAAAATTTTCCTAAAATAAATTTGATATTGAAGCATTAGTATCTTATAGGAATGAATTGAATACAAATTCATTGATGGAAATTCTTAATGACAATGATCCAAAGATTTGTTTGGAAATAATTCCAAAGTTAACTTTGGTTCTCGACACTATTAGAAGAAAGAGGCCTTTGTGGTGATACTTTTTGTATATATTAATTTTTGAAATGACTTAGAATACTAATAAAAATTTGATTGAAGAGACAAATTAGGCCATAATTATATTTAGACTCATCTTTACACAATGATACATATGGAATTTTGTTTCATGATGACAACCCTCTTGCAAAACATTTTGAATCATTGTTGTGAAAAAAAAAAATTGACAATATCAATAGTCAAGAGGATAATCAATATGCTATGAGATATGAAAACATAGAACAATAATGGATGCAAATAGAAAACAAGATGTTTTGAAATGGGTTTCAACAAATAAATGGATTCAAGAATACTTAAGGTGAAAGTTTGTTTGAGTTGGTTTTTCATTAACAAGAAATGAATATGATGTCCCTTTCTGGTGACACATAGTGGCACAATTTTTTTTCAAATTTTAGTGATGTATAATGATTCTTTTTCAATTATATGCATTGATCGACATATAAAAGTTGATATAGAGAAACATGAATCAAGAATACCAAATTGGCAAGAATATGTTGTATATTTGGTGTTGCCATATGAAAAAGGAAACATAGAAGGTGACTTTTTTGTCTGTGACTAGATGTACTATATTTAGAATGTAGATACATACATAAGGTTTTCTAAGACAATGACTTTGTTAACTAGATTCCATTTAAAAAAAAAAGACATTAAAGATATTTAAGCTTGTTTACTATCGAACAACGATGGGGCATTTGCATTTTGAAGTATATATATATATATATATATATATATATATATACATATATATATATATATATATATATATATATATATATATATATATATATATATATATATATATATATATATATATATATATATATATATATATATATATATATATATATATATATATATATATATATATATATATAATCTCTTTCTTCAATATATAAAAAAGTAATAAGGAGCAATGTTACACTAAAACAATAAAAGCAAGAGGAAAAAAATTGAAAAGCTAAAAAAAATTGGCATTGACATGGAGACAAGGAACCATAATAAACCATAATTTTTACATTTACTAAGAAACATTTAAAAAAATTTCCATTGACATTCACAACTATAATTGCAAAGTGCCATTGACATTCCCAACTATAATTGCTCAAGTTGTAGATAAAAAGTTTATATTAATAATTTAACAAGAGGAAAACAAAAACTTTTTTCCTTTCCATGATAACCATTTCTTATACTATTGCAAGTAAAAAGTAAGCATTTGAAGCAATATATAGAAAATTTGAGTAGCATAAATGGTCCTTTTAGAAAACTTTAAACTAGAAATTGCACCAAGAGGTGCAAAAGAACATCGGTAGGAGTAGGGGATGTGGACGACAATAATCAAGTGAAATATATGGATAATGAAATACAATATGAGGTGTGCAGGATGACTTGGACAAAGATCAAGAGGAGATTGTGTGGGATTTGGAATTAATCAACCACATGTTAGGTTTCAATTGTTCCATATGTTTAATTCTAATTCAAGGGAGGAGTTTTCTAGTTCAGCTCATATCTAGTTCTCCATACAAAATCACCCATTGAAGAAGACTCGTGTTATGAAAGCTTTACGCAGGTGCTCAAAGGAATGTTTGTAGGGAGCATTCAAGAAGTTGATCTATTTAATATTAAAGACTATTGTAATCTCTCAAACATGATTCTAGGCTATTTGATTGCATATGAATATAATGAAGGTGACTTGCTTATTGCGGGAGATCTTTCCTGGAAGTAGGCTTGCACTTGTTTTCATTTTATTTATTTTAGATAAAGGGATATTTTTATTTTCCATGCATGCTTAGATAAAGGCATATTTTCTAGTTTTGAATAACATGCTCTATCATTTCTCGTTATTAAATATGATCCACACATATGAACCAAGTATTTTTATGCTATGCTTGAAAGAATATATCTATTGTGAATAGATAAAAAGAAAATCCATCTTGATAGTTTTAAAATAAATGCTATTAGCGGCTATAACCCAACTTGTACATGCCTTTGCAGGGAATTCCAAATTTTAGCCATGGGTCTTGGGGGGGAGACTTGAACTGTAGGGATACGTTTTCCAAATGTTGTGAGAAATTAGTTCAACTTCAGTTGCATTGTAAGTTGGATTGGGTGCAGGAAGTTGAGAAACACTAATACACTAATCCCCTTATCAAAGGTGCATTCCTTTTCTGGCAAGTCTAGTAGGTGGAGACCCCACTATTGGTGCATATTCCCGCTGGTGTATTTCTATTTTTTCGCTTGGTTGAGATCCCACAGTTTCCAAGCTTCATTATTAAGCCCACGAATGTGATGTGAGCAAACCAAAGAAAAATTCTTCAAGGTTTAGGATTGGTTCTACTACGCAGTCAAAATAAATTGTTATAGAGGTTCACTCGCTCATTGGGGTAGATTTGAACATTGTACCAGGTGAAGGGTTTGGTGACAAAGACTCACCTGGTGATGGAGACTCAAACCTTGTACTAGGTGAAGAGGTTGGGGACGTGTTAGGAGTAATGAGGAAGATGCCTCATGCAAAACCCTTTCCATGTTTTATATTTTCATTGAAAAAAGGACGAAAAAAATACAGCGTGGGGATTGGCTGGGGTGAAGGACATAATTTTGTATCAAACGACTTTAAAATTGGCGTTTATTTATCTGGGAACATGGGAACTTTTCTAAATGAGAAAACAAAGATATGCTGAAATTTTTTAGTTTTAGAAATGTTATATCTTCTGCAAACTCCTTTGAGAATTCAATGAATTTATTATTTTAACATAGCTTTATCATTCTCAAATCGAGAATATGAGATTTACTAAAGGTACCAAAAAAATAAAATATCATGATGTGAAAACCTTTTCTCAAGTGTTGACACTCAAAAAAAGATTTGCAACTTGAGAAATTTAATCCCTCTTAGTTTTTGATAGATCTTGAATTACAATAAATTTATGCTAAATTATTTATATTAAATTTTTAAATTTAAAATTGAAATATAAATTAATTTACATCTTTTAATTTATATTCAAATTTCAATACTCAATATTTAACTTATTCAAAATTATATATTAAACTTATCAATAAAACATTAAAATATATCCTTATTGAATTCTTACACAGTGAAAGTACCTCCTTGTAAAGAAAAATTTCTAAAAAGGAATATTGACTTGTGTGTTGAAGGAACCATGGATATGAATGAAAGAAATCATAGTGATTTTTCACTTCCAAAAGTTTATTTTTTCATTATTTTTCACTTCAAAAACTTTGTACTCGTTCACGATTTTTCACTTCCAACACTTTATTTACTCAAATATATAAAAATAAATAAATAAATTGATATATAGTTCAATCAAATCAAAGTAATTGTTCACTTCCAAAACTCTTCATGAATTGTCATGTAACCAAATGTATGATGTGGAAATTTGAATTAACCCAATCCATCGGGAATTTTTTAATAAAAATGTATATTCATGAACTGTCACATAACTAAATTTGTGATATGGAAATTGGCATTAATCCGGTCCATGAGGAATTTTTTAATAAAAATCATAGACATTTTTTTAATATATAAAAATAATCTCTGAATTTCGATGTTATTACCATCTAACCATCTACTCTCTAAATGTGCTTTGTCTACAAATATCATTATTTCTAATTATTATCTCCCATCACTGAAATTGGAGCAAGAGAGTTAAATTATGCTTAGTCTTCAACCAACTTAGGAAAATCCCATGAAGATTCACAGATTAACCCCTTCAAACACACACACACACACACACACACACACACATATATATGGCCACTAGAGGCACTAGAGAATCACAGATTCAAAAAATCCTGAACACTAATGATCAATTGACATGTTTGGGATTCACATACTTTTCACATGATTTTGGTTTTATACCAGAGAGTCTTTTAAGCCACGATTTTTTGGATTATTGAAATATGGAATATCCTAGTTATGGGGAGTTTTATCTTGGTGTTACAAAGAGATTAAATATATATTGTAAATAGTTCTAATACCAGAGAGAATAATTTGGCCCTAAAAGGTTCTTTGGGTTGAACCTCCAACCAAGAATAAATCAAAAGATAATTTATTGAATTTTATAGAATCGTGTTCCAAACCCAAGGTCTCGATGTAGAAAGGCAAGAAGCTACCCAAAAGAGCCTTGATTTGGTTTCGTGTAAGCTTACCAAAGAGAAAAGGAGATTTTGTGACCTAGCTTTATCTCTGGATGAGATTTCTATAGTCCCACATGAGGAGCCTTGATATCGCACTGTGTAAGTTTACTGAAGAGAAAAGGAGACTTTGTGACCTAGATTTATCACTGGATAAGCTTTCTATAGTCCTGCATTAGATTGTCAATGGCAAGGCCCCCGATGAATTCCTATGAAATTTTAAAAGGTTACCTAGGAGTTTGTTCAGCCAAATTAGTTGCACTAATTTACTTTTTAAAATTCTTTTCTTCATCCACAAATCATAAAGTCCTATGACAGTTCTATGACTAGAAAAAACTAGCATAGATCCCTCTTAACTCTAATTCTATTAATAAAATCATAGAAAAAATAAAATTATTTAATGAAAATTTAAATTTGATTTTATTCCTTGTTATGTTGATATATAGCAAGAAATCTAGTAATTTGGGGTCATCCATCTACACATTTTGTTCATTATTGGAAAGTTGTGGGAACATGTCTTGCACAACCTAACCCCTTACAAGCCTGCAAACATGAAGATCAATCCAAGGATACTTAAACCACATTGGAAAATGTATCCACAAATTCCGTTTTGCCAGTTTTCCTATAAAAGATTCAATTTGGAACAATATATGGTAATTAAAGGCCCATAAACAGTATATAGTATGGATAAATACCAAATAACTACTCTGGTAATATATTGGGGGGTCAGGTTCCAGTTTAAGTGCCTGTTGAACATGCCATATGTCCCAAACAAGTGGAGATGTGTTTAAATATTTTTCCCTGCATACCCAAAAATCTCTTTGGAAATTCTAGTTGATTTGGTTCCACAGTTTTGTTTGTACAGTCATTTTCAGATCTTCAATATCATCAAAATTTTCAACATAGGCTTCACCTATGAAGAAGCAACACCTCTAAAGGGGCTACTTGATTTTTCTTAAGACTGGACTTTCTATCAATTCCAACAATGTTATCTGCTAAGATGGAGAATCCACTTTGTTGCTCCATGGAGCCACCCATTTGTTTAATCACTTGATCAATAAGAATTTCACACTATTGTAACGCATTTTTAGGGATTTGAAGTAATATTCATTTTATTCGTTATGAGGTGCTCTGTGAAAAAGGCCACATATTGAATGTTGGGAGTTAGTAAATCAAGGGATCAATATTATGATTTTTGAAAGGTATATTTTCTTACTACAAAATTAGCTAAAAATTAAAGAAAGACCTTAAAATTATAACTAGATATTACTTTATTTAAACCTTGGATAAGAACATTCCATTTGTATCAGTTGTCAAGTTTTATAACAACTTTTATGATTTATTGGATGTTTTTCCAAATTGTTACCCTGAAACTCAAGTAGAAATGTTGACCTTCTGACTATGGTGCTAGGTAGCATTCATCAATTATTAGACATAAGAATGAGAGAATGGAACATATATGAGAAACATTACAAAAGGCACACTTGGGAAGAACTAAATGAGGATAAAAAATTGGAACTAGAGAAAAAAAAGAGGCGAGGCTAAAAATTGGCAAGAATTACAGTGAAAAATATTGTTTTTCAATAAACTTGAATCTAAACTAACAATAACATCAGATAGTTGAACACCAAGTTTTCTCTCTTACCACATTGGAACACTTCTCACTCCCAATTGTGCAAATAGCAAGTCAAATGAGCAGAAAGAGTGACTTTTGGGGGTTTTATTGACATTTTTTTTGCACACTTTTGATTTTTTTTTATTTAATACAAAATCACAATTTTTAACCATGTTCTCTCATTTCATCACTAAATTGGCGAAAAAATGCAAAATTTTCAATTAATTGGTGAGGTTCAAAACATTTGATATGACCATAATTTGAACAGGTAACTTCATGCATAATTCAAGTAGTCGTCTTGCTTAGGAACAAGATGGGTAGGTAATCACACTAAGTCTGTCTTTAATTTTTGCTTGAATGCTCTTAGTAGTTATTGCGAATGCACATCATAGTTTCAAATTATTAGAAGAAGGCACAAGAGTGACTATGTTTCACTCAAACAACGTAATATATTTGACATCAAAATGAAATCACATACCCTTGTTAAGGCATACATAAAATGGATTGCACTAGTTAGCCTTAACCATTACTTTGATGTTTTATTCATGATAAAAATCACCATCATAAGAAAGTTGATCTAGGATACTCTCGATATCTGCTGCCAATTCTGGATGATTACCAATTATTGAAATTGTAAAGATAACACCACATTCTTGACCCAACTGTTCAAGCATATTTTTACTCTTTAACGACTCCGACAGGAAGGTTATGGCAGTTGTTGTAACATCCAGGGCTCGGTCCATATAACTGATGATTTTCATAAGACCCCCAACTTTAACCAACTTTTCCTGCTTGTTTTTTATAGAATAAACTATGATAAAATATCACAATATTTTACAAAAACAACTACTAATTGATAAGATCTTTATAATCACGAACAAGATAATAAAGCAACAAATTTGCAGGAAAGTCTCGACCTTGCCATGAATACTGTCTTTGATAATCAATGTCAAGATTGAAAAGAAAAGTGATCAACTCATCATTCCATGACTTTGAAGCTTCCAATATCAAAGGTAGTAAAGATTCAAAAACTATCCAATCCTTGTCAGTAGCACTTTCCTTGCAGATGTAACACCCCGATTTAAAATATATAAATAATTACATCAATTTATATGATTAATAATCAACACTCAATTCCTTGATCAGGGTGTGATTCGGCAGTAATAATACCTACATGACAATGAAATTTCTAATCCCAATGAGCCTCCTTGCCACCCTCCACATGCACGAAGTAAATTCCATCCTCTAAGGCGGCAAGAGAATTAGAGTGGATGTGATAACCATTGTTTTTTGCGGTAGTTTGGGTAAGTTTCTTGATTTTGATCCTTGGTTAATTTGGCTCTCATCCGCACGGAACAGTGGTTTGGAGAAGGCTTTGCTGGTGCGTTTCCCTTGGGCGAGGGTTCAGTCGCAGCAGTTTCAAGCTTTGGTTCATGGGTATGTTATTAGATATTCTCTTTGTGCTCCTATGGTTCGATGTATTTATTTGTTGGCCTTCGGGTCGAAAGTCTATTAAGAAATTTGGTCACTAAGGAAGGTGGCTTCTGTCATTTTATTTGTGAAGGATATAGAATTGGAAGCGTTTTACCTTGTTTTTGGTTTTCCTATGTGAGTGGTTTTTGGTATTATTCTGTCTCATATGGGATTATGTCGATATGGTTCTGTCATTGCTCTTGGGTATTTGTTTTTCTCTATCCCCGCCTTAGGGGCCTAATTTTTTCTTCTTTAAATTTCAATGGTGTTGAGTCAGAACCTCCGTGGTTGTGGCATGTGGATGGTTCAACCTATACTCTCGTCTTCTAGTTTCTCAGAAGGAAGTCGCTGCATGTTGGGTTCATAGGGTATCTTTCTTTCTGGTTGTCTGTATATGTCAGGCGAGTGAAGTGGGGTATAGTTCAGTTGTTGGACTCTCACGTGTTTCCTCTAGCAGGTTTTTTGGTCTGTGGCGACCCCTAGAAGCTCTATGTTTCTGGGATTAATCCTCCACCCGGGTGGTTTACAGGGTTTCTGTTTTTTAGTTAAGTTATTTGCAGGTATTGAAGCCTCATGGCTCGTTCCACTTTTGGTAAGGGAAAAATGGCCCAGAGCTCACGCGATCGTGGAAATAGATCCAAGGAATCCCCGGGGGCTAACCATCCTAGCTCCTCAAGGGGAAGAGCTCGTGGCCAAAAATCGGTTTCAAGATTCATCAATGAAGCGACAACAATGTATCATGAAGGTATCTCGGCATAGGTTCGTCAATTGACCAAGATATGGGAAGAAGAGTTGAATCAGAAATCAAGGATTCTTGGCATAGACTTGGATGACTGGCAAACATTAGTTCTTGATTATAGTCATACCCAAGGCATGACAACTTAATTCATGCAAACACTTCACTTGTATTGGTTAATGAAGAGCCTTCTGGCCAAAGCATTATAACATATTCCGACTGGTGTGGCCGTGACCACTCATGGATTTCCAGATTATAGAAAGGATTTTCAGGAAATTCAGTTTCAGTTACAGAAGCAGAATGGGCGCCTAAGCTGAATTGAGTAGCACATGCCATGCATTGCTCAAACAGAGCTTCCCGAATCCAACGCAAAGGAACCGACTCCTGTCGAGTCTGCGAAGGAGGATTAACTTGAAGTTTTTCCCTCTGTTTTTATTTATTTTGTATGCAACAATCTTATAAATTTATCCAGTGTGTTTATAGTTACAATTATGTTTTCATTTATTTAGATTCTAGGAAGTACAAATATAGTGAGACTTATTTGGCATGGATGATTAGACTTATTATTTTTTGTTACTTTATGGCTTATCATGTTGTTAGGTGGCCAATAGATCTGGTTTCCCTCTGGGAAGGTTGATGCCACCTAATCATAAGGATATGGATGTAACTTTCCCCATTTTGATATTAATGAAAAAGAAAGGTCACAACAAGCTTACAAAAAAAACAATTAACACCCAATTATTCAACTATTTAACATAGAATTTTGAGAAACATGAGTAGAGACAACTTATCTATATTGACGATATTCCTCACTTGTGCTTTTGGAGTTGAATTCTCTTTGAATTCTGCTAACCAAAAAAGGTATTTTTTGGTCGACTCTCCACCCAACCGTAGCATCAACTAGACATAATATTTCCATAGTTGGCACTCCCATGTCCTCAATCAACATACTATTGCCATAGAATCCTTTGTCTCACAACATTTTTCTCCTAAGAGAATAGATGAAGGAATGATGACATCTTCCTCATCGTCCATTAAATAGATTAAACAATGCAAAGGGGTCCGCATTCACACATTCCATGTGTCAACGTGCAACTTTTATTTCTTTATTTTAAGTTTTACTTAATTTAATATTTATCTTAATTTAACTGTTTCTTATTTTATAATTTTTTACTTTTTGTTAACTTTACTTATTTTTACTATTTTTATAGTAAACTTTTATATATATTTATTTAGAACTCCGATATTATTATTTACTATTTTATTTATTTATTATTATTATATTCTCTTCAGTATTTATTATTTATTTACTATTATTATCTTTTCTTTAATTTTTACTATTTATTTACCATTATTATCTTTTCTTTATTGTTTATCATTTATTTACTTATATTTTAATATTATATTATCTTATATTATATTATTATTATTATTATTATTATTATTATTTTATTGTTATTAGGGAACATTACATCAAATTTGCATCAAATCTCTAAGTGCCCTCGCTCGCTCAGCCTCATTTGGATTTTCCAACTCATTCTTGCCTTCAACTCCGAGTCATGTAATTGTGCTACCTCCAAAGCTTTATAGTGCAATACAAGGCATGATTCTATGTCAAAACATCATCCTTTATAATTTCGCCTGTAATGGGATCCTTCAATCCACCTTTGGAAAACTTGTGCAATATTACTTCCCTGTCATAGGCATGGCCATTTGAAATCAGAACAAGGTCATCCATCACTTTACCTATTAGACGACACTTGCATTTAGAATATGGTCCATGGATAACAAAATTCTCATGAGATCCGCTAACATCTTGCCTCAATTCAAAATATTATTTGTGAGATGTTTCTAATGCCATCTCAACATTTGTTTGAGAGAGTAGAGCCATAACTTGTTGCATATACTACACTTCCTAACGCTCCTTTCTTCTTTCAACTTCTTCAATATCTGTTTCAAACTTCTAAAACTCCCTTGTTATATTTTTGGGGCTCTACGCAATTTTTTGTGAATAGACAATCATTTCTAGGAGCTCCAATGCATGGGCCCAATTGGCCCTGCCCCTCTTACTCTCCATGGTCAACATTTATGAAACCTTTACCATCTCATCAGAATCTCAATGTACAAATGGCGAGGATGGATGATTATAGCCTTAGAAGTAAGAATTACCAAGATAATTGGTTCATAGATCATATACTTACAAAAATGGAAATAACAAAGGGTATATGGAACATGGCTCTTATATTGTTGAAAATATATAAGTACCTTGCACAAAAATTCTATCCAATATAACAACTACTTGGATCTTGAATATCACAGTGGTCTAGTTAATTCTTATAACACCTATTTTAACCATTCTTTAATATATTCCTGTAATGATGTTATATTAATGTCTAGTTTAATATTTAGTACAAATATTCCATCTTGAATTCCTTTCAAAACAGAGTGCTATCGTCATGTGACAACCGTTTTATCCTCATTCCCATTTACAAAGCTGACCAACTAATGTCTAATTTCATCCTCTGAGATATTTGTGAGGCCATCAAACTCCTTTCCCCATGCAATTTTTAGTTTTCCTAGTTCCACTTCCATTTTTTCTTTAGTTAATAGTATTGAATCTGTTATTAGGGATAGCTTATTGAGTTCTTTTACCATATCCACAACTTTCAAAAATAAAGTATTCCTCCTTTCTTTAAGAATGCCAGAAGTAGTTGACGTTAATGAATTCCTTAGAAGATTTTCTCTATGGTAGGTATGTTTGTCTGAAACCCTATTCATATCCATAGTTTAAACAATGCCTTGGTGCTCAAGAGGGCCTACTCCTCTATCACCCCCTCCTACTCCTGACATTTCATTATTCAACGCTCTTGTAGTAGCCTACCCATGTGTGTAGAAAGTTAAGCCTGCCTGATCTATGAATAAAATAGATGGTATTCTAAAGCTCTTAGTTAATGCAACCCAATCACGAGTTATGGCCCTAAAATTTGTAAAAAATGGTTTAATAGTGTATTTCACAGGGAATTTCCCCCCCCCCCCCCCCCTCCATGTATTTTAATCTATGAATTGATAAGAACAACTACCCTCTTATAAAGGTGTAACTCTTGGTCCCTTTTTATGGTTGAGGGATTTTCACATTTCTCTTTGAAGAAAAGGTGGATTGATATCTCATATTCAGAAGCAGGCCATATTTTTTGTGTTCTCAAGGGATCTATATATATAAATTAAGTATATATTTCAACCCTAAGAATGATGTCCCTTCAGTATTCCCTATGTGTGTCTATCTACCCCACTTCCTACTTCATTACTAGAATGAAGAAACATTTCAAAATGTATGGAATTCTCTAGGATGATATATCAATTATGCTGAGCCATGGGAAGGGATGTCTACATGCACATGAATATGTGTTTGAGTGGATATAGATAAGGGTTTTCATGAAGAAATACATCTTAATCTAGATCACTGGACCTTTTCCAAGAGGTTGATTATGATCAATTTTATTTCAAGTGAAAATAATGTCATGATTACAAGCACTTTTCCAAGAATTTCCCTAATTCAGTAGATCCAAAAAATTAGATTAAGGATGGGAAAAAATGGCACAACCGAAGCAAATATGAGGCCAAAACCATCAAAATGTAGCAGTGAAATCCCTGGAAACAAATGGTGTGGGATTAAAGGCCCCTCCCTCTTTGAAAATTGGCTAAGGTGCATGATTCTTCTTGAATAAAAAAAATAAAGATATGGGTTCTCAAAGTAATAATTGCATAGCATTGGAGAAAATGGGAGAAGAAGAGGAAAACCAAATTAATGGAAAGAAGGAGATCCCTTAATAACCACCCCCATAAAAGTATGAATGGTAGAAATGAAGATATATGTTAGCTAGAATATGTGTTGATCAATGAAAGGATAGAAGGAGTTAGAATATGAAGAAGAAGTTTATTTGCACTCCTCTAAAAACCTAAGAAACCACCAGGGGCCATTTTCCATTGGATTAACAAATGAAAAGTGTGAGAAGGAATGGGAAAAGGGGCATAGATAACACATGTCATTTAAGAGTAGGAAGAAAGAAAAATGGGGATATTCAGAATGATAAGGTAGATAAAGGCAAAGAAATGGGAACACAACAAACAATAGAAGTAGCATTCAACAAAGGACAGAGGAATACTAAGAAAGGTATTAATGGACCAACCCCTACATAATGGGGGACACTAAAGACTACCAATAAATTATGAATATAGTATTCTAGAATTGTAGGGGGTTAGGATAAAAAATAAACATGTCAGAAGTTAAAAGTATACTTATAAAGTGGAAATCTATAATCCTCCTTCTTTAGGAGATGAAAATGGGGGAGCAGGAAATCCTCCAAAAAGTGAAAATTTATGGTGAGGTTGTGGGGCATTGGTCATAAGCATGTGCGGGGACTTAGGAGAGTTTTGTACTCTCTTGTCCTCTTTTGTCTTTTAATCAAAGCTTTTATGTTTGCACTATATATCTATTGGGCACCTAGTCCTATAAGGGTTGGTGTAAAAGGAGAATGGACATAAGAAGTCCAAGAGACCTTGGAAAATGAATCCAAGGGTCACAATAATGTATTATAAATGTAAATCATGTGAATAATATGAGAATGAACAATTATCTTTCTCATCTATTTCTGTCCATTCCATGTGTGTTTAACATGGTATCAGAGCCACGATGTGTGGGCTTCCCTAACAATTAAATTTTTTCTCTTCTTTGGCTCCTAGTGAATATTGTTTTGTTGAACTGATGCTCTGACAATAATTTTTTCCTCAAAAGCTATTCTCTGTCATTACCTCCCTATTTTCTGTTACAAATTAGATTTCGCTGCGCCACAGGTTTTACAGCCTCTCATGCTAGTTCTTCCTTTCTTTTTATTAAAACTGACACCTTATAGAGCGTTTTACTAAGCCTACAAAGAGGAATATCCTCTGACTGTCAGAACTGCGTTTTATTTGAGAATTTTACAATTGCAGAGAGAAATGCTGTCAATTTATGTGAGCATTGAATCTTCACCAGCGTAAGATGCATGAGATGCGTTTAACCTTATGTGGGAGTTCTTCTGTGCATTCATTTATGGATCTATGACCGTGAAACCATGGATCCTAGCATTTTTGTTGAACAAGATCTCTGCATTCAAATATTGGGTTGTCCCTGAGCCAACACACAAACGCCTTCAGATTGAAGGTTGGTCACCCCATCCATACGTTGTAACTCCTCACCATTGTTCTCCTCCTCCATACTCTTTGCTTCCGCCCAACCTCGCACTCCTCTAAAACACTCTCCTCCCTAGGTAGAAAACCACGCATTCATCAACACCTTTGACTAGAGCACCATAGAGAGACTGAGTCTCTATCCATTTGATCAAAGTCGAGAGCATCGAAGGAAAGGGCTGAGTTGGTTTCCAAATTAAAGGCCGAATCAACTCATCTAAAGGAGCCACGAGCCAAATTTGAAGAAAAATAATCGTTTTTACAGGGGTTGATTTATGCATCCAGAGGCCATTCACATAGGTACACAATCAATAGTTTCGCGGGCACAATAAATTTTACAGAGGTCGTGGGAATTTCTTGTGTCCTTTTGGTAGCCATATTTTTCCAATTTACTTGAACCAGGTGAAAGGCCGAATACTTGGTTGCTAGTTTCAAACCCTTGTTGTCAATCAATAGTAAAATGAAGCAGAGTTTGAGGAGAATTTTTCTACTTCAATGCCAGAGAATCAGTTGTGACCGAATTAAATTGTGCAACAGTCCTAGTGAGTAAGGCTGAATCTATCAAGGAGAAATTTGTGCTAGTCATTTCAAGATTTGATTGATGTTTGCAGAGCCGAAGAACAAATTCATTAGTCTTTAGGGGGGCTGATTTTGAGTTTGCACCAGCATCATAAGAATTGAATCATTGCTACAATTGCTAGAGGTTCAAATTAGGAGTCTGTTCCATATTTAATTGTATTCAAGGTGCCAATGCGAGTTTATTCCAGAATTAGTGCCAAGGATAAATTATATCAAGGAGCTAAATCTAATAATATAGAACTCTTAAGTTTCCTTGCATAACATTCTGAATAGTGAGAGCAGTGAATTTCACAGTAAACAAGGTTTTCTTGAAGTTGTTTGAAGGGAATCGAGTTGGAATTGAAGGAGACACCAATATATCCAAGTTCCATATTTGAAGTTTCTCCTTATTTCTACCTATAGCAGCTTACCCAAGGATGTCGAATTGTTTCCAGAGCCATATTCCAGGAGGCAACATCATTACTTGAGAAGTGTCCAGATCACCGTTGGAAGGGGCCAAACTGTGTATGCTGCTAGTGAACGAATTTACAAGCTGATGTGAACCTAATATCTCTTGTTAAGTGTGCACTTTGGAGAGGAATGAATGTATTCTTTAGGCTGGTACAAATCTCTGTGTTATTTGAAGTAGTGATTTATATGTAGCGATGCATTGAATCTGTTATCACCATAAAAAAAATTTCTAAACTTGGATAGTTTACATAATTTTTAGTTATGGTCTTAGATAGGTGTTATGGCCATTCTATGTTTTAGAGGGTAGGTGATAGAGTTAGAGTCTCAAAGTCTCATTTTTATGTCCAAATAAAGCTTAAACAACTTCATTCATGTTACAAAGGCCACACAACCCTTTTTAGAAGTCAAATTTCAAACCATTTGAAAAAAAAATTGAATTAGCCATGAAACCACATTTTCGTAGCGCAGATAGTGTAAAAAGTCTGTTTTGCGCTACGAAAATGTTTCTATTTTTGTAGCGCAAAACCCTGAAATTGAACTAAATGCGCTACGAAATCATAGATTCATAGCAAGTCTTGTCAAATCACCAATCCAGTCAGATTCCGTTAATTTGTCATCATTAGGTGTCAGTTAGAAGTCATTTCTAAGGCATGCAACCATTCAATTTCATCATTTCGAATATAGGGGTCATCATGATAGGTAATTTCAAATTCGAAAGGATTGGTTGGTTTCATATTGTAGTTTGCATGCAAGCACTCAAGAAAATTGTCTTTGAATGCTAAGATCATGGTAATCTCTTACCATAGCTTCTCTCAACGATTTTGCAAGCGACGCTGATCACCATTAGCAAGCGAGGCTGACTATCATTGGCAACCGAGGCTGATAAATAGAAATTCAAGCGAGGCTATTTTGTTACAGAAATTCAGAGTCAAAGATGACAGAAGAAAGAAAAAATCACAGGTCTGGTCATTGTTTAAGAACAGAGCTTGAAAGCACAGAGGCCCTAGTCAAAGATAAATCAGTGATGGAGGCTTTCAAGAAAACAAGGTGTTGGAGATTTTGTGAAAAATTGCAGGGAGGACACAGTCAAGTGTCAAAGGAATTTTCTCTTCATTTCACTGGCTCAAATACAAAAATTGGAATTCTAAATTTGGTAGTCAACCCTGAGATCATAGCTTTGGTGACAGAGATTCCTAGGGGGCAAGATAGATGGTTCAAAAATTTCAAATTTGATATGGAACCATGTAAGGTATTTTTGAAGCCAGAGTTTGCAGAAGTAGACTTAACCAAGGCAACTCCAAGGAACTACATCAAAGACATTTATGCCAACTTGCTCTTCAATATTCAAAGGTATTTTACCTGTGAGGGAAGATATCATAAAGTGTATTCATATCATTTTAACCTCCTGTTGCATTTTACTAGCATGATTTCTTTAGATTTTCCTTTCTGCCTATATCAAATTATAGCTAAGATGGCAGATAAAGTGCAAATTAAAACTCAAGAATGTGAAACTTCCCTTTTCCATCATGGCCTAATTAAACTGATAGTTTTACATGATCTTCAAAATATCAATAGAGAATGGTCTTCATTTTTGTTTTTATGTGGTTTTGGAGTGGAAAACCAAGGTGCAAGCATTAGCCCCAAAGCTAAAGAAACCCCACCAGCAGAAACTAGTAAGCTTGTAGTGACCAGGTCAAAAATATTTGTCAAGATGAAACCAAGAAAGCAGGTGAAAGAGCAAGTGATTAAAGCATCAGTGGTTAGTCTTGAGACTCCTCAACCTACAAAAGAAAAGATAATTGAAGCTAGAGAAATGACACAAGAACAGTCAGCTGATAAACCAGTTCAAAGGAGATTGACTAGAAGTCAAATTGCAAAGGGGAAAGGTAAATCAGTGATCTCAGAAGAAAGTCCAAGCTTAAAGGGTAACTTAAATGATATTTTGGAAGCCATTGATATTGAAGAATCCCCTTTGGTATAGGTGAATTTCATAAAATTTGATGAAGGAAAACCTAAGAAGATGAAATCTTCTAAGAAGTTGGAATTTGAGGATGAGGTTGCAGCATTTGTGTTTAAGCCAAGAAAGCCTTTAACTAGGAAATCTAAAAATATGCAAGAGTCCAATGTTGAATTAGAAGAAATAGAGGAAGCTTCCACTGTTCAGGAAGAATTCATAGACCTTTCATCACCAATACCTGAAGGTGACAAAGACAAAGTACTTTCCACTCAGACAAAAAAAACTAGCTATGAGGAAATTGAACAAAAGTTGAAATCAGCAAATTATGAAATTTCTAGACTAAGGAAGAGAGCAAGAAGGCATGCTGCTGAAAAGACAAATTTTAAGAGGGTAAAAGCTCTATGGGAACATAAGAAGGTTTCTAAACCAGAAACAATAAATAGTGAAGCTCAATACTTTACTTGGACTATTCCTGCACTTAAAGAGGCTAGATATGTGAAAATGATGAATGCTCAGTTAAGGGCCACCAATAGGAAACTGAGGAGGCATATTGAAGACCTGTTGCAACAAAAATGAAATAGGGAAAAAAAGGTAAATCCTTGAATCAGTTTTTTCATGGAGATAAAGACATTTTTGAAGAAGAACATCTCCATTAAAGATTTTTTTTGTTGATATAAATCCTTAAAAATATCTTAAATATCTCCAAAACTATAGATTTTTGAAAAAAAATCGTTAAAGGAGTACACACAGCAGTTTCGTAGCATACTACGAAACTGCTCAAGGTGAAGTTTTGGCATTTTTGCATGAAATTGGGAGGTAAGAACTGCTAGTCTTCAAAGTTTAGTATTGTAAATGGAAAGATCAAGGTCATAAATGAAGTTCCAAGTTGAAAATAAAGAAAAATAATGGTCAAAGGAATGTTTTTACAGTGGTATAAAAAGTTGCGCTACGAAAACAGGTTGTTTTCGTAGCGCAGTTATAGTCCCTCTCCTTTTCAATTTTTCGAAGGCTTATTTTTGCACAGGTGGAAGGATTGAAGATTTTATGGAATGTTAACACCTGTTACATATACAAGATAGTCATCAAGTCTAGCAAAGAATGTTCGAAGACAAGCATGGAGGTAAGGGCTAAAATTCAGGAAATTATGTCTCCTGGTTTCTAGGGCAGTTAAGTCATGAATCAGCAAGGTTCACCACAAAGCTAGAGGCATCATAAAGGTCGAAGACATGGATTAGCAGCTGTCAAAGAGGGTATTTAAATTTTGGATAAGGTTGTTTGAAACATGTTAAGGAGTTTCACTCCTATTTGTATTAGAACTCCTAGAAGATAGTTAGCTGTCAGTTTGTAATTAAGAGTTTGTTTTAGGAGTAGATAGGTGTCAATTTTAGAAATTCGAATTCTCCCAATGATGGATGATGGAATCCAAGAAATGTAAAGACTCTATATGAAGCATGAGGTCGAATTCCTCAAGGTTGGCATTTTCATTAGCAAAGCAGTTGTGTTATTGTATGTGACTAGATAATTTTCAACTTAATACAGAGATCAGTTTACTACTCAAGATTCATAAGGGGTTAATGTGTATGAGATTATTATGGCCTTTTTCAATTATCTATTTGCAGTGGTATGAACATGTGTTAATTAGAATTCATTGAAAAATGCTCTAACTTCCTTCACATGCTTGTAGACTGTGCTTATTCACTGTGTTACTGTTTTCACTTATAAACCTAGACTCCAAGTGCCTTGATTTCCATGTTTGATAGATCATGATGTTTTGTTGAAGACTACTCTGACTCCATAGCCAAATAGATGTTTGCTAATCTTTGATTCAACCAGTTATACATTTTATCCTTTTATTCCTAGAGTTAGTCATCTAATCATTAGTCAAAAATCTTAAACCTATTGAGAGAGCCCTCTCAGGTTGAGGAGGCTAAGCCTCAGCCAAAAGATTGGTTTGAAAGAGTTACTCAGATTCTACTTCATCAGTAGCCTATCAGGGTCAGATTTTGTGATAAAAAAATCTATGGTATATATGCAACAATGATTTATTTATTTAAAAAAAAAAGGTAGAGTTACCAAATACCAAGAAATTTTAAGAAATTTTCAAATGTCTCTAATTGGTGAAGTATAAAGTTTCTCAAAACTTTGATACAATCTAATTTCAAAGACATAGTCAAACTCAGGAAGGATGCCTTTTCTATATTCATACATGTTTACAAGATGCACATGACATGATTGAATTTTTTCAACTTGGGTTAGAGCTACAACAAGATGAGATTCAATAGAAGAGTTGTCATTATGAACCTGTGTTTTTTCAAAACATTGAGACAAATTCACATTAGCAATACAAAATTACAGAGGCAGTACCCATTTCAGGAGCATATGTGCAGAAAGATGTAGAAATGCAGCATGCACTTCCCAAGCCCATCGACAGACCTTGGGAATATATTGTCCATAACAAGCACATAAACGGTCTTGGATATGACAAGGAGGTGTATTTTCATATTCCGGACTACTCCAAGCCCATTCAATTTCAAAGTGTCAGGTTTCTTCATGATAGCTCACCTTCAGCTATTCCAGATTCTACTCCTCTTCCACAACAGATTGTGAAATGCCAACACTGTGACCGAATTTTCCATAAGAAATATCACTATTTTGATCTTCACCCATGCAAGCACTATGTTCAACACACTCATTCTTCACACAGATGCTTCAGAAACAAGCCTCCTACAAGAAAAAATATTCATCTTAGATGGATCACTTCTTGGTAATGGGAATCAACAACTAAGAAGTTGTTTCACTCATATGTCAAAACTTGTTCTAGAGTATTGAACATTATTGCAGCTGATTTTTCGCCATCATCTCACCTTGTATCTATCAAGGGGGGAAATGATGGTCATCTACAAGCTTCAAAGCGACATCAAGCGAGCCTGAGCTACAAACTGTCATTCCAGATTTAGAGTTGTAGCCAGAGACACAGAAGGTCAAGCGAGCTCGAGCCATAACCTCTCATTCTAGATTCGGAGTTGTAGCCAAAGACACAAATGCCCATGAGCATGCCTTTGGTTGGTGGTCATCCTTAAACCATCTATGCGAGGTTGATATTCTTCCTCTTCAATAATTCGGGACACTTCCTTTAGCAGAAGACTTCATCTTCTTGCCAGATTTGGAAGAGTTTTGAGAACTGCACTAAGCATTCTATAGTTGGTGGTCATCCTTAAACCATCGCAGGTTGTAGACCTCCCTTCTTCCAGGTTGAACGTCTCCCTCTTCAAAATATGAGGAGCACTTCCTCTAGCAGAAGACCTCAGCTTCTTGCCAAATTCTGAAGAGTTCTGGGAACTACACTAAGTGTTCTAGTGTTGGTGGTCATCCTTAAAGCACCTCTTTATGCCAAATTTTTAGAGAGCTCATTCAGCCTAGTGCTTCCATGCATACTTTGCATATTTGTATAATAACTCTCTTCTTGGACTCACACATACCCCTTCGTATTAAGTGGGGGGGAATGTTGGAAACCTAATCCTCTAAGGGTTGGTGTGGAAGGAAAATGGACATAAGGAGTCCAAGAGACCTTGGAAGATGAATCCAAGGGTCACAATAATGTATTATAAATGTACATCATGCGTATAATATGAGAACACACAATTATCTTTCTCATATATTTCTGTCCATTCCATGTGTGTTTAGCAATATCAATGACTTCATATTCCAGTCCAAAAAGTATTTATTATTATTAATGCTTATATGCTAATAGTTTATCAAGAACATGCTTATTATTGGTTATAATTGATTAATATTGGGGATTTTAATTATAATAAATGTAGTATTTATGTTGGGGGGGGGGGGGGGGGTATCCCAATTTGGGATCCTTTTGATAGAAAATGGAGGATTTCATTTTTTCAAGAACTGATAGATATTAAACCAATAAAAAACAAATTCACCTGGAGTAATAAATTCGTGGGGCTAGAACACACCGCTCCAAGGTTTGACCACTTCCTAATAAATAGTGATTTTTTAGAGCAATTATTTGTATTATTCTTGTAGACTATGACCAGGGTAGGCTTTGATCATTATTCGATTTCACTTTATCTCCTTTCAAATGAGGATTATGGACAACTACCTTTTTTTAATCCTTATTGACTACAAAGGTATGGGTTTCATGATGTGGTAACAAAGGAATGTGGAAAATGGGTGATATTGTCTCTTGTTTATATGTGGGAATGAAAATTCAAAAATGAAAAGCTAACCCTAAAATAGTGAGAAAAGGAAAACCATTCAGATTAGGAGAAATATATCAAACAACCTCAAATCAAATTCAAATAAATTCAATAGTGAATGGAGCAATAGAACAAGTCCCAAGAGGTTTAAAAGAAAAAAGGATGACACTTTCTCTTTATCTTAAGGCATTTAAGGCATAGGAGGAAAGGCGAAGCTTGAAATCCCAGATTCTATGATTGGATGTGAGCAACAAAACAAAAAATTCTTCCATAATCAAAATAAAATGAGGTAGTGGTGTAATCATGTTAAATCCATTATATTTAATGGAGAAATCATCTTGGAATATGTTGAAAACAAAGAAGATGCTATCAAACACTTCAACAATATTTATAAAGATTCATGAAATAGTGAGGAGGAAGAGGTTAGGATCATGCTGGAACATATTCCAAAAAATGTTCCCTGGGAGGATAATAAATCCATTCTTATGCCAATGATAGAATATGAGGTATGGAAGAACTTAAACTCGTTTGATCTAGATAAGGCTACTAAGTCAAATGGGTTCTTGACTCATTTTTATCAGAAGTGTTGGAATGCTATTAAGTTTTATATTTGTAGAATAATATATTTTCTTCATAAGAATCTTAAAATGAGAGGAAAAATAAACTCATCCTTCTTATAATTGGTGCCCAAAGATGTGAACCCATCCTCCATTATGATATTTCAACCTGTTTTCCTCCATAATGTGTCCTATAAAATTTTGTCTAAAATTATAGCCTTTAGGATTACACCCCTTCTTCCTAAATTGATCTTTGAGAATCAAGAGGTGTTTGTGGTTAATTAACAAATTGTTGATAATATTATATTGGTACAAGAGGTAGTTCATTCCAGCAAAGTTATAGGGGAGAAGGGAATGATAATAGAATTTGATCTAGAAAATGGCTTCAATAGGGTGAATCATTAATTTGTATTTGATGTATTAGGAAAATTTGGATTTTATGTTCATTTTATTAAGTAAATATGTTCTTTCGTTGCTGTCCCATAGATCTTTCCTCTCGTTAATGAGAGGTTGGATGGCTTCTTCAAAGTTTTTAGGGGTCGAAGGCAAGGTTTCCCTCTTTCTTCTATTCTCTATATTTTTATGCAGACTCAATGTGTGGGAAATTAGATTATGAAAGAAGAATATGAACTTTCTTAGATATCAAATATGTTAAAGGGATCAAGAAATCAGCCCTAGAAAATTATGTTTACACATAAAAAGGATTGATTAACAAAGAAAGAAGCCAACATTTTATCTAGAATGTAAATAGATTCATCTAGGACCTTATTTTGGATTTTCCAATTGTTTAAGCTTGAAAGGAATTTAAATATCTAGGTTTGTCGATCAACTTGAAGCCATATACCCATCCATGTTGGCTTCCCCTTATTTTAAAATTTAAAAGGAAATGTGAGACATAGGGACTTAGTTGGATAAATATAGTAGGGAGAGTGATTCTAATAAATAAAAATCTAGTTTCTTTACCATTGTATCAATTTTCATCCCTCCTAACTCGTTTCGGGTTCACTTGATAATGTCCTAGGAAATTGAAAATTTCTTGTGTTGAGGGGGGAAATCTAATACAAAGAAATTCTATCATTTTAAATGGGAAATTATGCGTACTTGAAAAATTCAAAGGGGGTTTGGTATAACATATTTCTCCCTGATGAATTTATCCCTCGAGGAAAGTTTTTCCTGGAAAATGATAACACAACAAGATGAGTGGTGGAAGCAAGTGGTTTTGTAGAATCATTTTGCTAGAGATAGGAAATCATGTTTTGGACTTCCCTATTTGTTCTAGGGGAGGATTGTAAATTTGGAGGATTTTGGCAGTAGCGTCCCCCTTGATAAAGGATCATCTTACATATTTTATAGGGAATAGAAGACATATCAACATTTGGAGTTGTGGCATAATGGGTGTCTGTCACTAGAAGGAATTAGGTCCCTTTTCACTCTATGTGAATGGTTGGTGGGCCTAGGGAAATATTCATTGGTATATATATCTTCATGGATGTAGGATGGTTAGTGGAATGGCTATGCATTTGTCAATGTTTTAGAACATTTGAAAGTGTACACATGCTTATTAGAAGTATTTCTCTCTCGATGTGCTTTGAGAGACCAAGAAGAAGAGGATTCAAGGGGATGGAGAATATTTTAATACATAGTTAAAGAGGGATATTTATCGTCACTCTTTCCTCATGCCCCACTATAAAATCAAGGCTCTGGGAAAATGTAAGAAACACGAATGAATTTCCAATGATAATCATCTTTAATTGAAGTAGTGTTCATCACAAAATCATAACAAATAATAATTTGAGGAAAATAGGAATACATGGACCTTCATGTTTCCCTATTTCTCAAAATAGTAGTAAATAAATCCATCATCTATGTGTAGAGTGAAATTTTACAAAATCTATATGGGAATCTTTCATGCAAGTATTAGTAGCAAGAACTATTTGACCCTATAATGTGAAAATTTTCAAAGTGTTGGGGAAAGCATTATGTAGGTAATTTTCAAGGAAATTTTTTCTTCAAACAAATATGGATGTCCCTACCCAAGTTAGACTTGTGTTAGACGATGCAATTTCTAGAAATAGGGTTATATTTTAGGAAAAAATGAATCAACCTAAATCGATAGCTTCTCAAGCACTCTCATTATTTGTAGAGAAATAGCACATAAAAGCACAATGAAATACAACTCCACATTCATTGGACAATATAGAAGAATTCACTTTCTCACAATTTAATATTCAGGTCCCTAGTCCAGGTACAAATCTTTCTAAGGTTTCCCCTCATAAAGGTAATTTGAAAGTGTGGGTATCTCAAGAGTAGTTCAAGCACTAGATCTCTTCTCATACCGATTATATTTAATGTTTTAATGAATAATTGAAGAAAAATCCAAGGGGTAGGTGGAAAATATGAATTGGAGGTTGGCGTGGGGTAGACAATGTTCTCTACATATTTTCCACTATCATGTTGAAGATGCGATCAAACTTGAATCTTTCCAAATTGATCACTTTCTTCATTTTAGTTGGTGTGATTTCCATTTATATCATTGAAAAGTGGCCTCCTATGATTATGGGGGATACTAGTTGGACTGGATCAACATCCATGGCATTTGATTATGGTTGTGTAGTTGGCTCCTATTCCTCTTTATGGTCGTTAAGAAATTCTTCTCTAGCTCTGGATTCTGCTTCATATTACTACCTTTTTCTTCCTCTACTCTTTTCTTCCACTTTATATTTCTCCACATTATTTCTTCCTCCTATTATTTAAGCTCAATTTTCTGGGCTATATGTGTTTATTCTTGGTCTTGCTTCATATTTTTCTCTCGCTCGATTAGCTGCATCTTGCTAAGCAAACCATTTTTAGGCTAGGAGTTATTTTTTATTTTGAGCCTTTTATTTGTTAGTATGAGAAATATTGTAACCTATTCTTGAATACCCTTTTAGAAATTTGATGTGTTCTTCTCTTTCTCCTCCTCTTCCCAAATCTCTAACCCATAATCCCACATGTACTCTCATGACTTGTAATTACTTTTCATTGCAAATCTTGGATCATGCATGTGGAATTTTAGATCTCCAAAATGGTAAAACACCACAACATTATAATCCTCTTTCTCTTTATTGATATCCTTTAACTAATATGTTCCCAGGTGTAAAATCATGTGTGTCTAGGGATCCTTCTTGTCCCATGAGAGTGATCCATCTACCCTTGTGTAAACCTAATATGTTATTTCTTGAAGTACCACTTTGTTAGTTAAAAACTTAGGTAGTAGATGGGGAGGTTTGGTTGCTCTTAATATTATTAGGTAAATTCCATATTGGTCCACAAACCAATCACTATGGCTCTCCAAGACATACATGAAATAGGTTCATTAAATGAGACACTATATAGTGGCACTAAAAAGTCTTAGAATATGTTTGCATATTCCTATACATAGTGATCCTCCAAAAATACTTCCATATAAATTGCACAGTGTGGTAGCTACAAGATGGAAATATATTTTGGAATGTTTACTAGATATTTCTTGTTTTCTCAGGTCCTAAATTTTCCTCTACTAGTCCACCATGTCTTTATCAACTCTCTCAGAGAAATCTTGAAACATATTAACCAATCTTCATCTAGGTTTACTTCCTCTTTAGGAATCATGTAGTACATTTTGAATATCTGAGGTGTCACATGAAGTGATGGGATTCCCATGGATATCCTTGATCATGGATTTCTTAGGATAAACGTATTTCAATAGCCACTCAACTGCCTCTACACACAAAAAAAGTAGGTGAATGAGAACTTTAGGCAGCTAAGATCCCTTAGCA
The DNA here is from genome assembly GCA_034641835.2 of Pinus albicaulis. Lineage (NCBI taxonomy): Eukaryota > Viridiplantae > Streptophyta > Pinopsida > Pinales > Pinaceae > Pinus > Pinus albicaulis. The sequence continues at coordinate 611,220,312 of CM076569.1, forward strand.
ACTTTGTAAACCTCTAAGTCCACGTCATTTAGAGGTGGGTTTCTCTTTGAAACTACCAATACACTTCTAACAATGTAAATGTGGTATAGTTATAAATTAAGCATATAGTATCCAAAAACTAGGGACCATATGAGTTGTCTGGTTCCTTTTCATATAAGGTCTCAACCACTAGGTCTTTACAAACCTTTTTCATTGACACGTATGTGATCCTCTTACATATCAAATTAAAAACCATCCTAGATCCATCTTAAATCTGAATATACCAAGTGTTGAGAAGGATCAAGTTTGGATTTAAGATGGATCTAAGCTGGTACTCTAGAATTCCATAATGGATTTCCTCGAGAATTTAAATAAGCTTCATCATAACAAATACCATGGGCTTGTAAACCACCATTAGTAAACCCATCAAATGACTAACTAAAATTTATATATAATCATTATTTTTAATTTTTAATTTTAATGTTGATTGAGTCAACATAACATTACATTCCATAAGACCTTACATAACGTTTTGCAACATTGCTACCATACTTGGTTATAGAGTGCATCTCAATGCAAAAATAGGTATCCATCATGAAAATTAGATCACAATGTTAGATTCAAGGAACTAAAAAGTGTAGGTATAAATATTATTTTTCTTGTTTACTAATTCATTTCATAGAATTTAAAACTAAGATTAAGGGATTGGACTCCTTTGGTATATGAAACAACTTTAGCCAGGTTCACCAGGGGTAGCATTTTGAATCATCATTATAGTTAAGAAAATAAAAATATTAACAAGGATGGCTACATATTGTTCTATAAAGATGTGTCTTTGTGCTATAGATACTAGGGCTAGATTTTTTTTGGAAATAAAGACGCTCAGTCAATAAATCAATGCTGGAAATAGAAATGCTTGTCAAATTTTAACTGAAAAAAGGAAGAGCTAAGTGGAGTGACATGGCATTGGGAATGAAACCCTAGGTTTCTTGGTGAGGGTAACCCTGGGAAGCTAAGAGAAAATATAACTTAGTGTTTTTGGGAAAAATAAAGAGTTATTCAAGGGTTTTATTGTCATGATGGATCACTCCAGAGGCTAAAAAGAAACTTGTAGTTGTTGGGGAAAAATTTTGGGGTCAAGGTGACATGGAGGAATGCTATATTGGCCAAACAGAGGTCATGAGGACTTTTACCATTTTCTAATATTTCTCTCTAAGGCTTGGTTGCAGCGTTGAATCCATTTTTGAGTGTTGGTCAATGCTTTTTAGCATGTTTGAATATTGAGAGAGCTAGAGTCAAAGGGGAAAGAACAAACATAGCCTTACCTCTTGAAAGGAGTGCCTTAAATTAACCTAGTTGATGTATAAAAAGAAAAAATCACCCAATAAAATATGAGAAATAGAGAAATGGAAGGATCAACATTAGAAATGAGTGGTTTTATTGATTCATTAAACAAATGAGTGGGTTAAATCTAACCATACTTGAGATGAGCTAGTTTATTCTAGCATTGAAAAGGGAAGAGGAATTATATTTCTCCATAGATGAAGTTTTTACACATGAAAGCCAAGAAATGTGCAAAGAATGACTCTATGGGGCCTTTTTAAAAAGTTTCCTTTAGGTTTGGTGCAATAATTTCTTCAATAAACTCCTTTTTTTAACTTTACCTCCACTAGTATATGATCTAGTGACATTTTGGAAAATTTAAAGCTTGAGTCTCATGCATGAAAGAAAGCTTAAAATTTATGTTTTTATCACTAGATTTACCATCAATGGATCGATGCAATATTGTACTAAAGATCAAGAGGGTGATATGTTTCCACATTGGTCCATAGTTGAGCAATATAGTGAGATGAATGAGTTGCAAGATGACTTTAAAGACAAGATATGAGAGTATATAATTGAGCTAAGGCCTAGTGGAATGATATAGTTCTTAGTAGAGGCTTAGTGGAGTGATATTAAGCTTCAAAGGAGATGAAAGGTGACTTTAAAAACAAAATATGAGTTTTTATCACTTGGATGAGGTTCATGAAATGGGGGGAGGTAGGGTTTCTCCTTAATTGAGGTGATTGTGGTATTGAGACTTCTCAATTTGTACTTTGTATATGAGGTTCCTCCTTTATTAAATTTTTAAGATTCAAGGACCCTATGTTTGTAGTATCAATGTTTTCTTTATTTGGGGTTATCAATGAGGCTTTCACTCTAAATTGGTGATATTAAAGGTCAAAGTTTAATGAGGTTATAATTTTGTTTAAAAAATAATAGAAATTTTAGTAGGATTTTAAAAGAATCTGGTGGAATTTTTAGAAATCCAGGTTATAGTGGTCAAGTTTCAGGATTTTGGATGTCCAAGGTGTTCTTGATGGTGTTGAATCTATTTCTACCATCAAAAAGTGATTCAAACACTTCTAGGATTGGATTTCTTGAAAAACAATTCACCAGATTCTCGTGAGAATTACACCGTTCGAGTGAAATTGTGGCCTCAGTAGACAACACCCTCTCAAAATTCTAGATATTTTTTTTTTCAATTTACAAATGAGTGTTGTTACATATTGAATAATAATTTTATTTATATGTTTTTGAGTTGATTTGATAGAATAGTATGTGTTTTATTTGAAAAAGTTTTTTACATAGAAATAAAATATATACAATTGTTGGCCGAATAAATCGTTCTTGTGGACAAGACCGATCTCCCTAGTGTCAGAAGAAAATATAGCAACAAAAGAACAACTAAGTTTGTCTTTCTCTAAATATATTCATTTTACAAATAAATGCTATGAAGGTGTCGATCCTACCTTAGATCCAAATTCTTATTTGTGGTCGTAAAGCTTCCGTCGAATCAATAATCCTTTCGTCGCAACAAGAGTTCTTCCGTCGCAACAAGAGTTCTTTCATCGCAACAATAATCCTTCCGTCGCAACAAGAGTTATTTCGTCACAAGAAAGTGTCGTCTTTTGTCGACCTGCAATAAAAAACAAGCAAATATTAAATAGCACCTGTATAACAAATAATTATAAAACATACCTATCATAGTGATCAAGGAATCTATGTAATAAACAATCAAACGATAGCTTATTGAAATAAACAATCGAACGAAAATTTATTGAGAAAAAAAAAACTTGATTGTATTAATCTTAAAATATACAGAAGAACCTTACAACCTTAGCTTTGATGTTTTAAAGGCCTTCCTGGGGTCTGAAGTAGGAGTCTCCTCTACTTTGATAAGTATTTCACTCTTCCTCCAGGAGCACAAAGAGGTATGTGATCTTTCCTCTCAAAATCTCAGTAGAAAGAATACTAAATCTCAACAGCACTTCAACTCAATCACACATAAAGCTTCCACTCCAATTCTCAATCTCCAAAATCTAGCCATTTGAGGCTACCCATGCCTCCTTTTATAGAGTAGATGAGGAGGTTAGTCCACCTTTGAAGGGATAGAATCCTCCTTCAAAGGGATAGACTCCTCACATCAAGGGATTAGTTCCTTAAGGTGAGGGATACATGCACCTTATCAAAGTGTACTCATCCCCAAAAAATCTCATCTATAACCTTCTAGAATTGACCTCAAACCAACTTTTTAACTTTACTTTCTTGCATTTTTGAGTTTGGAGGGGGTACGCAGGAATTCTTAAGGAAAACTGCATTCTAGAACACAGGTAATCCATGCATTACCTGCGTACCCAAGCTAGGAACACAGGCAGGCTTCATGTTACATGTGTACCCATTCTTTCAGAGGTTTTTAGGGTTTTTCTTCTTGTTTTAGGGCTTGAAATGAGGAGTAAAGGTTGTAAGACTTGCAGAGGAGGTATGTATGAGTGCTAATGAGCTCATACAGTTAGCAGAATTTCAAGGTGACAGTTTTTAGTGTAACAGATTTCCCCCTAAAGTGCGAAGTCTGAAATAGATGAAGATGAAGATGAAGTCTATCATATATGAAGAGTGAAGCACTTTATCATTTCAAGGATCATCCTGTGGACACCCCGGTTAGAACCTGTAAAAACATTCAATGCAAAATATATATATGTAATCATATCCTCGCTAAGGTAGGCATTCCCATACTCAGATAAAAAACTAACTAAACTTGTTCTGATACAGAAATGATTTTAATATTACGTCAATAGTGTAGACACAGCATGGGCACAACCATCTGTAATGAATAGTCTACAGTATAATATTAAACTCCTTGCAGCTTGGATTGTGGAAACTAGATCCAGGGTCTTGATTTTTGCTTCCCTAACTAGTATGATCCTATCCATGCGATTAAATGTGTTGAAGTCGAACATGGTAGAAACCACTTGATTACCAGTCAATAATGTAAACTATTAACAAGTGTGAGAGTAACCACCAGTAATGTCAATGGCTCTCAAAGTACTCAGTACAATCCATGAAACGTGAATAAATGAGCTGAAGTATAACATGTCATGGAATCATTCAATCGAAGGTCAATGATGCAACCTGTCCTTGAAGGCGAGAAACCTGCCATTGAGGCATGCAGATTTCAAGGTACTGACAATTTCTGGATCAACTTCCTAGATAAAGAGTTGTCGTCGATAGAAAGTGATCCATCGTAGGCAAGCCCACAACACGAAATCATAGATCAAGTTTTGAAGAAATATATTGGCAAGGACTAACTCAGGGATGGTCAAAATGGAAGAAAAATATTTCGCAAATGAATGGTTTGTTTGAATTGTCCTCTTGAACACATAACGACACTGCAGATGGTTTGGTGACAATTGACCCAAAGCTAATACCCAGAAACTGGCTGGATACTTTCAATATGGTTTGATTAACTATTAGGTAAAGGATTTCCCAACCTAGGTGAACAAAAGTGTCGTGTTCAAGAGTGGTTAACGACTTTTCAAATAATCAAAATACAAAAAACAGGTTCGTTTTTCTCTCTTTTTCCCCCCACCATTTCTGGCAAGTACCTCTTTATTTTTGACAAGCTTGAGGAGAATAACATTTGCTTGTTTATAAGCTCATCCTTCAGATGAGTCCAACTTAGTTTAAGATTCGAACCCTAAGAAGGAGTGGTTCGTTCCTATTTAAATTGAACAGGTCCTTTACTATTAAATTTTAACGAGTTCAGTATAGGAGAAACTCGGTGTTTTTCATTTTTAGGGAGTCAGAAGAAAAACTGAAGAAAATTCCATGGGTGTACTTTTTCGTAAATTTAGTCTCTCAAGCATGAAAAAGGATAAAATAATGCGGGAGAGAACTCTATTGACCGTAATTAGTCAACATATACCTTTTTCGTAAATATTCCATTTCAGTCCGGAAAAGGGGTAAACTTATACTGAAGGGACGATCATTCATTTACTTTAACGAGTTCGAATAATCAAGTACTCGGAAATATTTTCATTTTTAGAGAGTCTGAAAAGGGCTTAAAAAAGAACTCCAGGTTTTCACTTTTTCGTAAGTTTTAACAAGTTCGAAAAAGGGATAAAAATATACTCCCGTGGCCAACTTTCAATTTAATTAACGAGCAGGAAAAGACAGAAAGAACTCGGCATTTTCATGTGTTTTACGAGAATGAAAGATAGCAAAACAATTTCGGGATTTTCATGAGTTTAACGAGTCTTGAAAATAATAGAAATTGACTCAAGATAGGTTTCATTTTTACAAAATCTTGAAACAGAGAAAAAATATGCTTCAGAGTGGTTTCATTTTTACACAAGCTTGAAACAAAGAGAAAACTGTGCTTGATACCCCCTAAGCGTAACTGCTAGAGCGCATGCCCCCCCAGCTTCATTTCATTCAACTAAGTACATTGCTAGTAATTAATAGTTGGATGGAATGAAGGTTCATTTACGAGATCATATGAAATACCCGACCTAAAACTGTAAGAAAATTATGCAAAAAATAACCTAAATATATGACTTAACATTTACGAGATCTACTCAAAGACTCGACTTAATTAGGGGAGGATTTGTTTCATTTTTTAACGAGCTTGACACAACAAAAGAACTATGTTCATGGCAACGTGTTTCATTTTTTAACGAGGTTGACACAGTAAAAGAAACTATCCTTGTGATACACTGATTCATTTTTAACGAGGTTGACACAGTAAAAGGAACTTTCCTCATGATACATTGATTCATTTTTAACAAGGTTGACACAGTAAAAGGAACTTTCCTCATACCTGATTCATTTTTTACGAGGTTGACACAGTAAAAGGAATTATCCTCAGACTCACTGATTCATTTGTTAACGAGGTTGACACAGTAAAAGGAACTATCCTCGGACTCACTGATCCATTTTTTAACGAGGTTGACACAGTAAAAGGACCTATCCTCAAACTCGCTGATTCATTTGTTAACAAGGTTGACACAGTAAAAGGAACTATCCTCGGACTCACTGATTCATTTGTTAACGAAGTTGACACAGTAAAAGGAAGTATCCTCTAACCAACTGATTCATTTTTTAACGAGGTTGACACAGGAAAAGAACTGTCCTCATACCTTATTCATTTTTTAACGATGTTGACTTAGTAACAGGAACTATCCTCATAAAATACTTATTTCTAATCTATTAATCTACTTACTAATTCATTTTTTAATGAGGTTGACACAGGAAAAGAACTGTCCTCATTACCGACTGATTCATTTTTTAACGAGGTTGGCACAGTAAAAGGAACTCTTCTCACCTAAATGTTTTCATTTTTTAACGAGGTTGACACCGTAAAATAAACTATCCTCATATCTACTTTCTACAATCTACCTATTGATTCATTTTTTAATGAGGTTGACACAAGAAAAGAACTATCCTCATGGAAGCTTGTTTCATTTTTTAAACGAGCTTGACACAAGAAAAAGAACTATGCTCTCGACTAACTGATTCATTTTTTAACGAGGTTGACACAGTAAAAGGAACTTTCCTCACTCACTGATTCATTTTTTAACGAGGTTGACATAGTAAAAGGAACTTTCCTCGGAAACTTGATCATGGCTTCCAACTGGAAGAAACACATGTCAATGGACACACCTTGATCATGGCTTCCAAGAGGTCTTCATCAGAAGGAAGAATAGTTCTCTCGAAGGAACACATGTCAAGGGACTGAAAAGGGATAAGAACATCACGTTCAAATAATCCCATAGATTTCTCCATGTCAATTACCGGATCTAAGGTAGAGGAAGACAAGCAAACAGTGAGAGGCTTGCTTACATCGGTAATTGAAAACATGGGACTAGTTGCCACATAATTAACCCGTGGCAGGGTAGATACCACTTTAGAACCAGGAACATTTAGGGGTGTCATATTATTGGTAGTTGAAACAAGACTAGGGAACGAAAGCTGGTCTACAGTCACAATATTTCCATTGTGAGGGAAAGACATCACGCGAAAGAGTGTCGATACGACAGCTTTCATTGCATAAACATAGTCTCGCCCAAGGAGTAAATTGAAATCCAAGGGGCCTAGAACTACCATAATATCAATACAGACAGTTTTACCTTCCAAATTAATAGAAAACTTAGGAAGGATCCCTAAAGGTTCACTAATGGTTCTATTAAAATATTTCAGATTCTGCGTAATAGGCACAAGCTGAGGGGAACCCAAAGCTTTCCAAACAGTTGAGGATAAAATACTAACAGAAGCACCTTCATCTACCTATGTGCGGTGTATGTCCCTACCACCAAACTTCACAATGATTTGGAAAGGGATGGAGGAAGGAGGATGAGGTTTTGTCAGTCTATTCCAATCAAAGGAAAAGACCTCAGTACTTGGAGGGGGTTCTGTAGAAACAGGTGAAATGCCCCCCGGCGTAGAAGAATCTTATGTAACAAGAAGAACCTAAGCAGTATGAAGTTCATTCTCTACAAGGAGAATGGGATCGACCGAATGTGAAATAAAATCGACCACTTGATCAACTAATGGATCATCAACCTGAGTGATATGAGTTTCACTCTCCAATGGAAGAGTGGGATCGATTGTACTTGAAATTATATCAATCACTCCGTCAGTTGATGGTAGGTTGGGAAAAATTTTACGGTAACCAGTTGGAAATTCTTGCTGTGGAACAGTAAGTTTTTCCAATAATTTTGAGGCTTCATCCATGTGAGGGAAAATGTGAGTTTGATGAATCCCTTTGCATAACTTACAAGGAAACCTAACTTTACTCTTTTTCCCAGGAATCTGAATATCACTGGTTGATGGATCAACGGAAAGTTGATGAGATTTTTCTGACCATACTTCCAAGACCTTTGGAATACCAGGACAATTGATAAGGAAGTGGTCACCCTTACAAAACCTGCAAGGGTATTTAGGTTTACGATGCATGTTGGAGGTTTCCTCAACACAACTAACACTTACATCCATGGTTGGTTGGTTGACTTCTTTCTTATCTTACTTCTTCTTCTTCTTCTTCTTCTTCTTCCCTTTCTTCTTCTCCGCCACCTGGTTACTAGCGTCAAGGCTTTTACCAAGCGAAGAGGAAGAAATGGAGGAAGAAATATTAGGCGAAGAAGGTAAAGGGTCAACAAAAGGTTGGTGATGTTGAGATGGTGAACTCTGTTGAGGTGAAGCATCTGGTTGAGGTGGAACAATTGGAGTATTCGGGGCCAACGAAGTTGAAAATAACCATATCGGTAAACCTATTGTAAATCCAGGTAATGAAAAAGTAGCCATATAAGGAGGACCAACATTTCCAAAGCAAGTAAAAGTACTAGGATTCTCATTAAGAGGGGTTCCTTGGTTGGTAAATTCCGGAACATTTGCCATTATATTCAACTTCAGTGAATTTTATTAACAATTTAAAACTAAAATTAACAATTCCCAATTCACACCTAACAATTAAAATTCACAATTCACACCTATGGTCTCTAAAAGTAAAAAAAAACAAATTAACATGCGCTATCAAATCTAGGAGTCAAACCACACACAAACAGTAACTTTCCGTACTAAAAACACTAGTTGGTGATGAAATCCAACATCGTAGAATTTAATATAGAAAGGGCGGTTGGAACAGTTACCTCGACAACCTACTTAATGAAACAGACTGGCACAAGTTTCTTCACAAAACCATCTCGAGTGAAGAAAACCCCCAGAGAGTCCAAGTGAGTCTAGGCGATGTCTGCTCCAGGTATAGTGAGATATTTCCTTCACCGTCACCTTAGGAAATAATCTTTAGTTTATGGACACTAAGGTTACCAACAGTAACAAATACAACTGGGGGAACAGTCTACGATCCGATCCCACACGCAAGGGCAGAGTAACAAAGCTCAATCCCCTTGAAGGATCCTCGACATGGTCAATCCAAGGTTTACTGACAAGTGACCCCAGGCTCCTTGACAATGGTTAATCCAAGGTTTACGATTTGTAATGCACGCAGAATCTTCTATCTTCCCCAATGAAACAGAATTGATTGTCTCAAAGTTTCAGACATGATCTCGTGATTGACTTCTTTAAGAGAAGCGTCCTATAATGTACCAATTACAATTGGATTTATTTCCTACCGCAAGATTTATCTACTTGTTTGTTTTAGTTGCTTTGTTAACTACCACCTATTCCAAAGCACTAATCCTGAGCTATATTGGTGGAAAGAGCCCTAAAAATGTAAAAATTACTAGATGAATTTTAACTAAGTGTTGTGTTATTTAGGCTGTTATTACTCAAAAGGGTAAATGGATATGAAACCAATGGTGTTATGACCCAACCCAAAACTGAATGCAATCGAATATGATAATGTAAGCTTTTCAATTCGATGAATCCTAAATAAAGTAGGGAAAGAGTTTCCATTCACTTCCAATAATGCAAAAAATTGATCACTAAGAGAAAATATAACAACTTCTCTAATGCACTAATTTCATCAAGAAAAACTAATGCAAATCAATTCCAAAACAATTTTTTATTTTTGTGTTTTTAAAACAAGCATAAAAACATCAAAATTCAAATCAAAGAAAACTGATCTAAATCTACAATTGATTTTTCAGAATGTAAACTATGCAGTTGTAATCTATGCACAATTCACATGAAAAGTATGCAAATGTAATCTATGCACATTTTTCATTCATATTCTGAAAATGAGAATTCTAATTATGCAAATGTGATCTATGCAAGAGAATTCTCAAACACAAGATGATTCTAATTTAATCTAAGAACCAATCAAGTGCAAGTCAAGAAAATCAGGTGAGAGTTCCAAAGATCAAAAAACACTCAAAGGTGTTTAACACTCATACACAATTTATCCTCCCCCCCGGGCGAATGAGGGGGAATTTTTTTTGCAAAAACAAAAGAAAAAAGATGGAAAATTGTGAAAATATTGAGACAAAACTCCAAGTACTGAACAAAGGAAATCAAATTAAGAATTTCTCAAAAAAGAGAATCAAAACACCCAATTAACTTAATGGAGATTGATGAGATGAAGAATTGCTGAAAGAAATTCATAAACAAGATATTTTTGACAGAAAAATACAGATCTGGGTAGCTTCTAAGAATCCTAAATTAAATCTAAACTAAATTGAAAGAATAAATCTAAAGTTTTTCAAAAAATTTAACAGGGTTCGCAAGCCCCAGAAGGAACAGGTGCGGTCCCGCACTATTAACTTAAGGAAAGTGTGAAACTGCCCGCACTGTGCAAAAGAACAAAGTGCGGTCCCAAGAAAAGTTCAAGAAAAACGTAAAATATTTCAAAATTTTCAAAAATAGAGAAAACCTAAGCTACCCATGCAAATATCCATCAATCAAAAGCCAGGAAAAAATTTTCCTCAAATCAAAACAAAAGAGAACCAAAAACAACAAGTTCTTTCCCCGATGTAGTCGCCAATTTGTTGGCCGGATAAATCGTTCTTGCAGAAAAGACCGATCTCCCTAGTATCAGAAGACAATCTGGCAACAAACGAACAACTAAGTTTGTCTTTCTCTAAATATATTCATTTTAAAAATAAATGCTATGAAGGTGTCGATCCTACCTTAGATCCAAATGCTTATTTGTGGTCGTAAAGCTTCCGTCGCATCAATAATACTTCCATCGCAACAAGAGTTCTTTCGTTGCAACAAGAGTTCTTTCGTCGCAAAAATAATCCTTCCGTCGCAACAAGAGTTCTTTCGTTGCAAGAAAGTGTCATCTTTTGTCGACCTGCAATCACAAACAAGCAAATATTAAATAGCACCTGTATAAAAAATAATTATAAAACATACCTATCATAGTGATCAAGGAATCTATGAAATAAACGATCAAACGACAGCTTATTGAAATAAACAATCGAACGACAATTTATTGAGAAAAACAAAACTTGATTGTATTAATCTTAAAATATACAGAAGAGCCTTACAACCTTAGCCTTGATGTTTGAAAGGCCTTCTCGGGGTCTGAAGCAGGAGTCTCCTCTACTTTGATAAGTCTTTCACTCTTCCTCTAGGAACACAAAGAGGTATGTGATATTTCCTCTCAAAAGCTCAGCAGAAATAATACTAAATCTCAACAGCACTTCAACTCAATCACACATAAAGCTTCCACTCCAATTCTCAATCTCCAAAATCTAACCATTTGAGGCTACCCAATGCCTCCTTTTATAGAGCAGATGAGGAGGTTAGGATTCCACCTTTGAAGGGATAGATTCCTCCTTCAAAGGGATAGACTCCTCACATCAAGGGATTAGTTCCTTAAGGTGAGGGATACATGCACCTTATCAAAGCGTACTCATCCCCAAAAAATCTCATCTAGAACCTTCTAGAATTGACCTCAAACCAACTTTTTAACTTTACTTTCTCGCCTTTTTTAGTTTGGAGGGGGTACGCAAGCATTCTTAAGGAAAAATGCATTCTAGAACGTAGGTAAGCCATGCATTACCTGCGTACCCAAGCCAAGAAAGCAGGCAAGCTTCATGTTACATGTGTACCCATTATTTCAGAGGTTTTTAGGGTTTTTCTTCTTGTTTCAGGGCTTGACATGAGGAGTAAAGGTTGTAAGACTTGCAGAGGAGGTATGTATGAGTGTTAATGAGCTCATACAGTTAGCAGAATTTCAAGGTGACAGTTTTTAGTGTAACAACACTACATTGAATTTTAGACACAATAAAAAAACTTACATGAAAAGAATCCATTATCTCATAAATAAATGATCTCATACATTAATTTAAATCCATTTAGATAAATGTCTTTCAGAATAATCAAATCATCAAGATTTGGTTGATGTTTCAAACCAACTAATGTGGTTCATCCTCATGAAAAGGTGAAGAAGTTAATTGATTTCATTGAATAAATAGTATGGATGCATCATTACCTGAATATATCTGTTAAAAACTAGTTGTAAGAGAATTAGGTAATTAGTTAAAAATAAAATTAATTAATTTAATTTCATTAATTAATGTTAAATCATTTTCAAATTTTATTAATAAATTATTATTTTACTATCCATAACATATATATTTTAAGGAATATTAAAAATATTTGTTATATGAAAAATAAATAATTTAACCATAAATAAGGGTAAGAAGGATATAATAAATATAATAAAAGGGTTAAAATTAAAATAAAAACAACGAAAGGAAGGGGGATAATTTAAAAATAAAATTGAAGAAAATAAAAACTAACAGGGAAAAGGACACCGGAAGGATACTTAGAGCTAGAATGCAATAAGAATCCAAAGGAAACGAGAGGGAATCACATCAAGATAGCTAGAGTCCAGCTCTTACTTAATTTCCAACCATCATCTCTGTTGAGATTCTTAGCATGCCTCTCAATCTCAATAGCCTCTCTAAGTTTCCTATGGTATAAATGATCAACCTTAGCAATGACCCCAGAGTCCTCAATGCAAACATGGTGACAATATTTTTTCGCATGTTCTGTTAAAGCCGAAGTGTGTGAATTATTGTGCCTAATGTGTACAACATGCTCTTGGATTCTTTTCTTAATGGATCGACCTATTTCTCCAATATAGGGAACACCACACGAACAAGGAACCAGGTATACATCTTTCTTATCCTTATGGTTGATCATGTCCTTAACATAACCAAGAGAATTTATAATGGTAGAAAGAGGTTTGAATGAGGGGGAGACATTATTTCTTCTAAGGACATGTGCAATCCTGTTTGTGGTCCCTTGGGTGAATGGGAGGTTAACCTTAGAGATAGGGTCCACACGATACATTTTGCCACTTAACCCTTTATAGAATTTTTGAAACGCTTTAAGGCCCTTGGCTATACTATACCCTCTATTTTCAAAGACATAAAGAATATGAGATTTCTCTAACTCCAGGTGGTTGTCATCAGATATTCTCATAGCCCTAGTAGCAAAAGTGCAAAGAACACCAAATTGCTGGGCCGGAAAATTATGGGAACCAACGTGAAGATAGTGTTCCATGTGAGTTTTCTTACGAAAAACTTGGTGAGAAATGGAACTATCATTGATGCAGGGGTTTTACACAAAACAGAACCTTGCGCAATAATAGAGTGTGTGTTCTCCTTACATGAAATCATTAATCGCAATCTTCGATAAAGTCTACTTAGAATTAATTTAAAATACATATGTAGAGAGAGCCAAACCATAAAAAAATTAATTGCATAAATTACAACCAGAAATTATAAATGCAAACCCTTCCTTGGCCGAATTTTACAATTGTTGGTCTCTCAGCTCTCGGCCCTTTACATAAACTCTCACACCATTTCTCTCTATCTCTCTGTGCCTCTCTCTGTCCTCCATCCTCACACAAGGTTCACATTTATACACAATTATGGTTAATTTGAATCCATGATTTTCTCCACACAAATCTCAACCAAATCCTAAAATATCTTTATCCCTTCTTTGACTCAACTAAGTTCCATTTAAGGAATTCCTAATCCCTAAAATATCTACCCAAACCAATTCCACTCATATCCTCAATTTATTAAGAGAATATTTACAATAAGCCTCACACTTATATATTTTCTCTTAATTTATTTAAAATGAGCATAATAATTTATAAAATAATTAAAAATACATCACCCCCTAATTACACAATATTTTAATGAAAAATCAAGCACGATGCTCTTGCATCAGACTCGCCATGTAGATAAGTTTCCATAGACTCCTGTCTATGAGGTTTGTCACTTTTATGTAATAATGTGACAACCACACGTCTCAATAACTTGCTCCCTCCAGGATTCCAAACTCTGTTTTGCTGTTGGTCTTTTAAAGTATCAACTCCATTTTGTAATTTTTCACAGAATTTCCAGAATAGTATTTTTAGAATACTATTGAATGTAACTCTCACTTTTCCATACCACATCATCTTTATTTCAAGAACTACAGACTTGTGTAAAAACACTGATGCCCATTCTTCTGGTCTCCAAACTCTGAAATAATCTCGAACTGGTTGTTCATCAACATCACTCATTCTATCAACCGCATTCCATCGGCCTCTCCAACAATTTCTTTCGCCAATTCCTCAGGGTAATTCCTCTTTTTCTGATGCTTTGGTCTCCAATTGCGCTGAACACTCAACTTCATGAAATGAAGAATAATCAAGAATTTCTCCTTGATCACAACTATAGTCATTTATTTCCCCTATAGTAACAAATTTCTCATCCATTGTTGTACCTGCATTCATCAACAAACTATTAGTTTCAAAAATACAAGACCTTTCGGCCTCTTTTGATGCTTCAAGCACCAATCTCCCATAATATTCCTTCTGGGTTTCAGTAAATCCTCTTTTGAATAGCTGGTTGTTTTCATCTTTATCCTGCTGGATCAATACTTATGTTTCCTTGATGTCTCTAAGGACATAACTTCCTTTTTGTTCCTGATATTTCATCTCAACTTCAAATACTTTCTGCTCAATTTCTCTGATTTCAACATTACATTTATTAATGTTTCCTTCTGTACATACAACCACATTATTATAAACGTTAAAAACATTTCATCCTTATCATGCACGACAGCCACTCTATAAACGTTAAAAATATTTCATCCTTATCATGCACGACAACTACAATCTCTTCTGTATCAGGTTCTGCAAGTTTCATCTCCCCTTCAGGTTCCTTGAGCCATCGTTCCAAGAACTCTATTTCCATGTGAAATCTTTCCAGCATTTCATCACAACCTTCATTCTCAGTTTCATTCTTCCTCTGGCAATCCTCCTGGGTTATCATGTTTTCTGTATCATCACATTGTAAATTTCTATCATCAATTTCATTAAACAAATTCATTTGTTTACCTCCTTGGAATATCACTTCGGCATTTTCATTATGCTTCTGCTCCATAACAACTTCAACTAGCTGTCTTACACCAACCAGGAATTCATCTATGATTTCGTTCTGCTTCAATAAATCAGTACCTTCCTTCTCTGAAAGGCATTCTCCGTCATACTTCACCTCAAAGGCTTCATTTATCTCTGTGACAATTTCACCAGACTGTCCACCATCTTCTGCACATCCTGCAAACATACACAAACTATGAATTTAAAAAATACAAGGCGTCATAGCCCCATCTGCTTCTCTTGTCAACATATCTTCAAATTATTCTGAACTATTCCAATAGTTCATGAGATCTTTCTCATTGATCTCTTCACCCATAAATTCACCCTGTTCTAGGCCACAAATGAAAACTTCCATTTTCAACTCAGCCTCTCTGAGTTCTTCACATCTCAATTGCACACACGTCATCTACTCGAGCTTCCTTAGCTCTTCTGTCAACGGTATGTTTACCTGTTGTTCCCTCTTTGCGTGTAGCCTCTGCCATTTCACTTTCTCCCTCATGGTCCAACCATGTTTCTGGTCTTTGGAATTTCTCTGCAATAATCCATCAATAACTCAAGGTGAACTGCTATCTCAATTTTCTCCCTCTCATACTCTTCATCAATCAACTGCTTACATATGGCATTTGCCTTGGAATCTTCCTTCTTCTTTCTTCCATTGCGGTCTTTCTCAGAACCTCTGCAATGAATATCAACAAACATCTTCTTCCCCTTTGTGAACTTCATCTGTTCACTTGAGGATTTCATTCGAATCCCCTTTTCAGCAAGCCTTCCTACTTGTCATTCAACAATACAAGCTCTCTGTCGGCGCTTGGTATCTTTCGGTTCTCTGTCTTGGAATCATTTCCTGGCAACTCTCTTGCCCCTCTTTGTTGCAAAACAACACCTACAGTATTTCATGTGTTACAATGACCAACTCTTTGGGTGTCGAGCTCTCCACCGATCATGCACCCAATTACATTCAAACTTTTGATTTGACTTACGACTCTTTAACTCCAAATTTGACATCAACTCCTCATCTTGGATGAAAAATACACCCTCTTGTACAATAACTCAATGGTTTAACTTGACTCAAGCTATCCAAATTTCTTCATTTAACCTTAACATATTATTTGACTTCAAATCTTGACCCAGTAATTTCAATAGTGGATATTTTGACTCTAATTCAAGTTATACAACATACCAATGAACATCCACCCTTAATACATTTTCATGATGTAAAAGCTTTACCCTCTCTCATACTCCATTCTTATGAAAATATCATAAGTCTCCCATTATAACCTTCACATGATATTGAAGCCTTTAAATCAAAATGCAATTTACTTCTCCCAAGATTTATTTTATGATGAAAATAAACCATTTAATTTTCAACATTTAAAAATACCTCTTTGAATGAGTTTTCATACCTCATGCTCCCTTCAATAAACCTTTTCTTTGCAATTTCAATTCTCCTGATTTCATTCTTTTGTGTCATTCTTATCACTGTGAATATTTTCATTCCCTTCAGACCATAACTTTTTCAACACGCTCATTCTCTTAACACAGACAGTTTTGTTGCACTTCCATGCAACTCCTTCTTTGCAGTGAGAATTCTCATGCAACACCATCTCTCTTCAGTGCACAAAAACAATTCCTTCATAGGAATTTTCCAAAACTTTATTTTAACATGGTGGCATCAACATTTCTCTGGCAGCAACAAACACAAACCACACTTGAACCATATTCGCACATCAATTTTTGACATGGATTCCAATTCCATTCCTTAAACTTTGGATATTTGACATATGTGAGGGTAGGGATATTGATTTTGGATACAGACTTCGAGCTTACAATCTCCAAAATGAAGGTCGTGATACTGTTAAAGCTAATGTGGAGCTTGGATTGCCTGTTGAAACGATCTTCCAAAACAAAGATGCAAGGAAGAAGAAATCTAAAGTGCAACCTTTTCGCAAACTAAGTGTCTTTTCATCAACCAAAACTCCTTAATGTATGAAAAGCTTGTGGTACATTTCTCCTTGGAAGAAAAACGAAATTTGTGCACTTGACTTCTGGTTTCCAAAGATATGGCGTTGCAGAAGGAATACTTGGTGAAAATACAATATCTTCACATGAACATATGCAAAACCGCATGATAGGGGCAATTTTCAGCGTTTGAAGTTGTGATATCGATTCTAGAGCTTGCAGGCAATGAGATTATTGTGATATTGTCATTTCTGGAGCTATTAGGATGCGAGATCAGTGTTGATGTGCAGTAATCCGTGCAACAAGCATGGAAGAAACGAATTTGTGATACGATTGCAACCATTAAAGTCCATGTACATGAAGTTTATGGTGAAGCAAATTGGACTAGAAATGTCTACAACACAAAGTGAGTTAGATTTTTCATATCAACAATGTTACTAGGGCATGTCATTCATAAGCGCAACACAACCCAAGTCAACAAACTAACATGACACAAAACTTTGTGGTGGTTAATAGTGTTGTTGGGAAGGATATGTCTGCGTACAAATTCAATTCAGAATGCTACAGACTCGGCCAAAGTTTCTCACCCACACAAACCTTTAGAATTCCAAACAACTTACCCTCACCAAAGATGGCTTCTGAGATTACAGCAAAAACATCATGCTTAGGTCACTGCTATCGAAACCTTAGGTGCCAGAAACCTCTATATGACAATCGAATTCTACAATATTTCAAAGGACATCAAAACAAGGTGGTATCACTCTACATGTCCCCTACAAATGATAACTTTATGTCAAGATTAATGGACCACACTATGCAGCTATGGGACCTTCATGTGAATGCATGCCAGGGATTGTTGTGACTACATGGGAAGCCAACTATGGCATATGATCAACAAGGAATTTTTTTTGTTATGGCCATGGAAGGAGGGGCTATTAAATTTTTTGATTCTCATTCTTATGATAAGGGGCCTTTTGACACCTTCTTAGTTGCTGGAGATACTGCAGAGGTATCTGATATTAAATTCAGCTGATGGCAAGAATATTATTTTATTCACAATGAAAAACCATATTTATGTTATGGATGCTTACGATGGATAAAAGCGAATATGAATACCAAATTTTATGCAGGCAGCAACGAAGACGAAAGCAGTGGCAGCAACAATTTTGAAGAAGCATAAAATATTTGGCTTCTTCTTATTGAATAATTTTAAAGGCATCAATCCCCTTTCGAAAACTTGAACAGACCCACCTCTGGAGATTAATCTTGGCAGGTTTTGCTTCACATTTGGAGCGCAACGCGAAGATGAGTATGACTCATCACCTTCTTCAATCTACATTGTTCGAATTGCAAACTCCATGATGTATATCTGGAAGATTTGTAAGACTGTCTCTGGTACGCTTGGTGCAAATATGGAATGCAAAAGCTGGTGCAGGCATTTCTCTTTATTTGTACTTTCATTGGACTCCAAAGGACTAGCCCAATAATGAACTTTGTTGATAAAAATTAGCACATGGTCATTCCATGATTACAGACCTCACACATCAAAAATTACTCGATAACCACCTTCTTCAAGCTGCTTTTCCAATGAAGCATTTCCAATCTTCACAATATGACCATTTTCCATTATGTGCACATAATTAGGCTTTATAAAATCTAGAATACTTCGATAGTGAGTGATCATCAACATTGCATTTTTAGAAGTCAATAATCCATTAACAACCTTCGCAGCATCCTATAATGCATCGACATCTAACCGAGAATCAATTTCATCAAGAATCACCAAAAAAAGAGATCCGGCGGAAAAGACTTATGAGCCTCAATGTATATTGTCTCACACACTCACCTACAACATATATATATATATAATTGCAGAGATTAAATTCACTCACTCATCTCTTGTCCGTGGCTACACGGATTAATGTGATCTTTTGGCTCTGATACCAAATGATGCAGGGGTTCTACACAAAACAGAACCTTGCACACAATAATAGAGTATGTGTTCTCCTTACATGAAATCCTTAATCGCAATATTCAATAAATTCTACTTAAACTTAATTTAAAATAGATACGCATAGAGAGCCAAACCATAAACAAAATAATTGCATAAATTACAACCAAAAATTACAAATGCAAACCCTTCCTTGGCCGAATTTTACAATTGTTGGTCTCTGAGCTCTCGGCCCTTTACATAAACTCTCACACCATTTCTCTCTATCTCTCTGTGCCTCTCTCTGTCCTCCATCCTCACACAAGCTTCATATTTATACACAATTATGGATTAGTTTGAATCCATGATTTCCTCCACACAAATCTCAACCAAATCCTAAAATATCTTTATCCCTTCTTTGACTCAACTAAGTTCCATTTAAGGAATTCCTAATCCCTAAAATATCTACCTAAACCAATTCCACTCATATCCTCAATTTATTAAGAGAATATTTACAATAAACCTCACACTCAGATATTTTCTCTTAATTTATTTAAAATGAGCATAATAATTTATAAAATAATTAAAAATACATCACCCCCTAATTACACAATATTTTAATGAAAAATCAAGCAGGATGCTCCTGCATCAATCATCCCTTCTAGAGAGGAGGATATCTAGGAAGGGAAGGCACCCGTCTACCTCCACTTCCATCGTAAACTTGATGGAATCAGACTGGGAATTTAGGCGGCACAAAAACATATCTAACTTCTCACGACCATGGGGCCAGATGACATAAGTGTCAGCTATAAAACTCTTCCACTTTTTAGGGCGAAATTGAGCTGAGGCTAAGGCCTTAGTTTCAAAATCTTCCATGAATAAGTTAGCAACTATAGGGGAAAGAGTGAAACCCATCGCAACACTGCAAGTTTGCTCATAAAACTCACCTTGGAAGCTAAAGCAGGTTGAGTTGAGACTAATACCCACTAATTTGGCAGTGTCATGGTCTAAGACATGATCTATGACACCAATGGCTTCTTGGATGGGGATTTTGGTAAATAAGTACACAACGTCAAAACTTACCAACAATTCACCAGGCTCCAACCTGATATCTTTCCATTCCTTAATGAAGGAAGAAGAGTCCTTGACATAGGAATCAGTGAGGCCTATAAGAGGTTTAAGCTTCAGGGCTAAATATTTAGCGAGAAGATAAGTAGGACCACCTATTGTGTTAACAATAGGTCTTAACGGGGCCTTAGATTTATGCATCTTAGGAAGGCCATAAATCCTAGGGGTGAGGGGATTTCTCTCGATAAGCTTCTTTGAGAGAGGATTAAGAGAAGAATCTGGCTTAATATCTAGGTAATCCTCCTTAGAAACATATTTAAGGGTGAAAATGTGAAGTTGGGTTACACTTTTTGCCATTTTTTGAGAAAAAAACTTTCTTTTTTTTCCGTTATTCAACTTTCTACAAGCTAAAACAATTTTTCTATTTAGAATTTCATTTTGCGATAAAAATAAAAGTTGTTAGAAATTTTGTTAGCTTTCTATTACTTATTTTTTGGAATTTTTTTATACACATTTGTTATGTCAACCTAGCGTTTCTTTGAGTGTGTGTTTTTAACAATCAACGGATTCATAAGAAGTCATGTTAATACACAATGTTGTATTCTTTGAAAAATTGTGTTTTTGAGAAACAAAATGTGTTACAACAATCTAGACAGAGTCTACTTCGGTTTCATCATATTTACAAAGCCAATGGATGCATATCATAATTACTAGAATTTTTTGAACTGGTCCAATATGAAAAACTGCATATTTTGAATATGTTTCGTGACTCAAGAAATTTCTTAACATATAAGTTATAAACTAAAAATCTAAAAGCTACCCATTAGAGTCAACGAACCAATGTAATGTACGATAATTTTTTCAATTTTTTTTCCAATGTATTTTGGAAGATACAGAATTTTGATTTCACTGAATCACAATGACCTTCAGAAATTGTTTGCATCCATTTTATTACAAAATTAATTAAAATTAGTAAATATTTATGAAATTCCATGAAATTTATATTTCCTGAAAGTAGATTCAATTCTGAAAATGCTTGTCTTAGTTTTGACAATTAATTCATAATGTTTCATGGAGTTTAGTCAGTCCAAAGTTACAGAAACGTATTCAGGGCTTGGCTCTGCGTAACTGGTGACGCGTTAGTTCGGCCGAACTCTTTAACAAAGTTCGATCGAACTGTATTTTGCGCCGATGGCACGTTAAATCAAACGAAAAATTAGTTCGGCCGAACTATTTATTAAAAGTTCGGTCGAACTTTTACTTAATTTTCCGTCAGCCAGAAAGTATCCCCGAGCCCCTCCCAAAAAACATTTCGCTACAATATAAATTGCTGCAAAACCATTCATTATTTTCGCATATTTTCGCACTTTTGGTCTGATTTTACAAAATTCTTGATCTGATTTTGCAAATAATTGTTTTGGGTTTAAGGAATTTTCTTGGAGGTACATTCAAAGGACTTCAAAGGAATTTTCTTTGAGACACATTATTTTCATACATTTGATCTAATTTTGAAGGAATTTTTTTGGGTTTAAAGATTTTCTTGGAGGTACATTCAAAAAACATTTCTTGGAGGTATGTGATACAGTTTTTTGGGCGCTTTTTTTTTTTTTTTTAAGTATGGATTTGGGCTTAATTTTGAAAAGACATTTTTTGGTTTTGGGTTGAAGTAAATCTTTTATAATGATTTTTTTAAATGAGTTTTTGTGTAACTTTTTAAATGAATTTTTTTTGTAGGACTTGGAAGGAAATATTTTGAGCTTCGTTTCATTTTTATAAGACATTTTTTTCTTGATTTTTTTAAAGTAAGCGTTTTGGATTGGAGTATGTATTTTTTGCAAAAAATTTAAAATGAGTTTTTTTTAAATTAAATCTTTTGTGGTGTTTTTTTTAATTGAGTTTTTGTCTGAATTTTTGAAGGAAGTTTTTTGAACTTCATACTCTATTATCATGGGAAATCAAAGAAATTGTATGAGAAAATATGATTGAAAAAGAGACCCTGAAGAACATAGAGAAGAGACGAGACAATCTCGCAAAAGAAAGATAGAAGCACTCTCAAATATTGAAGGGGAAAATCAACCTCAACTAGAAGTTGAAATAGGTATGTAAATGCAAATATTATGATTTTGATGTATTTAAAATTTTCCTAGTGTAACATGTGAAGCTTAATTTTTATTTGATGAAATAATTTGAAAAATATCTTGCAATGTAAATAGAGAGAGATATTCCTCAAAACATTGATGATGAGATACAAAATTTTGAAAGAGAAAGTGAAAGAGATATTGAACCAATGATTGAAGATGGTGAAAATGATGAAAGAAATTCAAGTGAAGAAATTGAATCACAAGGTGTATATATATATATATATATATATATATATATATATATATATATATATATATATATATATCTGTTGAACACATGCACATATTATTGAAATTATACATATATTTATTAATTTAGTTATTTATTGAATATGTAAACTTATTATGTACTATTCATTCGAATATGTACAAATGAAATCAATGTCGATGACGAGATGTTAGAAAATGTTGACACTCACACATATGGAGATAAAAAAGCTGACCATTATATACGATATCGTGTTAACCACATTTTTGAGAAGTATTTCATAAAGGAAAATGTGACAGTTCAAGCCCAAATGTTGAAAGGTCTCCTATCATTAAGGAAATTAAAAGAAGCTACGACTTTATTGGGTATTCAAAAATCAACCAAAGATAAAAAAATGAAGGAAAATGTGATACAAAATATAAATAGTGCTATAAATTCAATTAGAAGATCTAGACAGAAAAATGTTTCAGTTGTATGTAGAGCAATACATATGGCAGTGGTTTCATCAAGTACTAAAGAGAATCGCTTGGTAAAATCTATGGCACGAGCATTAGGAACCTCATGAAAAAATTTGCACAAACATCAGAAATTTCGGTTGCAAATAGATGTAAATGATGAACTCGCTTGTTGGAGAGCTATTTGTAGGAAACCATACAAAGATAGACTTGGAGAAAATGTTAAAAAAATAATATATGAATATTGGAAGAACAATTCACGTGTTTCGCCAACTGCAAGGCATGTGATGCGAAGAAGAATAACACGAAATCAGTACGAAGAACATGAAAAACATTTCTTGGAAACCACTCAGATAGAGTTGTTCAACAATTTCAAAGAAGAGAATCATGAAATTCATGTTTCAATCAGTGCTTTTGTTCAACAAAAACCATGGTATGTAAAACCTATCATCGTATGTGACACTTGTTGTTGCGGTTATCATGTGGAATTTGAGTTATATTATGACACATTCCTTGATTTTGGTAGAACATTTTGGAAGGATTCACCTCCTCCTTCCACTATCCGTGATTTCATATCTCAAATTCTATGTGAAAGAGAAAGCGATGAACTATTTTACGAAAAGAAATGTGTTGGTGGTAAAAAATGCGATGAATGTGGAAATTTGACTAAATTTCAGAACAAATATCGTACTGATATAAATGATCAATCATTTTCCAACATGAAAGTAAAATGGAAGAGATATGAATATATCCATACATCGATTCAAGGTGAAAATAGTGCTAAAAGAATTGAATTACGAGAAGAATAATTTTTTGTGATAGACTTTTTGAGAAAGTTTGAGGTAGAAATTTACAAATACACAAACAATTCCCATAGAGCTCGAAAACTATTCCAGTAATTGATTTTGCAGAAAACTACACATTTGTTCCACAAAAATAAATTCAGAGTGAATACTATCATTCTGACCAAGTCTCCATGCTCGTCCATATTCTATATAGACATGCTGAACAAAACGTCGATCATATATAAAGCACCAGTGAAAATCGACATATTATTAAAGAATATCACTTTTATATCAGTGACGATCGTACACATGATACATATTTTGTACAACACTGTTTTGTAAAAATTTATGATTCCTTGAAAAATCATGGAATAACATTCAATGAACATTGGATATGGTCAGACGGATGTGCAGGACAATTCAAATCTTCACGATCATTCTTTTGGTTGTGTTGTCTTAATAAGAAAACCTGCATTAAACATTGTTGGAATTTCTTTGAGACTGGCCATGGAAAAGGAGAACATGACGGTGTAGGGGCATGCATAAAATGAGCACTTCGAAGATATCAAATGAACCCCTATGCAAGCCGACTTGTGGATGCGAAAGAAGTTTTTCAATGGTGCATCACTGCTCTAAGCCATAAGACTAACCGATCAAGAGAAGTGTGAAGGTACATTCAATTTAATTTTTATTGAATATCTAATTAAATAAATAGTGTACATTTATCACAATGATTATCTTTGATTGTATTTTGATATCATATTTACATTCTTCTTTAAATTTTCCATATAAAGGTTTTTTTGGCATATTGGGAACGAAGACGTAGATAGATCAATTGGAAATGACGCTGAAACAATAAAATGGACTCAAAAATTGCATTCAATTAAAACAAAGTCGTCCAGAAATGTGTTTGAATTGGATAAAAGAAAATATTCTTGTTTTTCTCTTGTTTGCATAGACAACACAAAATCCAATGACGTTTGTGAAAACAAAATGTATGTAAAAGATTGGAAACATACAGAGCTAAATACAAAGGGAAAAATGTTCGTTGCAATGTTTGAAGAAATGAAATCAGAGGAGACTACAATATCATCCAATGGTGATCGAGTTCTGATATTGTTAGAGAAGGTAACATTTGAATTGCTTTCTAATGATAAAGATCTAGAAATAAATTTGAATATATGTATAATTTTGTCAAGTTTGTTTTATTGTACAGGAGATGTTTTTGTTGTAATTGCACCTACTGACAACGATGAAAATGTGAAGTATTATTTGATGTGTTGCACTGAATGAAAAATGAAATTATTAGAAGACTATAATGATCACAGATTTCCATATGAAAGAGGATCTATTATACTGAAAGGTTATTTTTCAGACAAACTAATCAAAGTGGGAATTTTGTTTACTTTGAAGACTATGAACCTGATTTCATAAGTTGTCAATATAGTCACTTGGTGTGTGCAGCACGCATAAAGTTGATCGAGGTTCAATCAAAGAAAAAAACGAATATTAAGAAATGGAAAATGTCAAAATCCGATCATGAACGGATTATTGAAGATGGCATTCCATTGGAATTTTTTTGATTGAACTACCCAACAATTTATTCTCTTTGGATTATATGTTCTAGAACTTCCAGTACTCAATTAAAAATTGAGTTGCCTTGTTATGTTATCTGTGCAAGTGTTTGCACATGTACAAATTGTTTTGGTACATGCACACTCTAGTATCAACTGAAAGTAGCTTTTTTTATACATGCATTGATGAAAAATGTTGCATACATATTGGATATATATGTATATGTTCTAGAATGAAATTAAATGTTCAAGTAGTTTTACTATGTGCATTGATGAAGAATGTTTCACGTACTCAATATATATGTTCTAGAATGAAATTAACTGAAAGTAGTTTTTCTATGTGCATTGATGAAAAATGTTGCATGTACTAGATATATACACGAACTCAATGCACGCAGTTTTTCTTGTGACCTTTTTTGGCAAAAAGTATCCACAATGTAAAGAAATTATCCGTAGTATAATTTTGTAAGAAGATTCCTTTCAGACAAGAGACTCGGAGCACTTCTTCGACTTTTGGTGGGATTTGACCCACATCTCTATTCTTGATTGAAAATATGGTACAAAATTTGTCTGTCCAATGGTCAAATATGTTCTATGTGCATTAATGAAAAATTTACATACTACATACTATTGTTTGAGTGAAAAAAAATTTAAAAACTTACCAAATGTACATCAACCATGTCTAAAACTTGAATTTTTTTTTTTATTATTATATCAAAACAAATTACTTCACATGTCATGCCAATTGTAGTTCAACTATCCAATAAAAAAATTAATCATTTAACATTATATCACATGCCAAATGTAGATTAAAATGGTATCCAAAACTTAGTTTTAAATTTTTTTTGATTATATCACAACATTAGTTTTAAAAACTTTTTGATTAATCACAACATTACTTCACATGATTAATGTACTTCAACCATCCAAAACTTGGGTTTTAAAAACATTTTGATTATATCACAACATTACTTGAAATGTCATCCAATTGTAGTTCAACTATCCAATAAAAACATTTTTAATATTATATCACATGTGCCAAATGTAGATTGAAACCATCCAAAACTTAAGTTTTAAAAACTTTTTGATTATATATCGTGCAACATTACTTCACATGCCTTGCCAATTATAGTTCAACTATCCACTAAAAACATTTAAAATTATATCACATGTGCCAAATGTAGATTGAAACCATCCAAAACTCAAGTTTTTAAAACATTTTGATTATATATCGTGCAACATTACTTCACATGCCATTCCAATTATAGTTCAACTATCCAATAAAAACATTTAACATTATATCACATGCCAAATGTAGATTGAGACCATCCAAAATTATAGATCACAACATTACTGCACATGCACGTATTACTTCACATGCCATGCCAATTGTAGTTCTTGACTATCCAATAAAAACATTAAATATTTAACATTAAATATCACATGCCAAATGTAGATTGAAACCATCCAAAACTTGAGTTTTGAAAGCTTTTTGATTATATCATACATAACATTACTTCACATGCCATGCCGATTATAGTTCAACTATCCCATAAAAACATTTAACATTATATCACATGCCAGATGTAGATTGAAACCATCCAAAACTTAACTTTTAATTTAACAAAAATATATAGATCACAACATTACTTCACATGCCAAATGTACTTCAAGCATCCAAAACTTAAATTAAAAAAAAAAAAAACAATTTATAACACATCATTACATAACATGCCAAATGTAGTTCAGAAGCAAAACAAAACTTAAATTTCAAAAACAAAACAAATTATAAGACATCATTACATAACATGTCAAATGTAGTTCAGAAGCAAAACATTAATTTATAGATGACAACATTAGTAGTAGTTCAATTATCCAAAGCTTAAAATTTTAAAAAACCAAACAAATTATATAAGAACATTACTTCACATTCACATGCCAAAAGTACTAAAACCATCCAAAACTTAACTTTTTGGAACAAAACAAATTATATTAACATTGTAATAAAATATGTCCAAAAATTGTAGATCTCACAAGTATCAAACTGTATCAAGTTATATATATATGACAGTGCATCTAGATAATATATAAAAAAGTAAATTTAAGACTATCTAATTCTTGAAATAAAATCTACAAATCATGTCCATCAAATAGAGATGGATGTAGCGTCTTTCCTATCAGGGTCTCAATCCGCGCACTATCATGCGAAGCATGGGAAACCTGTACACAATGCACATGTACTTGAACATTAAAATTTGATGTTTTAAAAATGAGTGAGAATATATATAGAACTTCATGTAAAAAACAAAATATAAAAAAAAATCATGCAATACCTCATGAGGTTCCCTCTCCATTTGATAACCTGCAACAAGTTCCGCCCCCATGGGAACATCTGCAACAGTAAATTGTACAATATACATGTACAGTTATATATATATATATATATATATATATATATTTCAAATGAAAATGCACGTGTACATATATAAACTTATTTTCAATAATATTAAAAAAAAAGTTAGACAACTTGTTCAAATGGTTGAAATGGTGTGGATGTTCCTATCTCCGTCGCTAGAGTCCGTGGATTAAAGAAATCTTCTATAGGAACCTAAAATTCAAAATTTTAAAAGTATAAAATAACTCAAGATCAAGATCTCAATTTATAATAAAACTTAAATAAACAACAATTTATAAATTATAACTAAATTAAGAAAACACACACACACAGATATATATATATATATATATATATAAGTGAAAAATTGAATACTTTTGTAGGTGAATTTGGGACATCTCCTAAGAGAGGCTCCAAATGAAAATCTCCAAGAACCTAAAATTCAAAAAATTTAAAATAACTCAAGATATAGATATATATATCTCAATTTTTAATGGAACTTTTTGAGGTGGAATATATATATATAACTTAAACATAAATTTTAAAAGTGAAAAATTGTCCATACTTGTTGTGGATGTGGCACATCTCCTAAGGAAGTAGAAGGTACATCTCCCAAGGAAGAATAAGGTACCACCATCCCAAAAACATCGGACGGAATCGAAATCTGTTAAAACATTTTATCATTATATATACATACATGTACATGTGTGCACAATTATTTATTTTAAAAATATCACTTAAAAAACACTAACATTTGCCAACATATCTTGATGGTGAGACCCATCTGCATTGTTTGAACCAGAGGTCCCGAACGTGATATTAACATTTTCGTCACTCATCATGCGTGACAATTGCAAATGGTGTTTTAACATATAATGATACATTTTTGTTAGATTAATGTACATACAAATAAATGTATACATGTACATACACATGTATTTATTACAAATTGTACACATGTATACATGTTAAAATAATTGAACCCTAAGGTCATTAACACATACCGTTCCCGTGCCCTCTTCCTCATGAAGAATTAGGTCTTGAAAACCATTGCGACAATTCTTTGCATATATTCAGAGATCATCAACATTCATGTTGTTAATCTCTTCATCTGTACAATACACAAAATTGGCATGTGCATTTTCACTTGCTTTTTGTCGATTTAGACAAACATCAACTCCACCCAATCCACTGTAAACATTGTCAATCACGACATACCTTGCTTCTCGACTTATTTGAGAAGTCGAATCCATCTCTGACCGTAGAGTTTCGACCCGAAAAGGTCGACTCACCAATGGTGGCTTAGGGCGAGGCAACTCCACATCTCGCTTAGTGCCCTTACGGTCATATAATCGACCTTTCCCCGGACCAAAAAATTCTGACGGAAGGTCATTGCAGTTGGGTTTCATATTAAAAAAAAAAATTGCGTAAAACAATTGTGAAAAATAAACAGGAACCTTTTTGTTCCATGGGAGCCTTCCATAGGCCGCAAGGTGCCTATCATACAAATAGTGAGCTATATTTGGGTGCTTGAAATATTGCACCTTCAGCATTTTTCTTTTTGGCCCTTCCTTGAAATTAAACATTAACTTCGCCATATATTTTTTAACTCTTTGTTTTACATCCTCCCATTTATCGAGACCCATTACTGTTTCCTTTCTCTTTCTCATCACTTCTACAAATGTATCAGTCATTGGCCCAAGATTTTTGTACACATTTACAATTTCGCCCAATGAATGTGTAACTATTTCGAGGCTTTGTCGACTCTCAACAGGTAGATTCAAAGCCACGAGATCTCTCTGCAATTTTACATGAAGTTTTTGACACCTTTGTAATGTGCATTGCGCCATGTTTCTTTCCCATGGTATATCAAAAATGTTGGCCAAATAAGTTGTGGTGGGTAGACAACCTTCTTCTTGAATGTATCATTCTGCCCTGCATCTATTTTGACCAACATTTGGAAGATTTTCAGCCTCTGCATCAATATATATATATAATTTTGTATATTAGAAAAAACACATGTAAAAAAATTTGTACAAATTCAATGAAAAAAATATTGAAATTGATGGCAACCTCAACGTGGTTGGTTAGCATCTTCTCCACCATGAAACTGTTGAGACTCAGAACGACCCTGCTGAGAACCAGACCCGGAACGACCCTGCTGAGAACCAGCACCACCAGTTGTTGATTGGCCTCCAGGAGAATAAATATCACCCCCTTCACGCAACCTGCTACCACTCATTGATGGCCCTCTAAGGGGATTTGAACCACCACCAACCTCTCTAAAGGATTGAGAAGCTTCATAAAAAAATACGAATTTATAATCAATTGAAAAATACATGCATACATATAAATACATGTGTACATATTCATTGATTAAATTGTGTTAAAACCATACCACCACTGGGTGAAACATGGGCATCCATGGCTGGAGTAGAGACCCTTCTCTTCTTATTAGCTCCTAAAAAATAAAAAATGAAACTTATTAACAACTAATTTAACTCACAAGTTGATAAAAAATCAATTCCTTATGTACACACATGTATGGAGATTTAAGATTATATTTAAATTTACCATGAACAGCTCTCGATCCCGATCCCTTATCCTCCCCTCTCGTAGAGATATGGGATTCTGTTGATCTTCGTCGTTCATCCTCCATGATATATATATATCTACGGTGGACATTTACAATTAATTTTTTAAATAACTAATTTAAATTAAATTCAAGATAAAGTTCAGAAAATTAATTTGTTTAATTTAGTGTAAATAATTATGTAAAACACAACTTTCAAAGCACTAATCGTTCTTCCCGGTATATTCATTTTCCTTTGCACGAATTTGCTAGTCGCAATATTGGAAAGCACATATGTAATAAATTCATTCCCTGGATTGGGATAGCAAGAAACTTCTATGCATAATTTCTATTTTCCAGCCATATTTAATGGTTTTCTTATCCCTAAAAAAAACAAATTCAATAAAAATATATACATTAAATTGACATTTATTGCAAATGCATGGAAGAAATGAAAAACTTATATTTAGATCTATTCCAGAGATTGACTGTAGGGACTTTTACTAGATATGTCACCTTTCATAAAAGATGAGATCTAGAGGCTACCTGGCCCTTTACAGACTCTGCCTATAGAACTACCATGGATATGAAAATGAAAAAATTCTAATTATATCTATTCTAGAGATTGAATGTAGGGGCATGTACTGTTAGGTTAAAACCTATGTTTTGTATCAAATCACTTTTGGTTTCAATGGGAAACTTTTATGGCTAATTTGTGTTTTACATGTTGAATATAAAATGTTTTTTCTCTCTTATTGTTTGAGACCATGGATATGAAAATGAAAAACTATATACTTGGTTAAAACCTATGTTTTGTATCAAATTACTTTTTGTCTCTAAATACTATATACATGTTGATTGTAGGGGCATTTAGATCTATTCCAGAGATTGACTGTAGGGGCATTTACTAGATATGTCACCTTTCATAAAAGATGAGATCCAGAAGCTACCTGGCCCTTTACAGACTCCGCCTATAGAACTACCATGGATATGAAAATGAAAAACTTCTAATTAGATCTCTTGTAAAGATTGAATGTAGGGGCATTTACTAGATTAGGTTAAAACCTATGTTTTGTATCATATCACTTTTGGTTTCACTTTTATGGCTAATTTGTGTTTTACATGTTGAATATAAAAGGTTTTTTCTTTCTCATTGTTTGACACCATGGATATGAAAATGAAAAACTATATACTTGGTTAAACCTATGTTTTGTATCAAAATAATTTTTGTTTCTAAATACTATATACATGTTGATTGTAGGGGAATTTATTGTAGGGGCATTTAGATCTATTCCAGAGATTGACTGTAGGGGCATTTACTAGATATGTCACTTTTCATAAAAGATGAGATCCAGAGGCTACATGGCCCTTTACATATTCTGACTATAGAACTACCATGGATACGAAAATAAAAAAATTCTAATTAGATCTATTTTAAAGATTGAATGTAGGGGCATTTACTAGATTAGGTTAAAACCTATGTTTTGTATCATATCACTTCTGGTTTCACTTTTATGGCTAATTTGTGTTTTACATGTTGAATATAAAAGGTTTTTTCTTTCTCATTGTTTGAAACCATGGATATGAAAATGAAAAACTATATACTTTGTTAAACCTATGTTTTTTATCAAATTACTTTTTGTTTCTAAATACTATATACATGCTGATTGTAGGGGCATTTACTGTAGGGGAATTTAGATCTATTCTAGAGATTGACTGTAGGGGAATTTACTAGATATTTCACCTTTCATAAAAGATAAGATCCAGAGGCTACCTGGCCCTTTACAGACTCTGCCTGTAGAACTACCATGGATATAAAAATGAAAAATTTCTAATTAGATCTATTCTAAATATTGAATGTAGGGGCATTTACTAGATTAGGTTAAAACGTATGTTTTGTATCATATCGCTTTTGGTTTCACTTTTATGGCTAATTTGTGTTTTACATGTCGAATATAAAAGGTTTTTTCTTTCTCATTACTTGAGACCATGGATATGAAAATGAAAAACTATATACTTGGTTAAACCTATGTTTTGTATCAAATTACTTTTTGTTTCTAAATACTATATACATGTTGACTGTAGGGGCATTTACTGTAGGGGCATTTAGATATATTCCAAAGATTGAATATAGGGGCACTTACTAGATATGTCACCTTTCATAAATTTGAGATCCAGAGGCTACCTAGCCCTTTAGAGACTCTGACTATAGAACTACCATGGATATGAAAATGAAAAACTTCTAATTAGATCTATTCTAAAGATTGAATGTAGGGGCATTTACTAGATTAGGGTAAAACTTATGTTTTGTATCAAATTACTTTTGGTTTCAATGGGAAGCTTTTATGGCTAATTTGTGTTTTACATGTTGAATATAAAAGGTTTTTCTCTCTCATTGTTTGAGACCATGGATATGAAAATGAAAAACTATATACTTGGTTAAAAAACCTATGTTTTGTATCAAGTTACTTTTTGTTTCTAAATACTATATACATGTTGACTGTAGGGGCATTTAGATCTATTCCAGAGATTGACTGTAGGGGCATTTACTAGATATGTCACCTTTCATAAAATATGAGATCCAAAGGTTACCCGGGCCCTTTACGACTCGCCATAGAACTACCATGGATATGAAAATCAAAAAATTCTAATTAGATCTATTTTAAAAATTGAATGTAGGGGCATTTAATAGATTAGGTTTTAAAACCTATATATGTTTTGTATCAAATCACTTTTAGTTTCAATGGGAAACTTTTATGGCTAATTTGTTTTTTACATGTTGAATATAAAATTTTTCTCTCTCTCATTGTTTGAGAACATGCATATGAAAATGAAAAACTATATACTTGGTTAAAAACTATGCTTTGTATCAAATTACTTTTTGTTTCTAAATACTATATACATGTTGACTTTAGGGGCATTTAGATCTATTTTAGAGATTGACTGTAGGGGTATTTACTAGATATGTCACCTTTCATAAAAGAAGAGATCCAGAGGCTACCAAGTCCTTTACAGACTCTGCCTATAGAACTACCACGAATATGAAAATGAAAAACTTCTAATTAGATCTATTCTAAAGATTGAATGTAGATGCATTTACTAGATAAGGTTTTCAAACCTATATATGTTTTGCATCAAATCACTTTTGGTTTCAATGGGAAAGTTTTATGGCTAATTTGTGTTTTACATGTTGAATTTAAAAGGTTTTTTCTCTCTCATTGTTTGAGACCATGGATATGAAAATGAAAAACTTCTATTTAGATCTATTCTAGAGATATGGCTAATTTGTGTTTTACATACAATTGAATATAAAATGTTATTTCTCTCAATGTTTGAGACCATGGATATGAAAATGAAAAACTTCTATATGTAGGGGCATTTACTCTTAGGTTAAAACCTATGTTTTGTATCAAATCACTTACGGTTTCAATGGAAAACTTTTATGGCTGATTTGTGTTTTACATGTTGAATATAAAAGGTTTTTTGCTCTCTCTCATTGTTAGAGACCATGGATATGAAAATGAAAAACTTATGTTTAGATCTATTCTACAGATCTGGCTAATTTGTGTTTTACATACATTGAATATAAAATGTTTTTTATCTCATTGTTTCAGACCATGGATATGAAAATGAAAAACTTCTATATTTAAAACTATTCTAGATGTGGCTAATTTGTGTTTTACATACATTGAATATAAAGGTTTTTTCTCTCATTGTTTGAGACCATGGATATGAAAATGAAAAACTTCTATATTTAAATCTTTTCTAGAGATTGATCGACTATAGGGGAATTTACTCTTAGGTTAAAACCTATGTTTTGTATCAAATCACTTTTGGTTTAAATGGGAAAATTTTATGGCTAATTTGTGTTTTACATGTTGAATATAAAAGGTTTTTCTCTCTCTCATTGTTTGAGACCATGAATATGAAAATGAAAAACTTAAATATTATAAACTATTCCAGAGATTGATTGACTGTAGGGGAATTTACTCTTAGGTTAAAACCTATGTTTTGTATCAAATTACTTTTGTTTTCAATGGGAAACTTTTATGGCTAATTTGTGTTTTACATGTTGAATATAAAAGGTTTTTTTCTCTCTCATTGTTTGAGACCATGGATATGAAACTGAGAAACTTCTATATTTAAAACTTTTCCAGAGATTGATTGGCTGTAGGGACATTTACTCTTAGGTTAAAACCTATTTTTTGTATCAAATCACATTTGGTTTCAATGGGAAACTTTTATGGCTAATTTGTGTTTTACATGTTGAATATAAAAGGTTTTTTTCTCTCTCATTGTTTGAGACCATGGATATGAAAATGAAAAACTTCTATTTAGATCTATTCCAGAGATTGACTATAGGGGCATTTACTGGATATATCACCTTTCATAAAAGATGAGATATAAAGGCTACCTGGCCCTTTACAAACTCTGCCTATAGAGCTATCAAATCACTTTTGGTTTAAATGGTTTGTTTATTGGCTAATGTGTTTTTATCAAATCAATTTGATAAGATGATGGATGATGAATGAGGTGATGTTGATCATAACCTTTACATCTATATGATAGGAAGTTTGATATACATAACAAGGTTTAGACTAGATATAATTTTGGAATTTATATTAGTTGGAATATTTCAATATAATAGTCATCTATTATCAACAAACAAATATTAAGATAAAAGTGAAAGAGACTACAAACAACGGACTATAGTACCCAAAAGGTGAGAAATTTACATTGACAACATAGAGAGATTCAACTAGGCTTGTGTGGATGACATGAAAAGTACAAATTGACAATGTATAATTATACTTATAAGAGTCTTTGGTTGCATGGTTAAGAAATAAAGAGTCATTACTTTCTCTATCTAGAGTAGAAGTGGAATACATAGTAGTTACTTATTTTAAATGAATGTGGAATGAATCTAAAAATGAACATGGAATGAATCATTGTACATTATGATAAATATTTTATTTAATGACATTTTATCTATGAATAATATGAAATGAATCATTGTACATTATGAAGAAGAGATCCACATTTCCACCATACTATTTGCAAGGTCTATATGAAGATATGTAGTCTAATAACTAATTAGTTATGGTTTCAATGGGAAACTTTTATGGCTAATTTGTGTTAAATTTACATGTTGAATATAAAAGGTTTTTTCTCTCTCATTGTTTGAGACCATGGATATGAAAATTAAAAACTTATATTTAGATCTATTCCAGAGATTGACTATAGGGGCATTTACTGGATATGCCACCTTTCATAAAAGATGAGATCCAAAGGCTACCTGGCCCTCTACAAACTCTGCCTATAGAACTATCAAATCACTTTTGGTTTCAATGCTTTGTTTATTGGCTAATGTGTTTTTATCAAATCAATTTGAAAAGATGATGGATGATGAATTGGTTATGTTGATCATAACCTTTACATCTATATGATAGGAAGCTTGATATACATAAAAAGGTTTAGACTAGATATAATTTTGGAATTTATATTAGTTGGAATATTTCAATATAGTATTCATCTATTACCAACAAAAAAATATTAAGATACAAGTGAAAGAGACTACAAACAATGGACTATAGTACCCAAAAGGTGAGAAATTTACATTGACGACATAGAGAGATTCAACTAGGCTTGTGTGGATGACATGAAAAGTACAAGTGGACAATGTATAATTCTACTTAGAAGAATATTTGGTTGCATGTTTAAGCAAGAAAGAGTCATTACTTGGACAATGTATAATTCTACTTAGAAGTGTCTTTGGTTGCATGGTTAAGCAAGAAAGAGTCATTACTTTCTCTATCTAAAATAGAAGTGGAATACATAGTAGTTACTTCTTTTAAATGAATATGGAATGAATCTAAAAATTAACATGGAATGAATCATTGTACATTATGATAAATCTTGTATTTAATGACATTTCATCTATGAATAATATGGAATGAATCATTGTACATTATGAAGAGTCATGAGATCCACATTTCCACCATACTATTTGCAAGTTCTATATGAAGATATGTAGTCTAATAAATAATCAGTTATGATATTTTTGTAAATATGAAAACGGTTCTATGATATAAAGGCAAACAAGGGATCAATATAAATTTACAACTTTCAAGTTTTGAGTTTTGAGCTTCTAAAATAACTGAAATTTACAATTTTCAAGTTTCAAGTTTCTAATATATAGATTATATAATCTATTTGATAAATTGGGCACATGACCTTGACTGCATATTACAAGTCTCTAAGACATATTTTAACCTAAGAATTGTAACCACTTGTTGCATACCAAACTGCAAACTTAATTTTTTTGTAAAATTCTCAAGGGGTGTTTCTTCATTCGAGTTTCTGCACATATAGATTCTATAAATATTTCTGATAAATTGGGCACATGACTTTTAACACATACTAGAAGTCTCTAACACATATTGCACCCAAGAACCTGTAAAACCACTTGTTGTGGACAACAAACCTAAATCTCATTTTCGTAAATTTGGAGACTGCTTAGGTTTCCAAGTTTTCTAATATATAGATTCTATAATATATTTGATAAATTGGGCACATGACCTTGACTGCATACTACAAGTCTCTAACACATATTGTAACCTAAGAATTGTAACCACTTGTTGCATACCAAACTGTAAACTTAAATTTTTTGTAAAATTTGGCAGGTTTCAAGTTTCGAGTTTCTAATATATAGATTCTATAATCTATTTGATAAATTGGGCACATGACCTTGACTGCATACTAAAATTATCTAACACATATTGTAACCTAAGAATTGTAACCACTTGTTAAATACCAAACTGTAAACTTAAATTTTTTGTAAAATTTGGCAATGATTTATATACAGTGATCTTGGATTCTGATATCACTTATATTCTGAGCGATATTCCAGTGATGTGAGTTTGACAGTGATCTAAGGTGCAAGTTAAGTGATAAAATAACTTATAATAGTGATATATAAATACATCAGTACTATGGACAATAGTAATGTATGACAATATGCCAGTGATACTCGTAGTATGACTGAGTTATGTAGTATGACTGATTTATATAAAATGATCTTGGATTATGATATCACTTATATTCTGAGTGATATTCCAGTGATCTGCGAGTTTGACAGTGATCTAAGGTGCAATTTAAGTGATAAAATAACTTCTATTGACTTGTTATACCACGCTACAGAGAAAGAGAAATCTACACCTAAAGGAACTATAGTCCTAAAGCACATGCTAAGATAGATGGTGGGTAATATGAGATACGTCGGGCCCCTTCCCCTCCGGAGCCCATTTTCACGCGGCTCCACCCCTAAGTGACTTATTGGGTGGGAGGTAATCTTTAGCTGATAGAGGGCTTCAGCCGAGAGGAAATCTGACTGAAGCCGAGAATAAGGAGCGGGTGCATGGAGGACGGATAAAAGAATTTCCCCATCTCAAACTGAAGACAGAGACATCAATACTATGGACAATAGTCTTGTATGAAAGTATGTCATTGATACTCGTAGTATGACAATGATGATGTGTACCTTTGAGTATGTTACGATTTATGAAAGTTATGATTTATGAACACTCCAAAAAACTATAACTACCAACAATAGAAGGATATGAGCTTCTTACATGATGGTTTGCTTAACGTCGCCACAGATGATCAACAACAGAGCAATAGCACCAGAGGAATTCGAAAAACTATAAGCAACACAAAAAAAAACGTTAATTATATCAGAAAATATAATTTACGATAAAAATCAAATAATTCATTGTAGAAAACCATAACGATTACCTGGTGGTTCTCTTAACGTCGCCGCAGATCATCAGCAACAGAGCGGAAGAAGCACTAGAGCAACAGTAGCGCCATAGCAATTAAACGAACCTGAAGCAACAGATCAAAAGAAACAAAGACACGTGGAGAAATAGAGCAAAAGAAATAGAGATGCGCGAAGCAGCACTAGAGCAGCAATTCAACAAACTCGAAGAAACAGAGCAACAGATACAAATACGCGCGAAGCAACAGAGCAGAAGAAACAAAGACATGCGAAAATTAAAAAATTCACGGGCGATATATTTATAAGCAATAGTTCGACCGAACTGTTGTTGCTGGTTTTCCCATCTCTGGAAAAAATTATGTTTGCCCACGCCATCAGTGTGACGTCAATCTAAATGGCAGAACGAGTTCGACCGAACTTTCTCATTAATTTTGGTTGAACTATCTAATAGTTCGGTCAAACTTTCTAAAAATTTTGGCCAAACTATTGCCGAAAAAAAATTTCCGCCCCTGATTCTCACAAAAGTGTAACCCAACTTCACATTTTCACCCTTAAGTAACCTGAAAATTATAGATATGCTTTTCTTTGAGAGCTGAAGCTTTAATGCCATGTTAAAATACCATAATCTAAGCTAACAGATCAAATCAAGTTACTTTGATGGTAATATTATCTTTTGCACGCAGTGGAAAATGAGAAAAGAAATCACACATAGTACCCAAATATTTCCGCCCTTCTAGATCAATTCATCATTCAAAATTATCTTCAAAACTTAAAACAACTCCCTCACAGGGAAAAATGGTTTTGAAAATAAGTCAAATGAATAGCAAACCTAAAAATTATAGTTTGCACGGAAATTAAGGTAGCCTACCCTTGAATCCATACGATGGTATAAACTCACTATGGAAAAACAAAAATGGTATATACTACAATACAAACTAATATGTTGGGTTTTTTGGTTGTTCATTTCCTTGCTACTAATAGGATTCCTTCTCCTTGCTGAAATATTGTTGAAATTCTTGCCAATGGATGAAAATCATATCTCTGATTTCCTCCTTCGCTCGTGTGACTTGTGAAATGAATGTTTTTTTATGTATTTTTCCTTTGTCTTCTCCTTCTTTTATAACTTTGGCATTAGCCAAAAACCTAACCTACAATGGTTGAGATCTAATTGTGAGATCAATGGCTCTATTTTAATTAAATTATTAGGTGACCCACTTTAGTCACTTTTTAAATAAAAATTCACTTCAATAAAGGAATGTTCACTTTATTAATTAATAAATGGAGTGAGATACTAAAAAAGAATAGGATACTTTTAATGACGATTTCCTTAATTAAACACCCTCATGGAAATACATATTTGAGTTACAAACACTAACATTACCTTGGCTTGCCTAGGAATGAATGCTAGAGTAATGGGGTAGAGCGAAATCGCAGGCCTCATGAGTGATCTGAATGACATTGTAGATACAAAATCAGGCTGGAAGATTGGTCGTCTCACTGAGTGGTATATGGTGGAATGAGAAAAAAACTCTCGGCATGTGATACGACTCCCATGCTCATTGCAGTGGCTTTAAAAACCACAAGTGGGGTGTGTTTCCACATTCCCTAGGCACGAGTCTTAATGGGACAACAATAACCCACCCTCACCTTCTCACATGTCTAATACATAACCCACCCTCACCTTCTCACATGTCTAACACCCCATTGGGGAAATTATATTACTATTACTATCATTAATTTTAACTTTCTAT
Source organism: Pinus albicaulis (assembly GCA_034641835.2). NCBI lineage: Eukaryota > Viridiplantae > Streptophyta > Pinopsida > Pinales > Pinaceae > Pinus > Pinus albicaulis. Next base: position 611,260,075 of record CM076569.1, read on the forward strand.
TTTTTATAAATGTAATTTAACTTTTCTTTTATTTTTTAATAAAATTAATTATGAAAAAAATAAAAATATTAATAAAACATTTAATAATATAATAAAAATATATTTGTTTTACAATAAAGTGAAATTACTTTTCATAAAATCATCACATATGTCATACATAAACACACTTGATATAAAATGATTTAAAAATATTTAACATTTATTGATAAAGAGATTTAAGATTTTTATATAAAATTTTAGAGATATCACATTTATAAAATCATATCATTATATGTAAAAAATAAGAAAAGAGATTTAATATTGTTATATTAAACACACAATTTGATGATGATGATGATGATGGTTAACGTCCACTGAGACCAAACTTTGCTCTATCGGACCTATAATTTTCTTAATTCTTAATTGTCTGGCTTCTCGTCTTTCTTGGTGAGATCGGTGTTGTAGCTTTTTTTCTTCTTTACGGTCTTCCAACTTCCTTTGTCTTGCAACTCCTTCATCTCTTCTGATATTTGGGACACTGGTGTCTTATGTTCGGGATCTACGAGATCTACTTTGCTGCTAAATGAAGATTTCTTTTGTGCGGTATTCGAATCCTCATAATTGTTGATGCTTGAGGAATTGTCGAGTTCATTTTTTGTTGTTGGGCGGGGCTTTCCCCCTACTTGTCTTGAGGGTTGTTTCTTTCTTGCCTGGTTTCTTGCGATTCAGAGTTTTCTGGAGAGTATTCCTCCTTCAAAGTATAATGTTCCTTTTGTCATCCTTTCCACCATGTAGATCTATGGTAATTCTTTCTAGCAGAATTTCTTTGGGAGACTTTTGGGAAATTTTTGGCTAGATGGCCTGTCTCAAAGCAAGATCGACATCTGAAGAGGACACTTTCATAGTCGAGTTTCTGGTTCCATACATAGTCTTTGCTTGTTAGGATTATTTCAACTGGGAATCTGGCGCTGAAGTCCATTTCTACACAGATGCGTGCATAGGTGGTTCTGACATATTCCTCTATTTTTGGGCACCTGCAGTAAAATTTCCCAATTGCATTTCCAATGGCTTTTAGCGAGGAGAGATTCCAGAGATGCAAAGGTAGGTTTGGCAATCTGACCCAAACTGATGCTGAGGTTATGACTGTTGTTGAGGGATCGAATGATGGGTTCCATGGTTTCATGAATAGGCCCGATTTTTCCCAAAACCAAGGGCTATAATCTAAAATTCATTGTCTGCTTTCAGAGTTTTCAAAATCTACTATAAAAAAACCCTTAGCATAGGGGTAGATATTAATTTCATCAGAGATGATAGGCTTCCATACCTCTGAGATCTAACTGTGAAGAGCTATCAGCCGTGGCCAAAAGTCATTAAACTGACAAATTAAGGCACTTTCAGAAAACTTCAAGGCCTCATCCAGTGAGGCCTTGACCACCTACACAGTGGGAGATGGGGCTTCACTGAAAATATGGGCAAGAGCTTGACTTTCAGAGGCGGACGGAACTAGGCCAACAATTATCTTTGCGAAGCTAGGAGCCATACTGCGGAAGAGATGTTATCGAACCCTGTGCAATCCGATAAGTCAAATCTACAACTTAAACTCCCAATCTAATAAGTCAAATCTATGATGCTGCAGTAGATCAGAGTAGTGTTGCGGTAGATAATATAACCATAAATGCCGAATGGTTAAGTGCTTTGGTAGATCAGAGAAGTGTTGCGGTGCTACGATAGATCAAATCTGCAAAAAGCAAGAATCCGTCCACGCGACCAAAGAAAAACTAGTTGGCAAATCGAAGAAGAAAGAAACCATCCACGCGACCAAAGGAAAACTAGTTGGCGAATCGAATTTATGGTTGAAAAATGACGGCAGTCGAAACCTCATCAACATAAATCTTGGTGTAAAATGAAAATGAAAGCCGCTAGGCTTTTATAAAGTTTTTATTCTTTGACAAAAATCTTTTGTGATGTAATCTGACGCCTTGAATCCGATACCAGACCCACCAACCAACTTCCTTTCGTGCCACTGACTATGCTACAACTAGCTACAATCTGAAATGCTAAATGCCTCTCCAAAATCCCAGCTTCGAATCTGCGATCTTAAGTTTGTCGTGTTCTCCGAAATTGATAAAACAGAATAGCTCTGAATCTGCGAATCTACAGTATGATAAAAGAATCTGTGAATTTGTGAGTCTGCGAATCTGTGAATCTGTGAATTTGAGAATTGATAAAATAGAATAGCTCTGAAGAATTGCTATACATTACAAATATTACATTTACTTTATATACTAAATATACATTACATTAATAGTATATTTAAGTATCTTGATCATTATAGGTTATATTTGATAATATAATTATAATTTTTAAAATATGTAAGTGAATATATTATAAAGTAGTTAGCGTTAGTTAAATATAAAAATAATAATTATAATAATTAATTGAAAAGTTATATAAAAATAAAAATCAAATCATTTTATAATTAAAAAAATCTTTTTTAATTAATAATTAGGATACATAATCTGAAAATTCAATTAACCATTATCACATGGTATTTCACATTAATTTCATCATAAATTGAGCTATTTCCAAGACATAAAAATTAATTTTTATTGTTAAAAAATAGAGTGAAATAAATGAAATTTCAAAAAATCAATTTAATAAGTCATCCAAAATTTTAAAAATTTATAATTATATTAAATAATTAAAGTATAACAATTTTTTTTTTAATATTTAAGTGGAAAAACATAACTTGATTGTTAAATCAATAGTGATACAACCATTATTGGTAGCTATACTCTAGTGTAACTTCAATCATTATTATTATTCAAGGAAAAACTACACCACTTAGAACTCCTTATGGGAATGGGCTTTCACTCCTACTAAATTCATGTGAATGTTAGACAATTAATATGTTTCCTTAAGTAAGAGAAAATCTCTTAACAAAATAGATGCAATTTAAAAATTAGATGTATATGATTATGTTAATATATATATAATTGCAAGCAAATTAAAAGAATCATTACAAAAACATTACTATACATAATTATATTATTTTTCTAATATTCAAAATACGGTTAAGTGGTAATTATATTATTTTTTAACATTCAAATAATTAGTTGATTGTTGTGTATTATTTTAAATTAGATTTTTAAAATTTAAATTCAATTATCAATCATTAATAAATAAGTGTAGGGATTTAATCTTTATAAAATATTTATGGAATATTTTTAATAATAATCAAAATAGAAGGTTGATATTGATCTTAAATGAGGTTATATCTTTTTCACAACTTGTTATATGTTTTGGGAGAATTGAACTCATGTAATTGGAAAACAAATAGTTCACCAAGCCATTTGAGCTAACATTTTTCAATTTAATTAATAAAAATAAAAATTATGAAATTAAATTTTATATATATATATATATATATATATAACATTTTGACTATGAAATGAGTTATGGTTTTTCTAGTATAGTATTTGTAAATTATGATCTTGACACATAATATTGAAAGAAAGCCTATTTATGAGTTAATAAAATTAAATTTTCATGATTATTAATCTCATTAAATATTTTAAACTTATATATTAATTACTTTTATAATTAATAATAATAATAATTTATGTTTTATGATTATATTTCATTTTAAGAGTATTCAATATATCTTGAAATATATCTTTTAATATCTATCATAAATTGATATATGATTTAATTTATATAATTAATTTACCATATATTTCATATTATTGAAAACAGTATATATTCAAAGTATTAACAATCATATTGATTTCTCAATACACTCTCATTCATAACTATCTAACTTCATTATTTTAAAAATAACTTTGAACTCATAAAATTTAATACCTCTTACTTTTGGAAAACCCAAGTTAAAATAGCTTCAAACTAATGTTATCTAAATAAATACAATGATTTAAAAACTCATTCAAAATCCCCACAACACCATTTCACAATCTGTAACAAACTACAATGAGACATGCATAGTGTTCGATCCTGCATTAACTCTTCTCTTACTCGATGGGCGAAATGACAATCTTTCCTCTCATTCCTCCACTTTCATGATGTTACAATAAATCTGAATATCCCTAGTGTGCAAGGGCATTTGAACCCATCGAAAATGAAACTTTTGTTAAAAAAATTTCCATCAATGATATTCTCTTGGTAACATCAATAAAAAATAATATCCGTATTCATTCTTTTAAAGGAAAATTATGATATTTTTAAATTTTAAAAAATTGTAATTTAAAAATAAAGTAATTCATTCTATTAAAAATATCATATTTTTCCTTCTACTCTACAATGTTGGGGTTGTGGGGAGCCCCACTATTATAAAATTTTCCCTCACTGTACGAGAGTAGAACAGACTGCCAACATCCAGGTGGCTTCAACAGTTAGTGACATGGCCCAAAGTATACCCAGAATTAATGTTGTGTTGGATGATCACCAGGCGGAATATCAGATCACAATGATCGAGTTGGAAGGTAAAATGTTTAATCATTTTGTCTCAATTATAATAGACCTGGGAAGTGGTTTAAATTATATTAGCATGAAAATTGTTGAAAAATGTAATCTTCAAACTAGAAAATTAAAAAATCCTTGGTTAGTGCAACTGGCTACCAGAGAAAAAAGAAGAGTAACCACCAAAGCAGACAACCGCACCATCTATCAGGGAAGTCAATTGATGTGGGTTTGAATGTATTACCCTTGGGGTCTTATTCTGTTCTAATTGGAATAGATTGGCTGGAAGATCGTTGGTCTGTAATAAACTGTAAGGAAAAAACATCAACTACCTTAACCGGGAGGGTGTCAGACAAGAGGTGCAAGGAGTCAAAAGACCCCTGGTGCTTCGACGAATTACTGCCTCAAAACTGGGCAAGTGCATTTGCAAAGGATGTTTGATATATGTGGTTCAGGTGGGATTTACTAACTATAAAGAGAAGTTGGTATCCTTAGCAAACCTGCCTATAGTCTAGGAATTTGTCGATGTATTTCTAGAAGGAATATCAAGATTTCCTCCCAAGAAGGATAATGATTTCATAATAGAATTAATTCCGAGGGCTACATTAGTATCGCAGCCCCCTTATCACATACGCATACCTGAGTTAACTGAACTTAAAATGCATTTGCAGGAATTGATGGATAAAGGTTACATTCGCCCAAGTGTGTCTCCTTGGGGAGCCCCAGTCTTATTTTTCAGAAAAAGGATGAAACCTAAAGGTTATGTATGGATTACCAACAATTTAATAAATTAACCATTAAAAAAATTTACCCCCTGCCAAGGATCGATGACGTGTTTGATCAATTTAAAGGTTCTATAGAGTTTTCTAAGATAGATTTGCATTCTGGATACCATCAAATAAGAGTGAAAGAATAAGATGTTCCCAAAACTGCCTTTAGAACTCGTTAGGGTCATTATGGTTTTTTGGTTTTTCCATTTGGGCTTACTAATGCACCAACCACCTTCACGAGTCTTATGAATGGTGTATTTCACCCCTACTTAGACAAAATTGTCCTAATATTCATTGATGATATTCTTGTATATTCAAAAATTTTAGAGGAACATAAGGAACCGTTATGAATTGTGTTGCAAACATTGAGAAATCATTAGTTGTATGCCAAATTTAGTAAATGCTATTTTTACAAGGATCGGATACAATATTTAGGCCATGTGATTTCTGCAGAAGGAATATTTGTAGATCCAGAAAAAATTAAAACCATCATGGAATGGTCTACTCCTGCTAATGTTGTTGATATTCAATATTTCATGGGCTTAGCAAGATATTATCAACGATTCATTGAGGGCTTTTACAGTATAGCTTATCCCATAAATAATTTACAAATAAAGGGAAAATCCTTCAAATCGACTGTTGAATGTCAATATAGATTTTAACTGTTAAATAGTTTATTAACCACTGCCCCAATCTTAAAAATTGTTGATCCTGAATAGGGGTTTCTGGTTTGTACTGACGCTTATCAGGAAGGAGTAGGCGGATAGTTTGATATGAAGTGAGGTGGATAACTTTCTTGGGGAATTTTAGTTTGATATTACACATTTGAAGGGGAAGGAAAACTGGGTGGCAGATGCTCTAAATAGGAAACTCCACCATGTGTATGAAATTTCATATAGTTGAGTAGAGTTTAATTTCTTACAACTGATTAGGGAAGATGCAACTAAAGATCCTGAATATAAATTCCTCTGGCAGAAAGCCATCCAATCAAATAATTCAAAGCAACAAGCTAATTATAAGGTAAGTGAAAATTAATTGTTGACATATAAAGGCAAAATTTATGTTCCCAATAAGCAAGTTGTTAGACTCTTAATTTCAAATGAATTCGATAAGAGACCTTATGATTCCCACCTAGGATATAAGGAATTATTTTCTTCTCTTAAGAATCAATATTTGTGGCCCGAGATGAGAAGGGACATTAAAGAATATTTAGCTAAGTGTTTAGAATGTCAACAAGTCAAGGCGGAACACCAGCATCCCGTCGGGTTACTCCATTCGCTACCCATTCCTTAATGGAAATGGGAAGTAATCACCTCAGAATTTATCACAAGATTACCTAAAAACAGGAAGAAACATGATTCTATAATGGTATTGCTTGATCAATTAAGTAAAGTATCCCACTTCATTCTTGTTCAGTCTACTTATAAAACCAGTCAAATTGCAGATATTTTCATGCGAGAGATTTTAGATTGCATGGGATGCCCAGAGTTATGGTCTCTAACCGAGATGTGAAGTTGACATCCACTTTTCGGAAAAATATTTTTACGGGGTTAAGTACTCAGGTGCATTACAACACTGCTTACCACCCACAAGCGGATGGGAAAATAGATGTATGTTATGCAGCAATCGAACAAGTGGGAGGGATATCTTCACTTGATAGAATTTTCCTATATCAACAGTTATCATGAATCATTGAAATTAATCCCTTTTGAGGCCCTCTATGGGAGAAGACTCAAGAAACCCACTAATTGGAGTAACCCCGAAGATAGATTAATGTTGGGCCCTGATATGTTAACATAAATGAAAAATATTGCAAGAAAAATCTGGAAAAATCTGAAGGATGCACATGATAGACAAAAGGCATATGCAGATCAGAAAATAAATTATAGGGAGTTTCAAGAGGTGGATTATGTGTATATTTGAGTACGACCATGGAAAAGCACACTACAATGGAAAATTTTTGCAAAGCTAGCTACTAGGTATTGTGGAACCTTCCAAATACTAGAAAGGGCTGGACCAGTGGTATACCAACTGGCATTACCTAGCCACATCTGTGTACATAACGTGTTCCATGTGTCCCTATTAAAAAAATACAAATATGATCCTCGACACATTATTAATTGGTAGGAAGTGCAAGTAAGAATTTGAGCTAAAAAAAATTCAGAAATGCTAAGTTTATTTTAAATTTATTTTGATGGGTTTGTATTTTGTGGTCAACATGTGGAACCAGATGGAGAAATTTTAGTAGAGCCCCTCCATATTCTCGATCGAAGAGAAATAACATTACGGAAATGAATTTTCGTCCATGTTAAAGTGCAATGGAAGCACTATAGAACAAAAGAGGCTACTTGGGAGGATGAAGGTTGGATGTAGGAAGCATATCCTCATTTGTTTATAGAGGCATGGTCAAATAATAGGCCCGGGTGTTTCACTCAATGGGGGAAAGATATAACACCCCTAAGCACGAAAAAATTTACATTTACTTTCACTAAAAGGAATTATGTTTTTTAGTTTAATTTTACACTATTTCATAAAGACAAATTAGTAGTTAAAGACTGATAAACATTTCAGGAAAGAATATAAAATACTGTGTGATTATTTTTAGAATATTTTTGTTAAGTTGTGTTAGTTAAGGGTAACGGGAATGACTTAAAGAATTATAAAATATTGGATTTCAAATTAGTTATGGAAAGACACTTATTTCCTCTCGAGAGGCATTAAAAAGGAAAAAGGAATTATGGACAGGATGTTTTCGCAGAGGAGAAAGAGAGTAGAGCAATGATGGAAGGTTATCCAGATCTAGTAGTGACCAGTGGAAACCGAAAAAATGAATTGTTGGACTGAACAAGGTCTTGAGGTCCTGACTTAATTAAGTCATAAACTACGTTGGAAGCCAAGAGGCTTGGGGGAAGTCCTGGACATGATTTCCAAGCTCACGGATTGGGTGGTCAACAAGTCATTCTCTGAACAAGTGCCTTAGCTAAGCCTTAAAGGGAGATAATTATTTTATGTGTTTGATTTGGTTTAAGTAGTTAGAGAATATACTTTTTTTAAGACATTCAGTCTGGATTTAAACTAGAATATTTTGTGAATATATGTGTTGTGAATATGCTCAATATAAGGGTGATTTTCTAAGAACAAGAGACTGTTAGAACAATATCATTTACTAGAAGGAAAAAATTTGATGTTTGAAACAGGAAAATTGTGTATTTAAATTCCAAAGTCGTTCTTATATTATAGACCTATGGAAGCAAGATATTATATAACCTTATATATTAAGGAACATACTCAGAAATCATGATAGGGGAACAATAGGAACTTTGTCCACAATCCGACAGTAGAACTGATATTTAGAGTATTGTACAACAAATAAATTTAAAGGATAATGTACCATCAAAACCCTCTATGAGGGTTACAAGTAGAACTAACATACTAAGTGTCTCAAACAATACAAGTTAACCAGGAAAGAAGCCAACTAACCCACCTGGAAGGAAATCCTTGGGTAGAGTACTTGCTTCTTAACATGAAGGGCCTATGTACCTAGAGAATCCAAACAAATTCCCAAAAGTTGGATCTCTGCCTTGCTAGTACTTCCTCATTCAACACAATTATTTAATGTAAACCATATAGAACTAGTAATTTGAACTACAGATGCAGAGAAATAAATACCAGAATACATCGGTAACTCTTTACTTCTTCTTAGATGCAAAATATCCTTTATCCAAAAATTTTAATGACTCAAGAAGATGGACCTAAATTTAGATCACTAATTTTCGTAGATCTGTATGATAAACTCATATTATGAACCCACAAAGAAAAGGAGAGCAACAATTAAGAGGAAACAAAAGGACTGCCTGTAGATTGTTTAAAACTATGAAAATACAATATACATACAACTTAAGCAACTGTTTCCCAAAAATTACATAATTATAACTCGACCAAGACAGCATGCCATGAAAATTCAAGGAAACCCTCTCGCATAGTATGTAGAGGAGGGATAACTAAATAAATATACACTCTAATAGTACAACTAACAAAAACCCCAAAATATTGGTCAGGACGTTGTCCAGTTAGCAGAGTAAACTCGACTCATGACATTCCTCAACAAAATTAATCCGCCAAAAGGATAAATATCAGAATATTAAGAACGAAAACAAATACATCTAGAGCACCGAAAAACAATAAGGAAACAAGGCAGAAACCGCCAGCAGGAGTAGGAATAGTGGAGTTAGAACGATGCAGGTGCATATAACCTAAGTCAACTATTTACTAGAGGAGTTAGTCTGTAAAGTGAAGGTTTAATTATTTAATGGATTTTCTATAGTTTTTAGGAGATAATAAGAAATATTGTAAATATAAGAAGCTTCGAGAGTATTGTGGAAGAATTGAGAGGATTATGGATAGTTAGCTCTTATCTAGGGATAAGGGATTGCATGAGAGATTTTAGAGATTAGATGAGAGATGCTAGGGATTAGGAGAGATATTTTGGGAGTTATCTTAGGATCTAGAACCTCCTTGGGTTCTAATATGTGTGTATAAATAGAGGTGAGCCCGTGAGGCATGAGGCATGTAGAAGAGTGTGTAAGTTGTAGTGTGAGGATTGAAGGCCAAGAATTGGACCAATATCTTTTTTCTATAATTATTTTATTCAGTAATTCATCATGAGTTTATGTGCATACGTATGGTGTGGTTTTATGTTTTGTGTTGTGTAAAATTAAAATAGTTCAAACCCCATGGTTTGCGTTATCATTTGGTATTAGAGCCTAATTGAGATTAATTTCTTATAAACTGTGGAGAGTAATGTGTGAAAGATTATTTTTGTGCTTTTGGATTCATATTTGAGTGAATCTCTAGCCTTGTGCTATGAAGAGGGCAGTGTTGTTGGAGCAAGGCTCTGTAAAGATCGTTGTGAGTGGCCACTGTTTTGTTTGGTGTTGTTTTGTTTGTCGCATCTCAAAATTGATACCATACATTGATAGTGAGAGATGATCATGGATATCAAATGATTTGTTGTATTATTTTCTATTTGTGCATTCTAAATTATCACAAAATCATTGTTGGAGAATTTGATCTACTCAGAGGTTGTAGTAGTTTCCTGTGGAGTTAGACGCATTGCTATTGACGCCTAGTGTGAGACATTTGCTCAAACAATTAGCAGGGAAACCAAGGTTACAGAGACCGAGTTTAAATACCAAACACAAGTTTCAATCTTGTAGCAACCTTTGAAGAAGTTAAATTCCTCCTTGAGTATTCATAGGAGAATCACCATTAAAAGGAAGTCCTATGGCATGAGATCTGTCGACATGAAGGTGAAGCGGGTCGATCATCTGAATTAGAGACTCTACGAAGAAAGCCAATTCTACTGGGAACATTGAAATTGAAGCAAAGCAACCTCAGAGGATAGCGTACAAACTTGTTGTAGGTCGATTTATGGTGAGTTTGGCCATATTGAATTTTTTAATTTCTAGTACAAAGATTTTCTTTGCATAAAAATGGAAAATTGTGATGGGATATTTGAAACCTTGTTGTGGCTTATTATCCGTTGAATGTAAATTCTTTGTTAATAGTTGTGTAAAGGTTGTTAGTGTAAAAATATGCATTCTGCCATAAGTGATCAAAATCACTCTTTTCATTCTCATTTTAGGTGTCCCACTCTAAAATTTTTATATCATTCCATTAGGCCATGCTAGAAATTGTTTCATTGATGGTAGTCGTAGTCATAAAACCTCACTCTCCCTCACAAAATCTCATTTGTTGGCCCACCTTCTGATCTGGATTTATGCAGGAACACAATCAAATATAGAAATATACATAAACACAGAGATTCAATGGAAACAATACTTCATTTTATTTAAATCAAATGACTGAAATATGCTTACAGACATAATGGAAATAAAAATAGTTGGGTGCCGGTAGTGTATCTCTGAGAAGAGGTGTGGTGGCTACAAACCATTGAACTGTGTTACAATGAGGCTCGAGGGCCTATTTATTATTGAGAAACATTGGAGAACTCTAAACGTCCAAAAACCTAACCCTAGGAGATGAAGCGCCAAAAATATGGGCCCTGTTTGGGTAAATTGATGTTTTGAATTCCCAGGGACGTAACTTCGGCATACGATCTCTGTTTGACACGTATCATACCTCGTTAGAAATATCTATCTGAGGAGTACAAATTTTGGTGTGAGAAAAAATGGTCCTTGAACCCATTTTGCTCCCTGTTTTCCCAAAAAACGTTGTTTAGGGCCTCAAAACTGCTCTGGAAGTTTAGGACCCGAAAAACTACTAAAAATAGTAGGTTGTGCTGCAACTTAAAAACTGAAAGAACTAATGGTGGGGGTTCAAATGGAATAGGTGGGTGGCCACCAATATCCACCTAGATCATTAAGGCCCCAAAACGGCTCTGGGAGTGCAGAACTTGAAAACTTGCTAAAAATAGTAAGTTGTGTTGAATGTGAAAAGCTACAAGAATTGATAGTGCGGGCCCAAACGGAATAGGTGGGTGGTCACCGATATCCACCTGGATCATTCCTCCCACCTTAGGAAGTAGTGGTCCTCATTGCATTGAGATCCTCCATGAGATGAGGCAAATTCTGTTGAACTGGGTATTAGATTTGTTGAAGATGTGATGGACTTGCGGGCGGACATGCTGGATGCGTTTAGTAAATTTTATTTCTTTATCAGCCTCCGACAGTACATGTGTGGATTCTATATGTGTATTTGCAGGAGGTATGGCAACATTAGGTGGCGGTGCGTTGGGGTTCAGATCAATGGAGTGCTTGTCCTGACAGTGTAGAGGAACCTCTTTGAGTGAGGAGAAAATTTCCTCGTATTCCTCCATGACTTTGTCCATCTGATACAGCCGTGCAGAGGAGCCCTGTTTTGAGGTTGTGGCCACAATAATCTTCTTTCCCTGTGAGCAAGTTATAAGGAAAATAAATTTCCTAGTTTGGGAAACAATCTTACTGTGTTTTTTTGTGGTAGTCAAAGAGATGACAGGAGGCGGTACTACCTCTGGTATCCTGTACAATTTTTTTCCCAAAGTAATAATAGCAGCACGAGGCATAGACTCATACACAACATGTCACCTCCACAAGTATGGCTCACCCAATAATACATCAGCTACATCAAGAGGAGCAACATCACATAATACATTATCTGTGAATGGCTTTATGTTTTACAGAAGGCAACACTATTGGCGGATGCGGATATCTCTCCCTAGGTGAAGCCACCTGATGGTATGTGGTTGCGGGTGTACTATGGTTGGTAGGCTGAGCCACTTCACGACCTCTGCTGAAATAAGGTTCTTTTAGCTTCTGCTATTGACAAGGAATTGTAGTGGAGAACCCTTCACCCACATCTGCAAATGGAAGAGGCACTCCCCCTCCTCTGGATCCTCGGGATCCTCCCTTTGGATCTTAGTGGTGGCAATAATGGCGCTGGGATCTGCATCAATGATTTTCTTCCCTTTGTCATTGCCTTTGTCTGGTTCTAACTCAAGATTGGAAAATGCATCTTATTCGAGTGCCTTTAGTTCAGCCACCAATGACTGTTTGGCATGACACTCATTTGTGCTATGAGTGGGGCTATTATGAAATTCACACCACTTCCTCGTGTCCTTCTTCGGATTTGTGGTGTTGTTCCAAGTCAGCCCGCTTTGGCCTTTCCCATTTTTTTGCAGTTCGAGGGCATATTTCCCTGGCTTCGGATTCGCAGATCCAAAGTCTCGCTTCTTCTGCTTAAATTTCTGCTCGATCTTGGCGGCATGGCGATATGTCGTGCCAAGCGATGTAATGTCGAGGAACTCCATTTCCTCCTGAATGTGTTTGTGCAGACAGTTTCCGTACTTGAACACCAAATGTCTCTTTGAATCTTTAATACCCAACTTTGTGCGTAGGGTATGGAACAAATTCATCAGTTCGTGCACATCTTGATCGCTTTGGTGCTACAACGTGCTCGATTGGATGTATTTGTCCTCATAGCTCCCCATGGGGTAATATTGTTCCTTGATGTTGTCTCCGAATGAATTCCAAGTGGGTGTGGCTGAGAATAGAGAGGGTTTCCCTTCGTCCTCTTACTCACAGTAGATTTCCCACCAGTCTTTGACATGGGGAGCAGCTTTGAGGAGTGCAAAAATAATATTTTCTTGGTCGGAGAAATCATGGACCGAGAAATACCCTTCCAGAAAATTTAACAATCTATTTACGACGTCTGCATCTATCTGGCCTTCAAATAGAGGAATGTTAAATTTTACCTGTACCTTGAAGGGAGTGGCACCTCCAGAGTGGCTGTTGGATGCAGATGCATCATAGGTGGGCAGTTGTTGAAGGATCTGAGAAAAGTTATCCATCATCGTGTTCCTTTGTTTCTTGAGGAACTCCTCAAGCAATATTTTTATAGGATCTCTTGATACGATCATCTTTCTTTTCTTCCACCATGGGAGGTCGTCGGGGTTTGCAAGGGTTCAACCAGATCGAGCCCTAACTCCTTATACCCTGACCGTGTTGGGGACATGCAAAGAAAAACAGAGAAAGAGAAAACCCCTCTGATACCACTGATCCGGATTTATGCAGGAACGCAAACAAATATAGAAATAGAAATAAATACAGAGATGCAACGGAAAAAATACTTCATTTTATTTAAATCAAATGACTGAAATATGCATACAAACATAATGGAAAAAAAATAGCTGGGTGCTGGTAGCGTATCTCTAAGAAGAGATGTGGCGGCTATAGACCTATGAAATTTGTTAAAATGAGGCTCAAGGGCCTATTTATTATTTAGAAACAATGGAGAACTATAAAATTCCAAAAACCTAACCCTAGGAGATGAAGCGCCAAAACTATGGGCCCCGTTTGGGTAAATTGGTGTTTTGATTTCCTGGGGACGTAGATTTAACATACGATCTCCGTTTGATGCGTATCATACCTCGTTAGAAAGCTCTATCCGAGGAGTAAAACTTTCAATGTGAGAAACATTATTCCATTGACCCATGTTGCTCTCGATTTTCCCAAAAAAACTCCGTTTAGGGCCTCAAAACTGCTCCTAAAGTTCAAGACCCAAAAAACTACAAAAAATAGTAAGTTGTGCTGCAACTTAAAAACTGAAATAGCTGATGGTGGGGGTTCAAATTGAATAGGTGGGTTTCCACCAATATCCACCTAGATCATTAAGGCCCCAAAACGGCTTTGTGAGTGCAGGACCCGAAAACCTGCTAAAAATAGTAAGTTGTGCTGAATGTGAAAAGTTGCAAGAATTGATGGTGCAGGTCCAAATGGAATAGGTGGGTGGCCACCGATATCCACCTGGATCACCTTCATATCTTTCTGAGTATAAAAAAACTTTTGAAAAGCTCATTTCACTATGTCTTATCTCAATCAAACTCAATCATGGAAGTTAGGTCATTCAAGGTCCCATTAGGTCATTAGGTTTTATTTTTCAAGCTCCAAAAATGCACCATTTCATCTCAATAAGGTCAGAAAAATGTGTGAGAGTGACTCAATAAACATTTTGTTTTCATCTGCAGAAGATCATCAACATGTAAATATGATATTTTTAAATTTTAAATTTTTATTTTTTATGATTTTCATATCAAAATGTTATTTTGATATGAAAACATAGATGTATTTTATTTTTTATTTTTTATGTAATTTTATGATTTCTATATGTAATAATTTCAATCCTTAGCTACCAACTCAAAAGACACATGCCAAAATGAAAGAGAAAAGTTTCAAACTCCAGCAACTCCATCCAGCAAGGGAGAAAAATCAAATGAAAGGGTAATCAGCAAATGTTTTAGAAAAGTGAAAAAAGACATTAGAAAAGTGGGTTTTTAAATTCAAATAAAAATTAAATTTGTTATTAATGACTAAAAGACATCAATTCAAATTCATTTTCCTCTTCTAATTATCAAGCCAACACTCCAAGAGACAAAAATTTAAGAAGTCTAAATAGCAAGACTAGGCAGAAATATGGAAATTAAATTTTAAATCCTAATTGTATAGGTCAATGGGTTCGGAGGAGCGTAATCCGGGCAGGAGTGGTCGAGGCCTTTGGAGGTGAAAATATGTTGTCGAAGGCACGAATGTGTTGATATAGCACAAATCGAGTTGTTGAGGATGAAAATACGTTACTAAGGGCACAAATACGTTGTTGGGAAGCCAATAAAGCTTGTTGAGGCGTAAATGACTATGACAGCCAACCATCAAGTGAATCAGAATTCCCTTCGAAGCTCCTCCACGAATATTACCTCTAACAAACCGGTAAGAGGCATGCCATGACGATCCTTCTTAAATTCATATATGTGTTGAAGTTTTCATGTTGAAAGTAGTAATTTGGTGTCTTCTTGGAGGTAGAAACCTAGTTTTCTCTCTTGCATCATAATTCTCAGAATTCCATTTAATTTCCCTCAATACCATCCCTACATTGTTAAAAATCATTCCCTAATCCCTGTTATCATAATCTCTACCCCTAAGCTACTAATTCCTAAAATCCTAAGCCCTAGGTGCTAATTTGACCTAGGCTCCTAAATCCCAATTCCCATCACTCTTTCATTCCTTGTCCCTTCCCCATTCCTGATATCCCTAAAAATTTCTCCCTATCCCTTCCCATATCACATATCCCTATCAAACATCTCCCTCATTTTTCCTTTCCCTTATCCCTTCCCTAATCCCTAGGGTTTTAACAAAAACACCATGGAAACTGAATAGGAAAACATATCATTCACTGAAGGAGAGGAAACATAGATAAGGAGGCCACATAGAGGAGGAAGAGTGCTCAGACTTGAGCCTACAAACACTAAGGAACTCTTAGCTTCTCCATTGACTATTACATGCTTCAAACATGTTGGCTGCTATGATTTTTGTGAGAAAATTCAAAGGATTAAACACCACCCCATGCTAATTAGACTTTTCATATCAGGACTTCATGACAACCAATTTAAATTAGCTGGGGTCACTTTTACCTTATCTACTGCTATCATTTCAGATGCTACAAGGATCCCAAATGTTGGGGAGAAATGGTTCAAGAAAGGCAGGTTGAAGAAACAAGATTTTGACTTCTTCCTAAAACCAAGACACCAAAATCAAAAAGAGGTTTCCTTTTCCACCTTTGTTGAACTCTTATACCAATAGGTGTCATATTTCATGATTGACTTGATGAGCTATGTAATATGTTCATACCTTTTCTTGTTGCAAAGGTTTTCCATATTCTTAAAAAATCAAAAAAATTTAAAAAATGTAAAGAGGGTATACCCTAAAAGAAAAATCAAAGGGTGAAAAGAATAAAAATGGCCCAAAAAAGTAAAAGAAAATGAACCCCACCAAAAGAAAGGCCAAGGAAAGTGTGCAAGTCTAAATGCCACTACTTTTTTCTCTTTTGTAATAAATAAAATTGTGTGCAACTTGTACTCTATGTCACAATTTATGAACAGTCAAACAGTTTAAGCTTGGCTAGTTCATCTTTCAATTTAATGTTTTAGAGGTAGAGAATAAAATCTGACCAAACTGTTTAATCTTGGCATATAAGTAGATAGGTAGAGTAAATAAAAGGATCTCAACAGTTTAATCTGAGCCCTTGGATGTAATAAGGTTAGAATTAGATAGATTTGCATATGTAAAAGAAAAAGTTTGAAAAGAGCTTTCCAGTTTAAGTGCACCCTAATAAAGAGGAAAAAATGGTAGGGTAAAGTAGGTAGGGTAGGTAGATGTTGTTGCAGAATTACATGTGATGGATGATGGCTTTAGATGTGTTAAATCTTTTACTTTCATCACAAGTGCAAAGGCAGACAATATACTGGAAGAATTGAAAGCAAGGCAAAGTCAGATTATTAAATTCCCCGTTCATTTTTCCTTAAAAATTTCACTAATTTCCCCTAAGTACTAAGGTATTTGAAAATTAGAGGGGCTCAAGGCATTTCCTTGACTTTTGGAGGGACCAGACCCTTGGCCCAATAATTGGAAAAGCCTAAGTACTTAAAATCATTCATTATGACATTCATTTACTTCTAAAAAATCTTTTCCTAAGTAAAATCCCATTTTGCTTAGGAAAATCATGCAATATTTCATAAAAACCCTATTTCATAAAAGCATAAGTTAAAGACATTAACCTAATGCTTTACACTTAGCGCTTCATTTCATTTTCCATATTAATTTCTAATTTATTATTTAAATCCCTATAATAATGACCTTCTCCTATTATATATAACTCCTTTTTTATAAAATACCCAAAAACCCATTTATTATAATTTTAGTCAAAGTATTTAATCCCCACATGTTTGAATAAAACACCCTCATTATACTCCCTTTTGGCTAAAATATATCTTTATATTAATCCCGTTCCCTATGGTAATTATATTACTTTGATTTAATTACCATATAATAGAAATACATTGAAGAAAAAACAGTTAAAACATGTTTTATTACGTGTTTTAAAATAACGAAGTTTTGTTCAAACCAAACTTCACAGTAACCCTTCCATTGTGTATTTTTTTTCTCGACTCCCTTTACCCAAGGTTAAAACTATAATCCTTTGTTAAAATTCCTGATACGCATCCCTTAACTGCAAGTCTAAACCTTGGTTAAATCCCAGTTTAAAACCTTTTCCGATCACTTTCCCGTGTTTTATAAAAGGATTACTTAACCCTCCAGGTTAATTAATAACTTAATCCGCCAATCAAATTTCTCCTGATGCGATTAATTCATAATAAATCACGTCGGGCCTACCCTATTAACTTCCTGTCATCTCCCTTTCCCGAAAACCGTCCGATCAATCGATCTCAGATCTACGATTGATATCAATATCGCTAGCCATCTGCATCCGAACGATAACGCGCAATGGACAAGCTGTTTTTTGGATCATACAATGCCACACGTCATTCATCGTATGGAATCGCTGCCCATCCACTCAAAACCACCTTATCCCAAAAGCGATGCGATGGAAACCACTTACCGCTTGCCTCCCCTAACGATATCTCCGTACCTGCTAACGTCATCCATTAAAAAATTAAAAACCCGCCAACCTTTTGACTTTGAAAATAAAAAAATGTGCCCACGTCATTTTTATTATTCTGTGTAACTACCAGAGTCTCATGTAGAAAACTCTAAAAAAAACTATCGAATGCCATCAACTGCCACCTTGCTGAAGAAAATTGTAGTCGAGTAATCCAAAGTTCATCCGCCATAGCCAACACCTGTTTAGTCACTGTTTATTTCCCGGAAAAAAAAGTATTTACCCTAGTTCTCGTTAAACTCTGTAAAAACTTGGCTTTTGTTTTAAATTCTACACGAAAAACTGAAGCAGAGTTTAAGACTGGTCTTTAGTTCATTCCTCAATTGCAATTGCATTCCCCGGCCTGTGACTGTGCTCGTTTTTCATCAAAACCCACAATTCATTTCTGAATCCATAAGAACCAGAAATGGAAATTCCTGTGGCTTTGAATGTCGCACCCCTGAATTCCCCTCACGGAGATTTAGACTATCTGCCTCTAGTAGATAGGGATTTCCAAATTAAAAACCTTGTTCTCAGTGAAAATCCTCTTCGAACTTTTTGCCGTTGCAAAGAACCAGAATA
The DNA here is from genome assembly GCA_034641835.2 of Pinus albicaulis. NCBI lineage: Eukaryota > Viridiplantae > Streptophyta > Pinopsida > Pinales > Pinaceae > Pinus > Pinus albicaulis. Next base: position 611,278,866 of record CM076569.1, read on the forward strand.
CCGAAAGCTAAATGGTGGAAAGAAATGTTTGAACTTTTGTAAAATTATCCTTACATGAATTTTTGATTATGTACCATAGTAAGTCATGATAAAGGAGGATAAAAGGATAAACAGAGGTTAGAGAGCATAACAGTTAAAGAGTATCAGTGGTTAAAGTGTATCAGGTAAAATTCAGAGTGAAAGTTAAAAGTAATTACAGAGGCAGTAAAATGGTAAAAAGAGATGAAAATACTTTCACCAACATTGAAGTTTATCTAAAGTGAAAGTAAAACAGTTAAAAGAACAAAAAGGTGAAAAGATGAAAAACACAACAAGAAGGAACATTTTTGCAGAAATTTCATGCTTTAGTCATTGTTTTGCAGAAACTATTGTGATCAATCCAAGATGAATTTTGCAAAACTGAAGGAGATTTATGTTCTTAAGAGGACCATCTACAAAAACCTCTCTCACTTTTCTAACAGCTATTATGGTTTTGTAAATATTAAACAAAGTTGGAAAGCACTCTTTGCAGAAAATTCCAGTTAAGTCATCATTTTGCAGAGAAGATTGTGGCCAATCCGAAATACATCATACAAAACTGAAGGATATTTTGTTCCTAAGATACCTATATACAAAAACCTATCTCAATTTTTGCACAGTGATTTCAGAATCAGAGATACATGCACATCTTTAAAGGCTATTTTTCAGATTCTGTAAAACTCTGTTTTACATATCTTTTTGCAGAGCCTATTGTGCACATCGGGAGAGGAATTTTAGGAAAATGAAAGAGGTTTATCTCAAAAACATATTTATCTACAATAACCTCTTTCACTTTTTACATATCGATTACAGATTGAGAAATAGAAGATATCATTTGACCCCAATTTTGCAGAATTGTTGGAGCAGAATGCACAAAGAAAGGAAGCAGTTAGTGACTTGGATGCCTCATCATCAACTAAGAGTTGGATAAAATTCGAATTCTCCTCTTTGTCATCACCTATCCATACAAAATAGTGCCAAATAGATGCATTATTTTGAGTGTCCTTTACTTAAGTTCTATTTATGTAAAATAGTTGGAGAGATTTGTGAACTAATCTTGATATTTTTTCAAGATATTTTAGTTTATAATTTGTATAAATACTTCACTCTTGGAAGTATTTGGGGGTGGGTTTTTTAGACTTTTTTGTAACATTGACTATTTGGAATAAAGTGTTGTTGGAGAATTTTTGTGAAGCTAGTTGGATGTGGAATTGATGCGAAAGACTTTTTACAGGATTCATGTGTCAGACTACGGATCAATAAGTTATCTTTCTCTTGTGTTTTAAAGTCTTTATATCTGTTTATTATATCACTATGTTTCATTTATGAATGATTAATGAAAAGGAATAAATCAGAAAGTGCTTAAGTGTAATCTTATTTTAATCATTATTGTTCTAAATGTTTTCTTCTAAATTGGTTTAAACAGTGAATTCTTAATTGCTCCTGTTTTTCTGGTTTAAGCATTTTGATTATTTAATAAAGAATACTTAATTGCTCTTTGTTAATAATCACTCAATTTTTCCCTCTTATAAATGTGTTGAAAGATTCTTAATTGCCTTTCCTCCATTTATATTCTGTTCCATTCACTTTAAGATTTATAATTTTTCTCTGGTTTGATTATCTTGCCCTGTGAAACCATCTTTTGCTAAGAGACTTAATCCAGTTAAGTTATCTTTTTTTACTCCATTAGCCCAATGGAATAAAATATTCAATCTTGCCCTCAGCTATTGAATTCCACCACTCAAATTCAAACAAAACCCTTGGACTTTATAACTAGCCTAATATTTTCTAAAACAAAGCTAAAACTTAAAGAGAGAGCCCTCTCTAGGTACATATTGGCTAGATTCTGTACCTAAAAGTTGGTTTGTGGTTACCTCAAACTATTTCTCTTGAACCTGGAGAAATTACTGAGTGATAACATAGTTGCGACTCCACTGGGGACCTGAATAATTTTATTGTTACTATTGTTTACTTTCTAAACTATAGACGGAGCTTGAAGTTAGCCAGGTAGCCTTTGAACTGCTTTTGCTCTGCAATTGCATAGTAAATAAATGCTACTTCAGTCTATCTCCGGTCTAGTTTATGAACTGAACTTTGGTTTCAGACATTTGATCATTTCCTCTAGTTAAATAAATCTTTAAGAAAATTTAAATCCAATATCAGAAACTTCTTAAAAAGATTGTTGAAGTTGTATTATTTATTCCATTTAAACCTTTTTCTTCAGAAATATTTTACAGGTTCAGATCTGATCTATGATGGTGGACAATGATCAGACACACAAAGGTTAAAATCATCCACCTGGCGACTCCAAATCCATTTCACAATCAAGACTCCACTGGAGGAATGAACCTGGAAGAACAATATGGAAAGATCAAGCTTTCAACTTGGATCTTAATCCAAGACATTATGTTCTTTCACGTTAAGAACGGTTTTCAATATGTATTGTATTTTATATAAGGATCTAACTTGGTTTTACAGATATCGTGGCCTTTCATTATGGCTGATTTTCAAGATGATCCAAGAATAAAACGAAGATATGCTCCCATGAGTAGAGATCACATACCTGGATTTCCACACAAATTACCAAAGGTAGATTGGGGTAGAAATTTGCCCAGATTTCAAGATGAAAATACTGATAATCCTTTGTTGCATCTCATTAAATTTCATATACACTCATCAATATTGAAGGGTGATTGGCATGAGGATTGCCTCATGAAGATATTTATGGCATCCTTAGAAGGAAAAGCAAGGGAATGGTATGAAGCTCTCAAACTTGCTAGTATATTTTCTCTAAAAGATTTTCATAAGGTATTTTATGAGCATTACAAAGAATATTTTCCATCTTTATCATTAGCTGAAAATTGTTGTGATCAAGCTGAAGATCTTATACATTACCTTAAAAATATTGATGAAGATTTTGGAAATTGGTTTCCTGAAGATTTATTAGAAGAATTCCAAAACTTTCATTCTCAAGTTAAATGTCATAATAATCAAGAGGAGTTAAACAAAGATGAAATAAATCAAGAGATAAATCAAGATCCACAAAACCCCTCTATATTAACAAATGATGTTTCATTTAATGTTTTGAATGGAGTTAAAGAAAATAATCAACCTCATGATCAATTTTTAGATAAGAGAAAAAACAATTGTTATTCAAATCTAAGAATTCAGAGATTTCCACCCCCCCTTACCGAAGAAGAAATCAATTTGCTTCTAAACATGCAACCATCCTCAAAATATTTACATAATGAAGAAATTGTTTCTACTTCTTCTAATGTTGATGAATGTACAAAATTTTTTATCCATGAAGGGATAGAAGAACAAGTTGATGCTCATGTTATTCTACCTTCCCAAAAAGGCGCATTGCTTGATATCACGCCTATTGAACAAAACAATGATTTTCAAACAGAATGCAACCAATCTAATCAAGATATATTAGGATTGTTGGAAGAAAAATCTGTTGATCCATTGTTTATAATTGATGACATTCCTTCTTCTGAAGATTTGCCTAAATATGATCAATATGATGATAATTATGTTCTCCCAATTCAAGATAATTTCCCAGAACAATCACTAGCTATTTTGAGGGATGAGATATTAGAACTTCAGCTTGATGAGGATTTTCTAAGAGCTTTCTTTCTTCTTTTTAAATCAAGAAAATGTTCTCCTCAAATTAAAAAATGGATTCTTGATATAATTTCTGAAAATTTTGAAACTGAAATCAAACTTTTACATTCTCAAATTCAGTCATACAATTTCCGAAATCCTAAAGAATTCTTTGAAAATCTTCCTTCTCCAAAGCAAGAGGAAATTGTACTATCTTTTGACTTGCATATTGAGGATGATTATTCTTTCAAACACAAGACTGAGGAAATAGTTTCAAGGATTAATATTCAGAATACAACTAAGCAACTAGTCATTGAAGGCCTAGAAACACAAATCATACATTATGCTTTTAATGATCCTATAGCAAATTATATGGAGAATATTTTTAGCTCAAATCTGCAAACATGTTTTATCTATGAGGATCAAATATATCAGAAATTTCCATTTCACATCTTATCATTGATTATAAAGGCACATGATCATAATATACTTCCAATTTTGATCACAAGCAATCAAGTTATCCATTTATTTTTACAGCTACTTGATTGGCTTCATTGGCATTTTTGTATTACCTGATTCAATAATATTTTTAGTAGATTGAGTAGATAGATGAGTGTCAATAAGCTCAGAATTTTTGAGCATTTTTTTTTTAGTTGTCAATTTTCAGCTAGTTTTTCATTAAGTTGGTTTGAAAATTTTTATGTGTTGTTTTAGTTTCAGATCAAATTTCAGGTTGCAGAAAAAGGACTATATTCAATTCAAGATTTTCAGCCACAACAAATGCATGTTTGAGATTGGACCAAGGTAGAAGATTTCGGTTGGGAGACAAAATTTAAGATGGGACTCCGAAGGGGATAAAATATGGAAAGTTTGATTTCCTATGGAAAGGGACCTTGTCCCATTCATGTATCACACGAGAAATAATACATGATTTTCGAAAATGTGGATGGTTCGAGCGAGAAGGACCGATATTAATTCGAATGTTCATGATACTTTGATCCTGTCCTATTAGGGATAGTCTTGTTTTTTGACATGTGCCATACTATATCCTTTGCTGTTATATCAGTTTTGATTGGATGGTAACATAACGGGTTGACCCGAAGAGGCCTAAGCTTCAGAAGTATTACTGTCATACATACAATAAAGCAACAAGTAGAAGAATATTCCATGGTTCAGTCAAAATCATTCTGAGGGAAACTGACCTATTGTTCTTGACTTTTCACCAGGAAAAGCCATCCCCGAGTGGAGCCAGTGTTAGACTCCTATACCAATAGGTGTCATATATCATGATTGACTTGATGAGCTATGTAATATGTTCATACCTTTTCTTGTTACAAAGGTTTTCCATATAGTTAAAAAATCAAAAATTTAAAAAAATTTAAAGAGGGTATACCCTAAAAGAAAAATCAAAGGGCGAAAAGAATTAAAAATGGCCAAAAAAGTAAAATAAAATGAACCCCACCAAAAGAAAGGCCAAGGAAAGTGTGAAAGTCTAAATTCCACTACTTTTTACTCTTTTGTAATAAATAAAATTGTGTGCAACTTGTATTTTATGCCACAATTTATGAATAGTCAAACAGTTTAAGCTTGGCTACTTCATATTTCAATTTTATGTTTTAGAGATAGAGAATAAAATCTAACCAAACTATTTAATCTTGGTAGATAAGTAGATAGGTAGAGTAAATAAAAATAGCTCAACAGTTTAATCCGAGCCCTTGGATGTAATAAGGTTAGAATTAGATAAATTTACATATGTAAAAGAAAAAGTTTGATAAGGGTTTGCCAGTCTAAGTGCACCCTAATAAAGAAGAAAAAATGGTAGAGTAAAGTAGGTAGGGTAGGTAGATGTTGTTGCAGAATTACATGTGATGGATAATGGCTCTAGATGTGTTAAATCTTTTACTTTCATCACAAGTGCAAAGGCAGACAATATGTTTTTAAAGAATTTGCGTCATGAGAGTCAAATTATTAACTTCCCTTCTCATTTTTCCCTAAAAAATTCACTAATTTCCCCTAAGTACTAAAGTATCTGAAAATTAGAGGAGCTCAAGGCATTTCCTTGAATTTTAGAGGGACCAGACCCTCGGCCCAATAATTGGAAAAACCTAAGTACTTAAAATCATTCTTCATGACATTCATTCACCTCTAAGAAATCTTTTCCTAAGTAAAATCCCAATTTACTTAGGAAAATCATGCAATATTTCACATTAAAACCCTCCTCATAAAAGTATAAGTTAAAGACACTAACCTAATGCTTTACACTTAGCGCTTCATTTCATTTTCCATATTAATTTCTAATTTATTATTTAAATCCCTATAAGAATGACCTTCTCCTATTATATATAACTCCTTTTTTTATAAAATACCCAAAAACTCATTTATTATAATTTTAGTCAAAGTATTGAATCCCCAAATGTTTAAATAAAACACCCTCATTATACTCCCTTTTGGCTAAAATATATATTTATATTAATCCCCCCCCCATGGTAATTAGATTACTTTGATTTAATTACCATATAATAGAAATACATTGAAGAAAAAAACAGTTAAAACATGTTTTATTACGTGTTTTAAAATAACGAAGTTTTGTTTAAACCAAACTTCAAAGTAACCCTTCCCTTGTGTATTTTCCTTCTTCCTCAACTCCCTTTACCCAGGTTAAAACTATAACCCTTTGTTAAAATTCCCAATACACATCCCTTAACTGCAAGTTTTAACCTTGGTTAAATCCCAGTTTAAAACCTTTCCCGATCACTTTTTCGTGTTTTATAAAAGGATTAATTAACCCTCCAGGTTAATTAATAACTTAATCCGCCAATCAAATCACCCCCGATACAATTATTTCATAATTACTTGCATTGGGTCTGCCTTATTAAATCCCTGTCATCTCCCTTTCCCGAGAACCGTCCGATCGACTAATCTCAAATCAACAGTTATTACTCATATCGCTAGCCATCCTCGTCCAAACGATAACGCGTGATGGCAATGATTTACAGATGCATCCTGATACCAACGTCGTTCGCCGTATGGAATACATTTTGCCTATCGCTCAAAACCACCCTGTCCCAGCGATCACGATGGAAAGCGCTGCCCCTTGTCTCCCCTAACAAAGCCTCCGCACCTGCTGACATCATCAATGAAAAACCCGCAACCTTTTTGACACGAATAAAAAAAACAAACCCGTGTCATTTTCATTATTCTATGCAGTAACCAGTGTCCCGGGCAAAAAATTTTGAATTTAACTGTCAAAGTTTTCCAACTACTGTCGTGCTGAAGAAATTTGCATTCAAGCATCCAGAATTCATCTGCTATAGCTAATACCTGTTCCAATTGCTGTTCATTCCCCGGGATAATAGGTATTTACCTCAATTCCCATCAAACTCTGTAAAAAAACCAGGTTTTTGTTTTGAATTTTATAAGAAAACTGAAACAGTTCGAACGATTCAACTGCATTTTTCCTACGGATATACCCATTTTCATAAAAAACCCCGAATTCATTTCTGAATCCACAAGAACCAGAAATGGAAATTCCCGTGGATTTGAATGTCGCACCCCTGAATGCTCCTCACAGATATTTAGACTACTGCCTCTAGTAGATAGGGATTTCCAAATTAAAAACCTTGTTCTCAGTGAAAATCCTCTTTGAACTTTTTGCCGCTGCAAAGAACCAGAATACCGGAAGCTAAATGGTGGAAAGAAATGTTTGAACTTTGTAAAAATATCCTTACATGAATTTTTGATTATGTACTATAGTAATTCATGATAAAGGAGGATAAAAGGATAAACAGAGGTTAGAGAGCATAACAGTTAAAGAGTATGAGTGGTTAAACTGTATCAGGTAAAAGTCAGAGTGAAAGTTAAAATGAAGTTACAGAGTAGTCAAATGTAAACAATAAAAGTAATTACAGAGGCAGTAAAATGGTAAAAGGAGATGAAAATAATTTCACCAACATTTAATTTTATCTAAAGTGAAAGTAAAGCAGTTAAAAGAACAAAAAGGTGAAAAGATGAAAAACACAACAAGAAGGAACATTTTTTGCAGAAATTTCATGCTTTAGTCATTGTTTTTCAGAAAATATTGTGATCAATTCAAGATTAATTTTGCAAAAATGAAGGAGGTTTATGTTATTAAGAGGACCATATACAAAAACCTCTCTCACTTTTATAACAGCTATTATGGTTTTGGAAATATTAAACAATGTTGGAAAGCACTTTTTACAGAAAATTCCAGTTAAGTCATCATTTTGCATAACATATTATGGCCAATCTGAAATACATCATACAAAACTGAAAGATTTTTTTGTTCCTAAGAGACCTATCTACAAAAACCTATCTCACTTTTTGCACAGTGATTTCAGAATCAGAGATACATGCACATCTTTAAAGGATGTTTTTTAGATTCTATAAAACTATGTTTTACACATTGTATTGCAGAGCCTATTGTGCACAGATGGAGAGGAATTTTAGGAAAATGAAAGAGGTTTATCTCAAAAACATATTTATACACAATAAAATCTTTCACTTTTCACATATCTATTATGGATTGAGAAATAAAAATATATCATTGGACCCCAAGTTTGCAGAATTGTTGGAGCAGAATGCACAAAGAAAGGAAGCAGTTAGTGACTTGGATGCCTCATCATCAACTAAGAGTTGGATCAAATTTGAATTCTCCTCTTTTTCATCACCTATCCATACAAAATAGTGCCAAATAGATGAATTAGTTTGAGTGTCATTTACTTAAGTTCTATTTATGTAAAATAGTTGGAGAGATTTGTGAACTAATCTTGATATTTTTTCAAGATATTTTAGTTTAGAATTTATATAAATACTTCACTCTTGGAAGTATTTTGGGTGGATTTTTTAGACTTTGCTGTAACATTGACTATTTGGAATAAAGTGCTATTGGAGAAATTTTGTGAAGCTAGCTGGATGTGGAATTGATGCGAAAGACTTTTTACAGGATTCATGTGTCATACTATGGATCAATAAGTCATCTCTCTCTTGTGTTGAAGTTTTTATATTTTTTTACTATATCATCTGTGTTTCATTTCTGAATGATTAATGAAAAGGAATAAATCAGAAAGTGCTTAAGTGTAATCTGATTTTAATCATTATTGTTCTAAATGTTTTCTTCTAAACTGGTTTTAAACAGTGAATTCTTAATTGCTCCTGTTTTTCTGGTTTAAGCATTTTGATTATTTAATAAAGAATACTTAATTTCTCTTTGTTAATAATCACTCAATTTTCCCTCTTATAAATGTGTTGAAAGATTCTTAATTGCCTTTCATCCATTTAGATTCCGTTCCATTCACTTTAAGATTTATAATTGTTCTCTGTTTGATTATCTTGCCCTGTGAAACCATATTTTGCTAAGAGACTTAATCCAGTTAAGTTATCCTTTTTGACTCCATTAGCCCAATGGACTAAACTACTCAATCTTGCCCTCAGCTATTGAATTCCACCACCCAAATTCAAACAAAACCCTTGGACTTTATAACTAGCCTGATATCTTCTAAAACAAAGCTAAATTATACAGAGAGAGCCCTCTCTGGGTACAAATTGGCTAGATTCTGTACCTAAAAGTTGGTTTTTTGGTTACCTTGGACCCCTTTCCTCTTCCCAACAACTTCAAGGAAAATCGAGTGATAACGGATCAGATTTATCAACGGCTGAGATTGATCGGGAGTTTCATATGGTGGGGAGAAATTTGATGGGGAAAAAGTTTTGATCGAGACCGTCGGATAAAAGAAATGAACGATGGAGATCTCACGATACAAAATCTTCGGAGGATAGATGGAGGGGAAAAGCAGGTTGACAAGTAATGTGAGTTTTTCGATTAGATGGATGATGGTCGAAGATCTTGTGAAAAGGAGTCTTTCGAAAGCAGAGAGTCAGACGATGATAGATGAGAATGGATGATCATTCAATCAGCAGGATGAGCATTGAGATTAACGAGGAAATCCTTTGGGAGTAGAGATGGGGGAAAACGACTTGTGAATGGGTTAAGTTAGGACCATCGGATCGATCGATCGACCAGTTGGATTAACGAAAGAATTACATTGTGGAAGAGGGTGAGTAGCGGAAGCTTGACTAGTGGTATTTACGTGGCTTTGAGGTGGTTTCAAAATTTTCCCAAAAAAAAACATGATATAGTTGACATTTGACACGTGTCTTTTAAATCTGCCCATATCTTGTAATTTTTTAACACGATGAATCAGAGAGCAAAATTACGCGATATGGAGTTTCAGTGTGAATTAAGAGTGGAGAGATCTAACGTTGGGGTGAGCGCGATGGGGTAAGATGCATGAGCGGAAAAGGTGGGCGGAATTGAAGCGGTTTAAACCACGAACCAGTGGATCTGTGAATGACGATTGAATCTATCAATAGGGGAGAAATGAAAAGGCGGAGTTTGAAGAAATGGGAAGCAATGTGGGTCGTCAGATCGGAGAAGATCAACGGTGGGAGATCTATTACCGGATCACAATTGGTGGGAGGAGGCGGTAAGTGTTAATGTAATGCGCCGATGCGATTTCGCCTTGGTCGTTAGATCTAGGAGAGATCAACGGCTAGGATCAAATACGGCGGGTTTATATCGGAGGGCTTATGACGGAGCGCGATTAAATACAAATTTGTTGGTTCTTGTGGATTCAGGTGTGTTGGATCGCAGTGAGATCAATCTTGAGATCGCATCGGTGGGAGGAAACGAGAAGGCACAAAGGGAATTTTTGCGATGCGATGGGAGTGTTGTCATCGGATGCGGGAGTCGAATCAACGGTTGAGACTTAATCGAAGGGCAAGGAAAAAGAATTATGGGCGGGGGTGCGAAGCCCGAGATTTTAGCCATTGGTTCTTATGGTTTCTAACGGCTAAGATTTAATCGGGAAGATCGGAATGTGAGAAGAGGGAAAAGGGAAGGCACAAAGGGAATTTTGCAATGCGATGAGGAAGTGATGATCGTTGATCGGTTTTTTAGATCGGCAGTCGATATTTGTTGCAAATTCGAATTATCGGGTTTTATTTAAACATAATAAAAATTTGAGTTTTATGAAAAAACAAAAGGAAAAACGGAGTTCGGGGAACGAGTTTTAGACTTTAGCGCCGGTGTGGGGCTCTAGGTTATGTGGAAAGGGCAAGGAGGCAGGGTTAGAAGGAAAGGGCTTATCACAATCGGAGTTTTCAAGTAAAGAGCCAAATAAGAAATAGAAAACCCCAATTGCGATTACACGATTGGGGTTAGCTCGAAGTTATGGCTACCGGGTTTATGCGAAAAAAAAGGAGTTGGGGGCTAGGCCAGGGGGCTTAAGGCCTTAATGAAAAAAGACTATTTTTAGGATTTTTGAAGGGTTTAAAAAAGGGTTCGATAGGGAACGAAGTCATTTTTAAACCAAATATGAGAGAGACATAAGGTTAAAGGTTTGGAGTGTTTTTGAAGGTTGAGAAAGTATAGAGGAATTTTATGAAGAAAAAAGGGATGAAAGTGGTGTTATTAATGAATGGAAGGAGGGTAAAATGAAGGGCAAAATAGGTTTTTGAAAGTATTTCTCCTTGCAAATAGCAGATTACACCAGGATTATGAGGGGAAAGCAGTGGTGAGTTAACTAAAGGATTAGTTATCTTCACTTAAGACTTAAGAACTCACAATTTGGCCATAAAATTGTTTCTTGAAGGTAAAAATGATTTAGCCACCATTTGATATGACAAATTTTTATAGGTATTATGGTGGCTCCACATGGGAATGGCATGTCTTGAAGGTGTCAAGAACTTCAGACATGTCTTCTCTAGAAGGCGATCGATACCTCATCATTGGTGCAATTTTTCTTGCAACTATTTGATCTTCTTTTGCTCGACAATGTTAACGGCCATTAAAACAATGGAATTCTATCAAACAAGCTTTCTACTTACCCAATCCTAATGATCTAACATTTTTCCTTCTTCCGAGTGCATTTGGATTGGAAAACTCTTTTTACAAACATTTTATTATTTTGAAAGCATAAAACTAATCTATTTCTACCCTTATTTCTCCATGAACTCATATTAATGCGAGTTGAGTTCATAAGCTTCTCTACCTAACTACTATGCTGTCCCGGATTAGTGCATGCGACATATTTTTTTCTCTAAATTCTAAGACTAAGAAATTTGAAAGAAAACAAGTCGGGATTGAGCAGTCTAACTTATTGTTGATCTATATGGCATAAAAATAAGTCTGCACATAGACTAAATTTGCGAAAAAGTAAAGCAAAATGGTGAAAGCTTGGTCTGGAAGTTTAAGGACATCCTTCTCTTTTCTTGACTCTTGTTTTTAGGCTTGTTTGGTATTTGTTTTTTCTCTTTGTTCTACAGGTTCAAGTTTTAGACATCGATTAGAACTAGTTTGCTTCTATCTTTGGCTCAAGATTTGATCTAGTTAGAGCCATTGCTCTTTTGAATTTCATAGGTTTATATTTTTATCTTGTTTGAACCCTTTTTTTCTATCCTAATGTACTGGGTGATAAGCCAAGATTATGTTGTTTGTGCTGATCTAATTCACTAACTTATCGTGAGAAAATTTAAAATATAATTAGTCATGGTTAAGTTGTATGACTAACTAGGGAGTTTCGTTTCTTAGGAGTGGCATTTGAGCTTGCACACTTTCGAGATTTTATTTCTCTTTTTTTGGTATGGGGTTGTACCTTTCTTGTTTTTTAATATTTTCCCTCTTTTCTCTTTCTATTGTTTTTTGAATTTTTTTTATTCTAACTTTTGAATGCAAATGATGGATACGATATTCAAAATGAGGAGAAAAAAAGGCTTTTCAAACTTATATAGTCCCAGAAAAATAATGTTTGAGCATCCTGCCATTGACAGGACCCCCAAAAAATTTAGCTCCATTCAATTATTGCAGAAAATAAGTATTCGTTACTCGACGATAGAATGAATGAGATAAGGAGCCAAGCACATAAGTTATCAAATTTCCCATGTTTTTCCTTATCTTCTCTCCTTGAATCACTTTAACAGGTTTGTCACCAATGTTGAAATCAACCTGGCTTTTTGTCCTTCTATCAAATAGCTTCTTGATGCTTTCTTGCTTTTGTAGTGCTCTCGTTGTAGACTTCCTCCCTGGTTTGTTGAAGATGTATGATCTGATTTATTCTTCTTGTCATGTCATTTTCTTTAGTTGTACTTCTTGGATCAGCTTCATGGTAGGCACTCTTAGGCTAGGTGGAGAAAAATTGCATCTTTGCTCCATAAACAAGCTAGTGAGGGTGGCATTCCAATTGATTTTTTTAAGTGTTAATCATGTATTACGAGTGCATGTATTAGCTTTGTGTGCCAAGATTTCTTATTGTCACTCCAAAAAATTTCTTGATTATGTTCATCAAAATTTTGTTTGAGGATTACACGACACATTACCTTGAGGGTAATAAGTAGTATAATGGCCCAATGTAATCTGATATTTGTGAAATAATTCAACCATCTTTTTGGATCAAATGCAGTGACATTATCGGTGATAATCTTCCTAAGACAACCAAATCTAGAGAGGATATGATTTTTCGAGGAATTTTATGATGACAAAGTCATTAGCTTGCCTAGAAGGGATGGCTTCTATCCATTTGAAAGTAACGTAGTACGATTGCGGTGAGAATCCATCTATGTTGAGCGAGATGAGGGTGGATGGCTTTCTCCTATGAAGTCTGGGACACTATTGAAAAGGAGCTTCAACACTAATTGGATGCAAAGGTAAGGGGAAGCAATTTTTATTTTGCCTTAAAAAGAGTTGACATTTATGATCGAGTCGATAATCATTTTATGGACATCTTGAAAGAGGGTGGGCCAAAAGTAACCGGCTCTAAGGATTTTATTGGTAGTTGTCTTCCAATAGAGGTGGCCTCCACATTCTCCTTCATGGAACTCATGCTTGATCTTATACTTGCATCATTCTCGAGGAAAACATTTAAGCAATAATCCACTAGCATTTTTTTCCAATATAGACATTTATTTAAAATGCGGTAATTTCTGACTTTCAACTTTAAAGAAATCTTGCCTTTGTTTTAGTACAAATCGGGAGGTGTATTCAAATTGAGAAAAACATACAAAATATCGACATACCAAAATGAGATTCATAAAATGATCTTCCAAAAATGGGAGTTAACAATTCCTCTGTTCATCTAATGCATTTATCATGTTTATATCAAGAGCTTCAAAATTAGACTCGGCCATTAATCTTGCTAGTCCTTGGCCTTTTATGAGCTTAGTGGGCTTGATTTCTAAATCATATTCAGAAGTATCATAGCTATCCACTTTCCTCGTTTTTTCCATACTGGATCACTGGGTTAGAGTATCTTTCACAGCTGAATTTGGCACAAATGCAATTATGTGTGAATGTAAAATGTATACTCTAAAGTCTTTCAAGACTTTGACTAAGGCAAGAGCTTGTTTTTCCATGATATTGTAATTCGAGGGTGCATCTCTCAATGCCTTACTAAATAATGCAATTCGATTTGCTCTTGTCCCTTTGAGTTTCTCTATAATAGGACAACAACCCTTTGTGTGTTCTAATGCAAATGAAAAAAAATGAAGAAATCCTTTGTAAAATCGGGACTTATAAGAGCTGTTTTTTTTGGTTAATGCTTGTTTGACCGAAGTTCAAATGATTTCTTTTAGCTTCTACAGGTCCATTTAACTCCTCCTTCTTTCTTTAACATGTTTGTTATGTTTCTAAAGAGGAGTTCGGCTAAGTTGGGTATGAACTTTCTCAAGAAATTAATCTTTCCAATGAAATATTGAAGTTCTTTGATGTTTCTTGGATGGTTGATTTGCAAAATATCATCAATCCTCTTTGGGTCTATCTTTATCCCCTCTTCCGAGTATGATGTGTCTAAGTAGTTTACCTTTTTGGAGACCAAACATTGTTTTCTTGGGATTTAAATATAACCCATACATTATGCATTTATCAAAGACTTTCTCAAGTGTTCTAGGTGTTCTTCATCTGTTTTGGAAAAAAAAAGTGATATCATCGAGGTAAATAATGATGAAGTGGCCTAATTCTTCCAGGAATGCAATATCCATGGCTCTGCGAAATGTGGCACTAGTATTCATTAAACCAAAGAGAATTTTCACATACATAGAAAGTTTCCCAAGGTGTAGTAAAGGTTGTTTTGAGTTGATTATTAGGATGTACTAAAATCTTATTGTACCACTGAGAATCCATCAAAGCAAAAGAAAATTCTTTTAGAACCAACTACCTTTTGTAAAATGTAATCCATCTTGGGTAAAGGGTAGTTGTCCTTTAATGAGGCTTTGTTTAAGTTCCTAAAGTCAATACAAAGCATTATTTCTCATTTTCTTCCTAAGCGACACTAGATTAGACACCCACTAGAATATCTAATAGGAACAATAATTATAGCTTCATACATTTCTTGATTTCTTTCTCAACCAAAGGTAATTGAACGAGGTTAAGTGCATTGTGCAATTTTTTGTTTAAATGGTTTTTGGTTTTTTTTTGAGGGGTATCTTATGTTGAATTATTTATGCGTCATAGGATTTTAGATCCTCATAACTCCATGAAAGTACATCAGAAAATTCCTGTAAACTAACTCTATGTATTTGAGTTTGATGTGAGCTAGCAAATTTTTAGACGAGTTTGATCATTTTTTTGTTTTACTTCACTTTGCCCTATATTGCACTCTTCTACTTAAGTTTTCAACGAGGCTCTAGTTTTGGTTTCATGGAAACATCATTGAAATCAAACAAATATTCTAATGGGGCCAAACCTTTTGGAAAATGTTGAGTGTTAGATTGGAGTGTTTCTAAGTGTTGAGGAGGTAAATCCCCTCTGCGGATAGAGGCGATCCCTACTAGCCCGAGCGGGGAGTCTAGCAACAAACAAACAATGCTATGGCCAGCGAAGCTCCTGAGTTACTGAATGAAAGACTTGGGATAAGAGCCTACACGAATTCCAACGCTAGATGCGAAAGAAGAAGATGTCCCCGTCCTTCAGCCCTGGCAGATCACAATCCTTCCACGATCTCCGTGGATGAACACCTGCACGCAGAAGAAACGAACAGATACATGCATAGGAACCAACATACGTAACTAAACATCGGTCAGAAAATATATTACTCGCATTAACATGATAGAAAAAGGAGTGGAACCATAATCATAGTCATCTATTAAAGTGATAAACGAATAGAAGTTACAACCAAGTTCTGACGTCGCAGCTTCCTTCGAACGGGTCTCCGGTTGTCCACGTCTCGTAAAGCTCGCCAAGGAAAGGGAAACCTCTCCAGAGTCTCGTAACAATGGTCTCCTTGCTTAATGGGCCTTAAGGGAAAGAAGGGATTCTTTACAGCACAAAGGCACTTGGGAATAGGGAGATGCAAAGCTTCAGCACTTCAAGACTTTCAGCCCTTCAGCCCTTTAGCTCTTCAGCCCCTTCATCAATGGATGAAGGCTATATTTATAGAGGAGAGGAGGAGGTTGGGATCCCTACAATAATGGAAGGGAGGCCTTATCCCTTGGGAGGTTCCCCATAAGGTGGAAACAAGAGGCCAAAGGAGGAAGGCCGTGGTTATTCAGGCGAAACCACTCCTGATGACTCATCCACGAAGTTGTTGTAATCGAAACTTCGCCTCTTTTTTAAAAAAATTTCCATAAACAGAGTGGCGCGGGTACAACACTGGGACAGAGCACCAATTGGCGCGGGCTCAGTGTTAATTTTCCCCCATTGGCGCGAGTACATAACGGGCTACCAGCGCCAATGCAAAAACATGTGTTTTTAGGGGTCTGCTCTGGAAATGATAAACAGGAGAAATGTTGTCCTCATGGAAAGGGATGCAATGAAGGTATTTTCAAGGCTTGCCATTGCTCACAGGTCACATAATGGGTCCTCCATTGTGCGGGACGGGGAATGGTAGGGACGGTGACAAATTACTGTGTAACAGATGCCCCCTAAAGCATGAGGCCCGAGAGAGAGAGAGGGGTGAAATGATTTACGAGAACATGTTCAACTGAAGCCCCGCCGTCGGAAAACCTGTGCAGAAAAATACAACTGATATCTCAAGTACATGATGTGTATGCGGTATGGGCGCAGCCATCCGAAACAGAGTATACTATAATCCGGATCCAGGGTATGGGCGCAGCCATCCAGAGAGGATCAAATAAATGGACTCAGGTATGGTCGCAGCCATCCAATCAGTGAGCCATATACATAATGATAATAATCCACAATCGCAGCCTGGATTACAACAGACACAATCCAGGGTCTTGCGCTCCATCTCGACCCAAATAAAGTACAAGTTCAAGCATGCGAATATGTGAGCTGAAGTCGAACATGCAAGAACATCGTCTGATTACCAGCCAATGATGAAAGCTGTTAACAGACGCGAGAGAAACCATCAATAATGACAATGGTCCTCAAGGTACTACAGGTACAATCTACGGCGTGTGAATAAATGAGTTGACGTCGAACACCCGCAGAATCATTCGATCGGAAGTCAATGATGTAAACTTCACGTCGAATGCGACGAACCTGCCATTGAGGCATGCAGGCTCCAAGGTACCATCAGGAGTCTCTAGACCAACTTTCTGGATAATGAGTTGAAGTCGACAGGAAGTGACCTTGATCGAAGGTGGGCCATAATGATTCCCACATCATCGACGCGAGACAGAGAAACATAATGTTTTGTTGCGAATCAGGATCATATGAGAAACAGAGGAAGGTTGATATTTGCAGAGGCCAACTTCTCTTGAACACATAAACGACACGACAATGGATTTGGCAGTATTTGACATCAATAGATCAAAGGTCATGGCGACGAGGCAGTGAACAGATGAGAGGTCAAAAGAGATTACCCAAACCCATGGAAGCAAAGTGAAGCAGCGAGATGAGATGTCCCCAACCCGACACGAATGCAGACAAGTGCCATGTTCAAGAGCGACATACTGCCGATGACAACGACGATGGTTCCATTTTCCCCCCACCATTTCTGGTGAGTACCCCAATTATTTTTGATAACAAGCTTGAAGGGGATAGCATATGCTTGTAATATAAGTCCGCCCTTCGGGCGAATCCATCCTAGTGCATTTAACGAGTCCTAGGAAGGAGAAACTCGGAGAACGTCATTTCGACTGGACCCGATGTCATCAGGGTTTAACGAGTCTGACAAAGGAAGAACTCGGCGTCTTTTCATGTTTAGAGAGTTTGAAAAGACGACGGAAAAGAAAACTCCACAAGTCCCTTTTCGTAAATATTTCCCCAGATCCGAAAAGGTAAAAAACAATATCCGGGAAAACCTCCTAGTCGCGATAGGCTAGGGTATTCCTTTTTCGTAATCGATCCAGCCCAGCCCGAAAAAGGGTTAAACTTATACTGGGTGAATGTCGATTCGTGTCCATTTTAACGAGATCGAAACGACAAGGGCCTCGGCAATCTTTTCATGTTTAGAGTGTCAGAAAAGAGCTGAAAGATGACTCCTCCTGGAGGAACGAGTGGTATAAAGGGTAGCAACTGGTTCCGGTAATGGTGGAACTACTCTGAACAAATAAAGGTCGAGAGGCTGGCTAACAAGACCACTCATAGCAGCGGTTCCTCAGGAACGGGTAAAACAACCGAGTGAAGGAATATGATCGGCCAAGCAGATAGTGACAATGGAGTGAGAAAACCAAGGCTCATCTGGCAGAAATAGGCTGATAAAATGGCAATCACAAGAGGTAAAATAAGAATGGTTTCATTTTTACACAAGCTTGAAACGGAAACAAACTATGCTTGAAAAAGTAAGCATGCCCCCATCATGGTGACTCAATTCGAGGTACATGCCCCCCAAGCTTCATTCCATATGAAAGGCAGATGGAGTGAAGGTTCAAATTACGAGATCAAGAGAAAGACTCGACTGGGATTTTACGAGATCTAAACAAAAGACTCGAATTGAACGGGAATGTGTTTCATTATTTTAACGAGGTTGACACATTAAAAGAACTATCCTCAAACACCTTGTTTCATGGTTTAGGGAGCTTGACACAAGACCAGGAACTGTGCTCCGGCAAACCTTGTTTCATTTTTTAAGGAGCTTGACACAAGACAAGGAACTATGCTCCGACGACCTTGTTTCATTTTTTAAGGAGCTTGACACAAGACAAGGAACTCTGCTCCGACAACCTTGTTTCATTTTTTAAGGAGCTTGACACAAGACAAGGAACTCTGCTCCGACGACCTTGTTTCATTTTTTTAAGGAGCTTGACACAAGACAAGGAACTCTGCTCCGACGACCTTGTTTCATTTTTTAAGGAGCTTGACACAAGACAAGGAACTCTGCTCCGACGACCTTGTTTCATTTTTTTAAGGAGCTTGACACAAGACAAGGAACTCTGCTCCGACAACCTGGTTTCATTTTTTAAAGAGCTTGACCCAGGGAGGAAACCGTGCTCTAACCGACCTCATCATAATGAACAAGAATTCATGCCTTCCAAGAGTTCCACTCCTGATGGAAGGAAAACATCCTGGAAGTCGGGACCCAATGCCCCCAGCACACTATGCACGACGGCATTATCACTGAGTACAGGCACGGGGTAGGTAGCCACATAGTTGACCTGCGGTGGGGCAGATACAATAGGTGGATAAAAACCAGGAAGGGATGATGGCGGACCAGTTGCCACAGTAGGACCAAAGAACGATAGTTGATCAATGGTCACGATCCGTCCTTCATGTAGAAAGCACATCACGTGAAAGAGGGAGGAGACAAGTGCTCCCATGGCATAGGTGTAATCGCGCCCCAGGAGCAGATTGAAATCCAAAGGGCCTGGAACGACCATCACATCCATATGGACGGTTTTGCCTCCCAAAGTAATAGGTAACCTTGGAAGGATCCCCAACGATTGACTCGTTCTTCTATTGAATGTCAACAGATTCTGCGTAACAGGTGCAAGCGGCGGCGAACCGAAAGCTTGCCAGGTAGTTGAAGACAGAATACTAACAGAGGCACCTTCGTCTATAATGGTGCTAGGTATAACCGGACAGAGCACATCTTTGTGATCTCGAAAGGCACATAAGACGGAAGAGCGAAATCACAGAAATCGATTCCGAGTCAAAGAAACGACCAAACTACTCGGAGGGGCTACAATGAAGGTATTTCAGAGGCGAAGTTTCTTTTACAACCGTGGATAGGTCACGAGTGGTTTGCTGGATAACCACGGCCTTCCTCCTTTGGCCTCTTGTTTCCACCATATGGGGGAACCTCGAAAGGATAAAGGCCTCCTTCCCACTATTGTAGGGATCCCAACCTCCTCCTCTCCTCTATAAATATAGCCTTCATCCAGTGATGAAGGGGTGAATGTTTGAATGTTTCTGAAAATTTGGAAGAAGTTTGTGATATTGAAGTGCTGAAGCTTTGCATCTCCCTATTCCCAAGTGCCTTCGTGCTGTAAAGAATCCCTTCTTTCCCTTAAGGCCCATTAAAGCGAGGAGACCATTGTTACAAGACTCTGGAGAGGTTTCCCTTTCCTTGGCGAGCTTTGTGAGACGTGGACAACCGGAGACCCGTTCGAAGGAAGCTGCGACGTCAGAACTTGGTTGTAACTTCTATTCGTTTATCACTTTAATAGATGACTATGATTATGGTTCCACTCCTTTTTCTATCATGTTAATGTGAGTAATATCTTTTCTGACCGATGTTTAGTTACGTATGCTGGTTCCTATGCATGTATCTGTTCGTTTCTTCTGCGTGCAGGTGTTCATCCACGGAGATCGTGGAAGGATTGTGATCTGCCAGGGCTGGAGGACGGGGACATCTTCTTCTTCAGATCTAGCGTTGGAATCGAGGTAGGCTCTTATCCCAAGTCTTTCATTCGTAACTAGGAGCTTGCGTCATAGCATTGTTTGTTTGTTGCTAGACCCCTGCTGGGCTAGTAGGGATCGCCTCTGTCCGCAGAGGGGATTTACCTCCTCAACAAATTGGTGACTCCACTGGGGATCGTCAGGTTTTCCTTGTCTCGTTTATGATTGTTTCGCTTTGATCGTTTTTCCTTGCTTGATGAACCTTCTGGGTTGGGTTCTTTTTGTGTTTTGGCTTTTGGTTCAGCCCCCAGAGGATCAGATCTGACCTCTGCTTTTCTGAATTTTCACCTTTTCATAGTTGGCTTTATTGGCGCGAGTTTAGCCCTGACAGTCGCGCCAGTTGGCGCAGGTTGTTAGTTTATCACTCGCGCCATCCCCTGTCTGGCGCGGATTACAGCTAGACAGTCGCGCCATTTTCTGTAGGTGGTAGGGTTACCCTTGTTCGGAAGCTTCTTTTGGTCAGTACTTTGCTTCTGGGTTTGTTTTAGATTCAGCTTGAAGTGGGAAGTCTGGTCTTGGTTGGGAGGAATTCTTTGTTTTTTCATTTTCAGGCAGTGGCGCTTGTTGTCAGTTAGCAACCCGCGCCACTTGGCCATTGGCGCTAGTTTTCAAGTAAAAGTCGCGCCAAGTGGCGCTAGTTGTCAATGTACAAGTCGGGCCACTTTCAGGGTGTATGAAAATTGAGTTTTTTCCCTTAATCCTTCAACAGTGCGTCTTTCCCTTCGGGTCTTTCCTCTGTATGAGCGTAGATTACATTGCTCATTATTTGGGATGTCTTCTTTCTATGATTGTTTGATGTAAAAGGGATGAATGCCTTGTTTTGATCTCTTGCTTTGGAAGTCCTTTTTGTGTTTGACCGCATATGTCTTGTCAACTTTTGAGGGATTTTGTCACAAAGTATTTTGAAACAACGGTTGCATTCTTAGTGTTTGTTTGCATCCCTTTTGCCTTCATCCTTCATTAAGGAGATTTGCGTTTATTTATTTTTCGTCTCAAAGTGTTCTTTTTGTTAAAATGCATTAGATCACATTGCATTGAAAAGTATTTTTTGAGATCCATCATTGAACTTAGATTACATTGTTTAATGATTGAAAACTAGAAATCGCTTTGAGTGCATTCTCTTTTATTGAAAGTATGCATTAAGTAGATTCTCATTTCATCGAAAAATGCATTGAGTGCATTCTTATTATTTGAAAAGAAAAAGGAAATTGTGCATAGATTACAATTGCATAGTTTTCGGAAAAAGAATTTTGCATAGATTACATTGCATAATTCACTTCGTTGAATGTTTTAGAATACTTTTGGATAGTGAAAGTCATCTAGTTTTGAAAAGTTTCGTTTTCAATTTTGCTGTTTGTTGCATCATTGTTTGAAACTCTTCCCTTAACTAGATAGCATTCATCGAATTGGAAATTTTTCTTTTCTCATATAGCTTTGCATTTAGGAGTCTTTTAAGACACTACATACGATAGGGCCTGAAAATTGAAACTTAATTGAAGATCAACTGTAAAATTTATTCAATTAACCTAAGGCAGCATTGGAACTTAACGAAACATATTTAGAAGGTCTAGGCTAGAGACGTGTTCCGGCGTCGTTAAACCTAGCAGCTGTCGTTCGCCTGTTGGCTTTAGACAGCGCTAGTACGGACTTGCGCTCCCGTACCGTCGCGTATATAAAGGGAGACCCCTCTAGGTTTTCAATCCTTTATCCACAGGAAGCCGAGTCTGCCGCCCTATACCCGTGATACACCGAACACAGCATTCGGGGAGACTACCTGCACGTACGAAAAGTCCTTGGTCGATTTCTGTTTCATTATTGAAACCAAGGTGTATATTGCAGTTCACGGATATTTGGTTCACCCTTTGTGCCTAGTTTTTCCTGAGTAGTCATTTGGTCTTTTCTGACTCCCTAAACTTGAAAAGACCGTCAAGCGCTTGTCCTTTCACGCTTGTGTCAACTCTGAAAGAGATAGAGTCATATTTTTATCGTTTCTCGACTCTTGAAACATGAAACGGTAGAACTTCTTATTTTCCAATGTGGTAAAATTAATCGCCCACGATTACACACCCGTTTAGACATTGCTTGTTGACCGTTTGATCGTGTGTCTCAACTCGTTTTCAGCCCGTCTGTGGTTTTGAGTTTGATGGCAACTTTTTCAGAGTTCACCAACCAAGGAATCCCCTCAGAAGGGAATCCTGGTCATTTTCCTCCTTTTGGAAATGTTGGTGCTCCTTACATGGCGACGTTGTCCCTTCCTGGGTTAACTGTTGGGTTGCCCGTTTGGTTGTTCTCAACCTCTGTTGTCCCGAATGTCTCCACTACTGTTCAATCAGTTCCTCCACCTGAACAACCTCATGTTGATTCCAAGGTGGACCTCTCTCCTTCTTCGCCTGTTTCTGCGTCCTCCTCTTCTACTTCGCCTGGTGAAAGTCTGGATTCGAGTAACCAGGTGGCTAAGAAGAAGAAGAAGAAGACAAAGAAGAAGAAGTCTGATAAGCGAGAGGCTAAAAGTGCAGCTGTTGCTTCTGTGAAATCTCATCTTGATAGACCCTCCGACCCTCCGCGGAAAGTCAAGTTCCCATGCATGTTGTGCGCGGGAGACCATTTGCTTCGAGACTGCCCTGGCATTCCCAAGGTGCTCGAAACATGGTCCGACGGCCGACCGCCGTTGCCTTTGACTTCCGGGAGCCAAGTTGGGGGCACGTATTCATCTGGTACTGATAAGACTCCTAAGAAGCAGGGTAAGATCACCAATCCCTGCAAGTTGTGTGAAGGGCACCATGCCATTCACCTTTGTCCTTATATGGATGAAGCCAAACTAGTTTTGGACAACCCGACCGGTTCTGCACCACGCCTTCCACCGGGTTATAATCGGCTTTCTTCGAGTCCTCCGCCAGCTGATCCCATGATTGGTCAAGAGTTATCCTTGGTCGATCCCACTCCCCCAGAAATTCAAATTCACGAATCCATCCCTGGCCAACCATTGGTCGTGGGATTGGTTGAACTGGCCCCGTCCACGGTGCACCAGGTCTTTTCTGTCGAGAGTGGACCTCACACCCCCCATGTCCTTCCGATCTCTTCAGATTCTTCAGACTTGGAGAAAGATTCTCCTGTCCCTATGCTTCAAGAAGATCCTCCTCCGCCTCCCATGATGGAGGCTACGGAGGATATTCCTCCCGCCTTCGAGATGGAGGTCATGGGGGAGGCTTCTGCTTCCGTAACATCAGGGGAAGACCTTCGCATCTCGATGGTAGCCCCTCCGAGTAGTTTGGTCGCTTCCCTCGATTGGAATCGATTTGCAGGATTTCGCCTTCCGTCTTATGTGCCTTTCGAGATCACAGTACAGGCTCTTGGTCTGGTTGTACCCAGCACCATTATAGACGAAGGCGCCTCTGTTAGTATTCTGTCTTCAACTACCTGGCAAGCTTTCGGTTCATGTATCTCGAATTGAGTCACCATGCTGGGGGCATGCTTAAAATTTTCAAGCATAGTTTGTTTCCATTTCAAGCTTGTGTAAAAATGAAACCGGTTTCAAGCATAGTTTATCTTTGTTTCAAGCTTGTGTAAAAATGAAACCAACTTCAAGCAAAGTTTCCTGATTTCAAGCTTGTGTAAAAATGAAACCTTGCCCATTTTACCTCTTGTGATTGCCATTTTATCAGCCTATTTTTTCCAGATGAGCCTTGGTTTTCTCACTCCATTGTCACTATCTGCTTGGCCGATCATATGCCTTCACTTGGTTGTTTTACCCGTTCCTGAGGAACCGCTGCTATGAGTGGTCTTGTTAGCCAGCCTCTCGACCTTTATTTGTTCAGAGTAGTTCCACCATTACCGGAACCAGTTGCTACCCTTTATACCACTCGTTCCTCCAGGAGGAGTCATCTTTCAGCTCTTTTCTGACTCTCTAAATATGAAAAGATCGCTGAGGCCCTTGTCGTTTCGATCTCGTTAAAATGGACACGAATCGACATTCACCCGGTATAAGTTTAACCCTTTTTCGGGCCGGGATGGATTGATTACGAAAAAGGAATACCCTAGCCTATTGCGACTAGGAGGTTTCCCCGGATATTGTTTTCTACCTTTTCGGATCTGGGGAACTATTTACGAAAAGGGACTTGTGGAGTTTTCTTTTTGCTGTCTTTTCAAACTCTCTAAACATGAAAAGACGCCGAGTTCTTCCTTTGTCAGACTCGTTAAACCCTGATGACATTGGATTCCGTCGAAATGACGTTCTCCGAGTTTCTCCTTCCTAGGACTCGTTAAATGCACTAGGATGGATTCGCCCGAAGGGCAGACTTATATCACAAGCATATGCTATCCCCTTCAAGCTTGTTATCAAAAATAATTGGGGTACTCGCCAGAAATGGTGGGGGAAAATGGAACCATCGTCGTTGTCGTCGGCAGTATGTCGCTCTTGAACATGGCACTTGTCCGCATTCGTGTCGGGTTGGGGACATCTCATCTCGTTGCTTCACTTTGCCTCCATGGGTTTGGGTAATCTCTTTTGACCTCTCATCTGTTCACTGCCTCGTCGCCATGACCTTTGATCCGTTGATGTCAAATACTGCCAAGTCCATTGTCGTGTCGTTCATATGTTCAAGAGAAGTTGGCCTCTGCAAATATCAACCTTCCTCTGTTTCTCATATGGTCCTAATTCACAACAAAACATTATGTTCCTCTGTCTCGTGTCGATGATGTGGGAATCACTATGGCCCACCTTCGATCAAGGTCACTTCCTGTCGACTTCAACTCATTATCCAGGAAGTTGGTCTAGAGACTCCTGATGGTACCTTGGAGCCTGCATGCCTCAATGGCAGGTTCGTCGCATTCGACGTGAAGTTTACATCATTGACTTCCGATCGAATGATTCCATATGTGTTCACGCCAACTCATTCCATTGCGACGCCGATCACTCAGAGTACCTTGAGGACCATTGTCATTATCAGAAAGCGCTCAAGGTCAAGTGGTCAGCCTTTCATCATCAGTCGTAACTATCATGTTCTTGCATGTTCGATTTCAGCTCACATATTCGCATGCTTGAACTTGTACTTTGTTCGGGTCGAGATGGAGCGCAAGACCCTGGATTGTGTTTGTTGTAATCCAGGCTACGATATTATGGACTATTGTCATTATGTACATGACTCACTGATTGGATGGCTGCGACCATACCTGAGTCTATTTGTTTGATCTTAGTTGGATGGCTGCGCCCATACCCTGGATCCGGATTATCGTATACTCTGTTTCGGATGGCTGCGTCCATACCATATATATACATCATGTACTTGAGATTTCAGTTGTATCTTTCTGCGCAGGTTTTCCGACGGCGGGCCTTCAGTTGGACATGTTCTCGTAAAGCATTTCACCCCTCTCTCTCTCGGGCCTCATGCTTTAGGGGGCATCTGTTACACAGTAATTTGTCACCGTCCCTACCATTCCCCGTCCCGCATAATGGAGGACCTATTATGTGACTCCGTGGAGCACGTCAGTTTTTGAAAATACCTTCATCGTGACTCATGAGGACAACATTCTCGTTTATCATTTCGAGTGCACTCCCAAAAACATTATGTTTTTGCATCGCGCCGGTAGCTCGCATGTACTGCCACGTGGGGAAAATTAACACCGAGGCTCAGCCAATTGGCGTCGAAGGAGAAATGTTGTCCTCATGGAAAGGGATGCAAGTCATGAAGGTATTTTCAAGGCTTGACATTGCTCACAAAGTCACATAATGCAAGTCCTCCATTGTGCACTGGGAATGGTAGGGACTATGACAAATTACTCTGTAACACTAAGTCCT